>CANTUR010000213.1:12265000-12667500 GCA_947683625.1 Mallotus nudiflorus
CAAGATTGAGATTTCACAAGAGTTTTATGGCTTACGCTTACAACCTAACAACTTGAGTTTTCAAGGCTCACTCAAAAACCAAATCCTAAGTGTTTCAATGGACAACACTTAAACCAATTCCTTTAGAAATAAATCTTACTTCCCTTCTAATCTATCATAAGATTTACAAATTCTATTTATAACACACAACCAATTCTTAGAAGAGTTTACAACAAAGAAATGAATTTGTAAGAGTTTTGAGAGCTTAATTGAATGCTTGAGTATAGAAAATGAATGAGCAAGTTTCTTAACCTTAAAACAATCTTCAGATATCATATTTATACTTGAGAAATCCAATTATAACTGTTGGAAATAATAATTTTATCCCCAATGATATCCAAGTCTGTTTGAATGAAAATTTAGACTTTTGGGTTGCATTTTGTCAGGTCCTGGTTGGGATATCATTCATCCCGATTGGGATTAGCACCTTAATGACCCTTTTTTTTTTAACAATTAATTTATTTTAATATGAGATATGTAGTATTAATAAATTTAAAAGTTATATTTGAGTATTTTATTATTTTGTGGTTAATATTTATTATTTTATGTTTGATTATAATTTTCTACGTAAATAATTATTTTGAGACTTATTATTTCGGATAATTAATTTACATTCTTTATATTTACTACTTTGAATAATGTTATTTTAATAATATTTAATTTAGTGCATTATGATAATAATGTTATTATTATCATTTTATGTGATTATATTATTTATTATTGTGTTATATATGTGTGTGTGTGTGTGTGTGTATGTATATAATATGTGCATGTGGTGGAGATTAATAAATGTAAGCACAATATATGTTATAATATTATATATATATGCACATGCATAAACCTATGCATACCCATACATACAATAAACATATATATAAACACACATTCACGTGCACACACTCAAACATAAACATAAAATATATACATATTAAATAACAAACAAACACAACAACATATACATAAAAATACATTCACACACACACTATTCACCATCTCCTACCTCTCGCAACATCCTATTTCGAGCTCATCAATGTGCCTCTCCAGTGTCCAGCAGCCACCACAGCCTCCAGCCGCCTTCCGCCACCCTTCCACCCTCTTCTTTGGCACCGGTGGCTTGCAAAACTAAAGGACACCGAAAACCTCCATTTTCGGCCAACCTCACTTTTCCAGCCACCGTTTCTCGAGCTTTCAGCGTCTATCAACTCCCCTAGCTCTGGTGAGCATGAATCTAAGCTTAGTTTAAGCTTAAAACTTCATTTTCATGAGTTTTGTTAAATTTTTGTTTTTGGAGCTTTAGGGTTTCAAATTTTTTTTAAGCTTGATCTTGATGAATCTTGCAAACTTCCTTCACAAAAGTTGTTCCTAGAAGCTTAATCTACCTCCATAAATTTTTGTGTGATTTTTGGAATTTATTTTAATTTTTATGAATTTTTAAATATTTTATTATTATTTTATGAATTTTCGTAAATTAATTATCAAAATTATAAATTTGGTATTTTTGGTGTTATTATGAGTTAATATTAATTTTAGAGTAAGGAAAATAATTTTTTGAGAATATTATATAATTTTTAGGAATTTTTATAGTTTATGTCAAAATTGAATAATTAGGTTAGAGTTGAATTTCTATTGGAATATTAGTTTAATTATGTGTTTTAGTTAATATTAATAATATATATTTTGAGAAAATAATTTTTAGGCATTTGTAAAATTTTTAGGGAATTTTTGAGTAATAATAGTATATTATGCATATTTTGTATTATATGGATAAATATGTAATTTTATGCTAATTATAGTTAAATATATATTTTAGTTGGTTTTATTAATATTTAAGAGGTTTAGAGGATTTTTTTTATAAATTAATTGGTATTTTTAATTAAGTAATGTTAATTTTGAATATTGTTTCCAAATATTATATATATATGTATAATATATTATTTTGGTAACAAAAAATGTATATATGGTTATATTTAGCATATTTGGTACAATGTTTTTAATTAAGGCATTTGTTGATAGTTATATTAATTATGAATTATATATGCATATTTTAAGAATAATGTATATTATTGGAAATTATGGGTTTTTATATATTTATGTCTAATTAAATTTAATTAAGTGCCATGTTATATTTTAAGTATGATTTTAATGTTTATTTATGAAAGTAAAATTTTCATGAATTTATTAAGTTGTGATATTTTGTTAAGTTGTGAACTCGGTCTGGCTAATACTGTGTTGGAGAGCCGACCCGAGTGTAGATTGTGTGCGAATTTTTAGAAGTGCATTTTCTATGCAGGAATGGCTTTACCTATGGTAGAGAGATGTCTGTTTTACAGAGGAGACTCTGTCAAAATTTTTATAAATTTTCTCGTAAAACATGATATCTTCAGTAAATTTCTACCATTAATTAGGCTTTTTCTTGTCTATAGAGTCTTATTCGGTCTTCCTTGAGTCAATATAGAATTTCAATATTTCTGTTGATTTTTGATTTCAATTCCATAGACATGTTTTTAAAAGAGGTCTGTTATTTATTTTCTAGAGAATATCAGAGCGGAAGCTATTGGATCGAGGTAGACGCGCGGTCGTCAGTCTTCTTGTTCATCTTGTAAGTTGATAAAATGATTTGTGTGTGTTTTTTATTTAAAGAATGCATGCGCTCATATTTTTAATATTTATTATATGATTTATTTAATTAAATGCTGCTATTTAAAGTTTAAACACATTTTTTTAATTTATTTAAAACCAGTTTTGAGAAATTTTAGTAGAACAGGCTACCTGGTGGGTTTCACCAGGACCATGTGCACATGGTGGAGATTGAGAGATGGATCCGATGTATGTATGACTTGTGAATATAAACTAGGACGAGTGTCTCGGTGGAAGCCTTTGCTCTCGGGAACTGCCAATGATTAGGAAGTTAATAATGGACTAGGATGGGTGCCTCGGTTGATGCCTTAGCTCTCGGGGACCGCCAGTGTCATGTAATTGGATTAAGTGGATGGTTACGGCTGGGTACCTCGGTTGATGCCTTTGCTCTCAAGGACCGAAAGTCCAGTTGGAATAAGTGGGCCCATTGGCCAGTTAGAAATCTAGGATTAGGGTTCTACCGAGATTTTTCAAAAGATATATATATACATTATAAAATTATTTTCACTATAAATATATGGTTTTCAAAAGGTTTTCAAATCGTACAGCTCTTTTTATTGACTTACTCAGTGAGATCTGATTCCCCTTAATTTATTTTTTTCAAAAGCTTGGGAGTTCGACCTCAGACCGCTCTTACATCGGATTTCTTCATCACCAGCTAGATTATGTAGGTCATTGTAAATTGTACTGTAGTAGTAACTCTAGAAAACTGTAGTAGTAACTGTATTATGAATTTGTATGACTTAAATATACTTATGTATTATATTTCAATGAACCATGCTTATGTATAATGCTTTAAGATTGATTTATAATATGTGACGATGGAGAATATTTTACTATTCACACAATTATGTTTATTTTTAGAAAAATCAGTTTGATAATGTGTTCTGTTATAAAATAAAGTTTTAAAATTGGAAGGTTTTATTTTTCTTTTCTTAAAGGCTTACTATGGGTTTCGGGGGCCTTATGCCTATCCATTCCCTAGTGTCAGTTGCATGCCCTTGTGTTCGGGTCATGACAAAGTTAGTATCAGAGGTTAAGTTCGATTAATTGACTATGTTTGTTTGTCTCTATGTGTAACTACTGCAGTAATTAGGTTGATAATTGTCTTTGTGATATTTTTGTTTCTAATTCCACATTGCATTAAATACTCTTGTCTTGTTTTGAATTCAATTTTTCTCTATCTTTTTCAAAATGAGGCGTGTACAAACAGACCCCATTGTCGATCCGACCTTTGGGCTTGATGAGCAGTCTGTGCATGATGAGGCTCTTCCTCCTGCTCCACGTCATAGGGGCAGAGGTAGAGGTAGAGGTCGAGCTAGGGCAGCTGTAACTGAGATTCCTGATCAGCAGCCAGTGGGGCCTAAAGCTCCAACCGTAGACCCTATAGCCTTTGCAGCTGGACTAGCAGGGATTAATCAAGGTCTTGTAGCATTGAATCCTTGTGCAGCAGATGTTACAGTAGAGGAATCAGGGGATGTCAGATACTGATGCAGCACTCCTCTACTCCTGGATCGGTAGAGTTTCCTTTGATGGTATGGGTGATGCCTTAGACTTCATTAATGTGATTGAGGCACGTACCAGGATGGGACACATAGACTACCTGTGGATAATGATTGTGGAGTTTTCAGTTTAAGCGGTAGCTCAAGACTGGTTCATGCAGTCGATTCAGCCGTCCATGCATGAGTTGACTTGGCTAGAGTTTAAGGACCGCTTCTTGAGGTTCTTCTGTTCTCCAACCACCAGAGATGCTTACAGGTGGCAGTTGCTCGACATCACTAGAGGGGATAGGTCAATGGAGGACTACACTAGGGAGTTCAATAGGCTATCCTGACATGTAGAGGACATCAGGAGAGACCTTTACAGAGCAGTAGAGTTGTATGTCACTGGTTTAGGATCCATTTTTATTGGTATGCATACCAAGGACTGCACCCTAGAGAGTGTGATTGAGGAGGCTTGTTTGATTGAGAGGCGACATATCCGCCAGGGTACCATGTTAGATCCCTATATGGTTGGTGGTAGTGGATATGGTGTAGCTCCCAAGTACCAACAACCATCATTTCACATTGGTAGTTTGAGTCAGCAGGCTGCGGGTAGTTCATAGCAGGGTGGTAGGAGGTCCAGGACTCATTGAGTTGGTCGACATAGTTATGCCATGAATAGGAAAAGTGGTAGAGGTCACAGATTTAGTACTGGAGTCAGCAGCAGTAGTAGTGGGTAGAGCTCCGGACAGAGTAGTTCTGGGTCTGGGGCCAGTGCATGTGCGAGTTATGGTCGATTCCATCAAGGCCTGTGTCATTTGTTACCGGGCGCTTGCTTCAGATGTGGACAGGTTGGTCATCTTTCCAGAGCTTTTCCTCACTTCGGATATCAGCCACAGTATGCTCAGGGTTCGTCTTCATCAGTGGCTCAGCCCTACTATTCGATACCCCAGCAGTATAGAGCACCAGTACAACCACATCAGAGATCGCCATAGCTTATGGGCCAACAGGGCCGAGGTTCAGTTGGTAGGCCTAGTGGTTGTGGGTTTGTGCAGCCTTCGACATGTCAGCAGGCAGGTCGTGGCCAGGCTCGAGTGTTCACTTTAACACTGCAGGATGCTCAGACTTCTAACACATTGGTAGCAGGTATTCTCTCAGTCTGTGCATATGATGCTAGAGTATTGTTTGACCCCGGTGCTTCGCATTCATTCATTTATCCTGTGTTTGCTTTGAGAATCGAGTGGCAGCCTTCCAGGTTATCCTTTCCTCTATTTGTATTGACTCCTCTTAGTGACGAGTTAGAGATAGATATTTTTTTTCCTTTGTGTCCGGTGTCAGTTGATGGTAGAGAATTATTGGCGGACTTGGTGTTGCTTGATATGTTGGAATTCGACGTCATCTTGGGTATGGATTGGTTATCGAGGTATTATGCTTTGGTGAATTGTCAAGATAAAAAAGTGGTGTTCATAATTCCGAATGAAGAAGAGATATATTTTAAAGGTGAAAAGAGCTCCATACCTCATAATCTTATTTCTGGCATTACAGCCCGAAAGATGCTTAGAAGGGGTTGTCAAGGTTACTTGGTAGTAATAAGAGATGTTGAGATAGAGGATAGGGCAATCGAACAGGTGCCAGTGCTGTGTGAATTTCTGGATGTCTTTCCTGAAGAATTACTGGGATTACCATCAGACAGAGAGATAGAGTTATGTATCGATGTCATACCTGGTACAAATCCTATTTCTATGCCACCCTATAGAATGGCATCAGTTGAATTATAAGAGTCAAAGGAGTAGTTACAGGAGTTGCTTGATAAGGGTTTCATAAGACCCAGTACATTGCCTTGGGGTGCTCCGATGTTGTTTGTGAAGAAGAAGGATGGTAGCCTTCGACTCTGTATTGATTACAAGTAGTTGAACAAGGTCACCATCAAGAACAAGTATCCACTTCCAAGGATCGATGACCTGTTCGATCAGCTTCAAGGTGCTACATGCTTCTCTAAGATAGACTTGAGATCTGGGTAACCAGTTGAGGATTATAAGTGGTGATGAGCCTAAGACAGCATTTCAGACGAGATATGGCCATTATGAGTTCTTAGTAATGTTCTTTGGGTTGACTAATGCTCTGGCAGCCTTTATGGACTTGATGAATCGGGTGTTCAGGCCATACTTGGATCGGTTTATAATAGTCTTCATTGATGATATCTTGGTTTATTCTAAGAGTGAAGCTGAGCATGTTATGCATCTGAGAAGGGTGCTTTAGACTTTAAGGGAGCATAGGTTGTATGCCAAGTTTTTAAAGTGCGAGTTCTGGTTCAATCAAGTGGCATTTTTAGGCCACGTGGTTTCTAAGGATGGCATACAAGTGGACCTTAAGAATATAGAAGCTATTACAGAGTGGCCGAGGCCAACTACAGTCAGAGAAGTACGGAGTTTCCTGGGTCTAACAAGCTATTACCGGAGATTTGTGAAAGACTTCTCTAAAATTATCGCACCTTTGACAAGGTTAACCCAGAAAAGTGCTAAGTTTGTGTGGACAGATAAATGTGAAGAGTACTTCCAATTATTGAAGGATTTATTGACGACAGCTCCAATTCTGGCCTTGCCTTCTGGAAATGAACGGTATACAGTGTATTGTGATGCTTCTAGAGTGGGACTGGGTTGTGTGTTGATGCAACATGGCCAAGTAATTGCTTATGCTTCGAGGCAGTTGAAGAAGCACGAGCATAACTATCCTACTCATAACTTGGAGATGGCAGCCGTTGTGTTTGCTTTGAAAATATGGAGGCATTACTTGTATGGGGTTACATGTGAGATATACACTGATCATAAGAGCTTGAAGTATATCTTCCAGCAGAGGGACTTGAACTTGAGGTAGAGAAGGTGGATGGAACTTCTTAAGGACTATGATTATTCAATTTTGTACCATCTAGGCAAGGCGAATGTTGTTGCTGATGCCTTGAGTAAGAAGTCAGCGAGCAATCTTGCCCACATCAGTACAGAAAGGAGGCCTATTATCAAGGAGTTGCACGGATTAATTGATCATGGGTTACAGTTGAAAGTTACCCGAAAGTGCCTTTTAGCTCAATTCAGGGTATGATCAATATACTTGGATCGAGTTAAGGCAACTCAGATTAGAGACCCGCAGTTGCAGAGGATTATGTATAAAGTGCAACAAGGGCAGTCAAGAGACTTTATGGTTGAAAGAGAAGGTGTATTACGATTAGGCATTAGGATTTATGTGCTAGATGTTGACTTGAGGAAGGAAATCATGGAAGAGGCACATTTTTCTGCTTATAGTATTCATCCAGGTTCTACCGAGATGTATCATGACTTGAAAGAAACATATTGGTGGAATGGAATGAAGAAGGATATTGCAAAGTTTATGTCTAGATGCCTGACTTGTCAGCAAGTGAAGCTTGAACATCAAAGACCCTCGGGATTATTGCAACCTATGCCAATTCCTGAATGGAAATGGGACATGATAGCTATGGACTTTATGACTGGACTACCTCGGACTACAGGAGGCTATGATGCTATTTGGGTGATTGTTGACAGGCTAACTAAGTCAACACATTTTCTACTAATAAAGAAGACGTACTCTACTGATAGACTGGCGAGACTTTATGTTAACAAAATTGTTTATCTACATGGAGTACTAGTGAGTATAGTGTCGGATAGAGGAGCCACATTCACCTTAGTCTTTTGGCAACAATTACACAAGGCCTTGGGCACCAGATTGGATTTCAGTAGGGTCTTTCATCCTCAGAAAGATGTTCAGTTAGAGAGGACCATCTAGATGTTAAGATATGCTGAGGATGTGTGTGATGGATTTTGGAGGACAGTGGGATTCACACTTTCCATTGATTGAGTTTGCTTACAATAATAGCTATCATGCTAGCATTGAAATGGCTCCATATGAGGCACTGTACGGTAGGAAGTATAGATCACCATTATGTTGGGAGATTGGTGAAAGGCAGTTAATAAGTCCAGAGTTGGTGCAAGTGACTTCAGAGAAAGTCCCTATCATACAGCAGCGATTGAAGACAGCCTTTAGCAGACAGAAGAGCTATGTTGACCCTAGGAGAAAGGATGTATCCTTTATGGTTAGAGACACGGTGTTCCTGAAGGTGTCTCCAATGAAAGGAGTCATTAGATATGGAAAGAAGGGTAAGCTAGCTCCTAGATACATTGGACCACTTGAGATTCGGTCTAGAGTGGGTGAAGTGGCATATAGGTTGGTGTTACCACTAGAATTTTCGAGGATCCACCCTGTATTTCATGTGTCAATGCTAAGGAAATACGTTCCTGATCCATCTCACATTTTGCAACCTCAAGCTGTAGAGCTTAGCGATGATCTGACCTATAAGGAGTATCCAGTGGCGATTGTGGATCGCCAAATCTGACAGTTGCGGACTAAGGAGATACCGATGGTGAAGGTGCTATGGAGTAACCATTCTGTTGAGGATTGCACTTAGGAAACTGAAGTTGAGATGTGAGTTTCTTTCCCGTATCTCTTTCCTTCTTGAGCTTTGTAATTATTCTTTTCTTGAATTCGGGGACGAATTCTATTAAGGAGGGGAGACTGTAATGACCCCTTTTTTTTAACAATTAGTTTATTTTAATATGAGATATGTAGTATTAATAAATTTAAAAGTTATATTTTTGAGTATTTTATTATTTTGTGGTTAATATTTATTATTTTATGTTTGATTATAATTTTCTACGTAAATACTTATTTCGAGACTTATTATTTTGAATAATTAATTTATGTTATTTATATTTACTACTTTGAATAATGTTATTTTAATAATATTTAATTTAGTGCATTATTATTTTATTGTTATTATTATCATTTTATGTGATTATATTATTTATTATTATGTTATATATATATATATATATATATATATATATATATATATATATATATATATATGTATGTGTGTGTGTGTGTGTATATATATATATGTATATATAATATGTGCATGTGGTGGAGATTAATACATGTAAGCACAATATATATTATAATATCATATATATATGCACATGCATAAGCCTATGCATACCCATACATACAATAAGCATATATATAAACACACATTCATGTGCACACACTTAAACATAAACATAAAATATATACATATTACATAACAAACAAACACAACAACATATACATAAAAATACATTCACGCACACACTATTCACCATCTCCTACCTCCTGCAACATCTTGTTTTGAGCTCGTCGGTGTGCCTCTCCAGCATCTAGCAGCCACCACAGCCTCCAGCCGCCTTCCGCTACCCTTCCTCCCTCTTCTTCGGCACCGGTGGCTTGCAAAACTAAAGGAAATAAAAAACCTCCATTTTCGGCCAACCTCGCTTTTCCGGCCATTGTTTCTTGAGATTCCGGTGTCTATCAACTCCCCTAGCTCCGGTGAGCATGAATCTAAGCTTAGTTTAAGCTTAAAACTTCATTTTCATGAGTTTTGTTAAATTTTTGTTTTTGGAGCTTTAGGGTTTCAAATTTTTTTTAAGCTTGATCTTGATGAATCTTGCAAACTTCCTTCACAAAAGTTGTTCCTGGAAGCTTAATCTACCTTTATGAATTTTTGTGTGATTTTTGGAATTTATTTAAATTTTTGTGAATTTTTGAATATTTTATTATTATTTTATGAATTTTCGTAAATTAATTATTAAAATTATAAATTTGGTATTTTTGGTGTTATTATGAGTTAATATTAATTTTGGAGTAAGGAGAATAATTTTTTGAGAATATTATATAATTTTTAGGAATTTTTATAGTTTATGTCAAAATTGAATAATTAGGTTAGAGTTAGATTTTTGTTGGAATATTAGTTTAATTATGTGTTTTAGTTAATATTAATAATATATATGTTTAGAAAACAATTTTTAGGCATTTGTAAAATTTTTAGGGAATTTTTGAGTAATAATAGTATATTATGCATATTGTGTATTATATGGATAAATATGTAATTTTATGCTAATTATAGTTAAATATATATTTTAGTTGGTTTTATTAATATTTAAGAGGTTTAGAGGATTTTTTTTTATAAATTAATTGGTATTTTTAATTAAGTAATGTTAATTTTGAATATTGTTTCCAAATATTATATATATATGTATAATATATTATTTTGGTAACAAAAAATGTATATATGATTATATTTAGCATATTTGGTATAATGGTTTTAATTAAGGTATTTGTGATAGTTATATTAATTATGAATTATATATGCATATTTTAAGAATAATGTATATTATTGGAAATTATGGGTTTTTATATATTTATGTCTAATTAAATTTAATTAAGTGCCATGTTATATTTTAAGTATGATTTTAATGTTTATTTATGAAAGTAAAATTTTCATGAATTTATTAATTAGAATTAAGTTGTGATGTTTTGTTAAGTTGTGAACTCGGTCGGGCTAATACTGTGTTGGAGAGCCGGTCCGAGTGTAGATTGTGTGTGAATTTTTAGAAGTATGTTTTCCATATAGGAATAGCTCTACCTATGATAGAGAGATGTCCATTTTACAGAGGAAACTCTGTCGAAATTTTGGTAGATTTTCTCATAAAACGTGATATCTTCAGTAAATTTCTACCATTAATTAGGTTTTTTCCTATCTATAAAGTCTTATCCGGTCTTCCTCGAGTCAGTATAGAATTTCACTATTTCTGTTGATTTTCGATTTCAATTCCATAGACATGTTTTTAAAAGAGGTATGTTATTTATTTTCTAGAGAATATCGGAGCGAAAACTGTTGGATCGAGGTAGACGCGTGGTCGTCAACCTTCTCGTTCACCTTGTAAGTTGATAAAATAATCTGTGCGTGTGTTTTATTTAAAGAATGTGTGTGCTCATATTTTTAATATTTATTATATGATTTATTTAATTAAATGCTGCTATTTAAGGTTTAAACGCATTTTTTTAATTGATTTAAAACCAGTTTTGAGAATTTTTGGTAGAACGGGCTACCTGGTGGGTTTCACCAGGATCGTGTGCACATGGTAGAGATTGAGAGATGGACGGGTGCCTCCGTGGAAAGCTTTACTCTCGGAAATCCCCAATGATTGAGAAGTTAATAATGGAATAGGATGGGTGCCTTGGTTGATGCCTTAGCTCTTGGGGATCGCCAGTGTCATGTAATTGGATTAAGTGGATGGATGCGGCTGGGTGCCTCGGTTGATGCCTTTACTCTCAGGGACCGGTAGTCCAGTTGGAATAAGTGGGCCAGTTGGCCAATTAGAAATCTGGGATTAGGGTTCTACCGAGATTTTTCAAAAGATATATATGTACATTATACAATTATTTTCACTATAAATATATGGTTTTCAAATCGTAAAGCTCTTTTTATTGACTTACTCAATGAGGTCTGATTCCCCTCAATTTATTTTTTTTAGGAGCTTGGGAGTTTGACCTCAGACCACCCCTACGCCGGATTTCTTCATCATCGGCCAGATTATGTAAGTCATTGTAAGCTGTACTGTAGTAGTAACTCTAGAAAACTACAGTAGTAACTGTATTATGAATTTGTATGACTTAAATATACTTATGTATTATATTTCAATGAACCATGCTTATGTATAATGATTTAAGATTGATTTATGATATGTGACGATGGAGAATATTTTACTATTCACACAATTATGTTTATTTTTAGAAAAATCAGTTTGATAATGTGTTCTGTTATAAAATAAAGTTTTAAAATTGGAAGGTTTTATTTTTCTTTTCTTAAAGGCTTACTACGGGTTTCGGAAGCCTTATGCCTACTCATTTCCTAGTATCGGTCACGTGCCCTTGGGTTCGAGTCGTAAAAAAATATATGTTACAAGCCTTTGTATTTAAAAAGTGCCCTGATCCTGATCGGGACTGCCTTGTCCCGAGCAATGTCATGATCAAGACATGAGATCGGGATGAGTTCTGCCCCTTCTTCCCAAATATGCTCGCTTTGGTCCCGCTCGAGACTTCTTTGGTCTCGATAAGGACATTAATAAAATTATAACTTTTTATGTAATTTAGTCCATATGATAAGTCCGGTTCAGATAATACTTGCAATGGCTTTCCGAAATCTTTTTTTTTTTTTTTCAAAATTTCATTATTATTTTGTCTTCCAAAATATTCCTAACTTAGACACACTTGAAGCAAACACATTAATTGCTCAAAATTGAATTTGTTAAGATCAAAATAAAAATTGCTTAACTTGCTAAGGTCAACATGTTTGTATGGTAGCAATAATATCTCTTTGTAATTTTTGGATATGAAGTTTGTATGCTTTGGAAAAATATTTATGCAATTATTTCCATGAAGTTTGTATTTATCCAATAATTTTCATGCTATAGTAAAAAGCAAATTGTGTAAACTTTGAATGATTATAATAATTGATAGAGGGTTTGTATCCATTCAAAAGAAAATAACTAATGTAACATAAATCATGTAACGTTATAATGATTCACTAATATAAATTTATTAGTTAAAAAAAAATCTATTGTAATTATTTATACAATTATAATTAGTTATATATAATTCAGAAGATATATATATAGTTATATATAATTCATATATATATATATATATATATATATATATATATATATATATATATATATATATATATATATATATATATATATATCAATAATTTTCCACAAATAAATAAAAAATTATATCAAATATAATTACAAATGGTTTAACAAATACCTTGATAATTACAAATAAAAATAATTCTGAAAAAAAAGTAAATTGAAGAAAATTACAATAGTTTTTTAAAAATAATGTAAAAACCTGAATTTTTATAAATTAAATTATGAGATTTGCAGTGTTAATAATTATTTTTAATTTATATTATGATATTAAATTGTAATATTTGATTATTAGTGAAGTTAAATTTAATTTTTGGGGTTGAATATTATTTTAATATTATTAATTTAATTTTAATATTAATTTAGTGTATTTGAATACACTTTAATGTATTTTTGTAGTTAGAATAATTGGAGAAAATATTTTAATTTAATACACTATTTTTATTTTTGTCTTTTGTGCTTTTTACTATATAAAAAAATAGCAAAAATGTTTTTTCTTCTTCTTCTTCTTCATTTTTTTTTTCATTCTTCCTCTTCCCCTCCCACCGATAGCTACTTCCTCCACCACTGCCCACCGCCATCACTCCACCACTTGCCGATGATGCCATCTCCACCTCCTCCTCTTCCCGTCGCCACCACTCCCTCTCTCTTTCCTTCTCTCTCTCGGTGCCGTTTGATGTGGGTGGTCGCTTGAGCTGATTCCAACCACCTCGAGGTACACCGCTGGTCTTGAATTAATTCTCATCGTCTGGGCTCTTTTTTCTCCAACTCAATTCTTGATTCTAACATCGGTAATAACTCCAATTTTGCAAAGTTTAATTTTGGGTATTTTTATTAAATTGTGAAATTGAATGTCAATTTGATTTTATTTGATATTGGTTCTTTAGGACAAATTATTGTAGGTGTTGGAAGGTTTATGAAAATAATTTTTGTGAATTTTTAGAAATTTTTTGAATTCCCGAGCTCTCGGGTTATTGTTCATGACAGTGTTTCTAAGTTCGAAAAATTTTATATTTTTAATAAATTCTAAAAATTATTTTAACCAAGTTTTTCTAACAAAGTTTATAAAAATTATGTACCAAAATTTTTGTTATAAATTTCTGAATGTTTATGTCGAAAATGAATTTTTGAAAAAATTAGTATAAATTAGTAAATTTTATAGTTTAATTGAAATTATTGTGAATTATTATGTTTTGGATAATTTTTGAGTATTAAATAATATTAAAAAATTTTTTATGAATTAATTCCTATTTCTAGCTAATTAATATCCGAATAAAAATTGTATTTACGATTTTTAGAATTTACATGAGTTTTTGGTTGCTTAAATTATATAATTGAATAATTTAAATGATTATCGGTAGTTAAATGCTATTTAGTTTTGAAAATTAGAATAATGACTTTTATAATATAATTTTATTATTTATGTGGATTTTATTATTTATATTGTAAGTAAATATTTTTTTTTGCTTTATTTGTGTAAATAAATTAATGTTGGTATTTGAATGGACTTTTATTGCTTATAAATTGTGATTTGTGAAATTGGTTCTTAGTTGGGTATAAAGTATAGTTCGGGGGCTCAACCCTAGATTTAGAGTTGCTGGTATTCGAAATGTTTTTCTATGCAGGATTGACTATACTTTTATAAAGAGATGTTCGTTTTACAGAGGAGACTCTATTGAATTTTTGATAGATTTTTTGTAAAATGTGACATCGAGTTGATTTTAGTAGAGTTGTATTTTAATTGAGTCTTTCCTTAGAAATTTAGAATTTATAGGAATTTCTGTTTTTATTTATTTCTTTTCTTTAGCTGCGCCTCCAGTCGAGTCGATAGGTCGGGGTCGAGTGCGATTGCGCAAAGGTGCGCATTCAATCTGTAAGTTAATAATTGAACTGTGTGTATGATATTTTATATAAAATATAAATTCCTTGATTGTTATACAATGAGAGAATTTATTAAAGAATTTTATTAATATAAGAATATACTTGGATTAAATTCTCCTATTTTTTGCTATGATTATATAAGTATGTTTTTATTAAATTTTCATATGATTAGTTAATTGTTATTTTATTTTATTGCAATCTTCCTTATTTTATTTACTTTTATTTATTTTAAAATAATCTTCGGTAGAATGGGTTACTTGATGGGTTTCATCAAGATCGTGTGTACACCAGTAGGATTGAGAGTGAGTATTAGTAGTTTTAAGGCTCGATGATGCTTTGCTTTCGGGCATGATTTTGTGAGATTGTATATAAAGCTTGGTGATGCTTTGCTCTCGGGTGTAATTTATATATTATTGGGGTCGGTAACTCGGTGATGCTTTGCTCTCGAGAACCGCTAGTAAACATTAATTTAAATGATTTGATTGTGGTTAGTAGATTGGTGGATACTTTACTTTCGAGAATCGACAGTTTTTAGATTATAAGAGAGCCGAGAAATTATTAGAATTGTGGTTTTACCTAGTTTTCTTATAAAAATGATTTTAGAAAGTTTGTTATATTTATATAGTATTTTATGACTTCAAATATTTTATTTCGGTAAAAGAGAATTTCAATAAATCAAATGGTTTAAATTATTAATTATAAATTTTATATTTTTATAAAATATATTTTTAAAGGAGATTTTACACTATATACATTTCTTTTATTAACTTATTTAGTGAGGTCTGGCTCCCATTAATTATTTTTTTAAGATCTCGAGAGTTTTATGTTAATTCGTCTACTTTACGTCAGGTTTCTTCTTCTCCGGCTGTTTTAAGTAGGTCTATATGACATGTATTATTATGTATTTGGAATATAAAACACTCAAGTAGTAGTAATGGTTAACTATTATGTTATAGTTTATGAATTATTACCTGTATTAGAGATTTGTATTAATGGCGATTATTATATTTCAACAAAGATTATTTTGAATATTATTTTAATTGTGTTATTTATTTTATTTAAACATTTCATTCTATTATTGTTTATATTTTATTATAAATTTTCCTTAAGGCTTACTATAAGTTTTGGTTACTTTATGTATTCCTATTCCTTAGTCAGTCATGTGCCCTTTAGGTTGGGATCTTGACAAATAACTACAAAGTTAAATTTGTTTTTCTCTTTTCAAAAAAAGAAGAAGGTAAATTTATATAAATTCTTCATGAAATTCAATAAGCCCAACATTCAATCAATAAAGTCAGGCTAAAAAACCAAACTTCCATTATAAGTTGCTTCTTCTTCTTGGGTTGATTCTTCATATTGGGTTGCTTCTTCTTCTTCTTCTTAACGTCAGGACAATGTTAGCTGATGTACCAAAATTATAGAAAATATTAGCCGTTACGACTGAATCATATACATCACTGTTGGTTCATCCACGAAATCCATCAAGCTAGATATAACCATTTCGATATGATGAAATCTCATTTTTCTCCCTCTATATTCCATTATATATTGGCCATTTTTTAATACCATGCTTTTAGAGGCATTATTGAATAACATTAAATGGGTTTTGACTTTTAGAAAGGGATGCTTGCAATGAAGGATCATATAGCTAGTCCAAAATAGTCATCCCATTAGGTTTCACTTCACAATTGGCTTCAACATGGCTAAACACTCCATACCAACAACAAAGGTAGGCAATCGTTCATATTGGAAAGGAATCCATGATTGTTTTCCTCTATTATTTAAAGTAACTGTAACTCTCTTCAAAGGTTGAAAGATATCAAACTCAACCTTAATGCAAACATAATGAACCTATGAATCAATATCATTAGCATTAACCTCTTTACCAATCTTACTACCAATTCTAAATGCAAAATCATAGTCTTAATGATTAAAAGGAAGATTTATCAACCGCACCAACTAAAGACATTTATCTAAAGCAACCTTTAAAGGTTGTTCATCACCATGAGTTTCACCCAAAATAATTAACTACTGATTATAGTGCCAGAGACCATCTGGCAAAATACTATTCCTCTCAAACCTAAAGCCAAACTCACAAACAAATAAATTTGCATTAACTTCTTGTAGTTTGGAACCTTTTGACACTCTCCAAGCACCTTGTAAGGCACTAGATACGACTTCTAAGTTGAAAGGTTTTCCTTATAGTATACGATCATCATACAACGATCATTCTTAAAGTAATTTTCTCAAGAAGGGATTCAAACTCATAAGCTATGAAGAAAATAAAATAGAAAATCAACTGGATAAAACTGATAGATAAAACCATAAAAAAATCAATTAATAAAGAAAGTTCAATAAGAAATAAAACCCTAACCCTAGACGAAACTATATAGGGAGATTAAAACTCCATGACGAAACCCTCTCAAAAATTACATAAAAGATGATGATACACACACATACAAAAACACACATATTGGTATAATTATTTACAATTTTTGAAAATTTATCTATTTTCAAAAAATTTTGATAGATATATACCAATTTAAAATTATTTAGTCAAATTAAACAAAAAGAGTTAACATAATAATTAAAAAATTAAATTTATTTGTGATATATATATATATATAATGTTTCTAATAAATAATTATGAAATAAGTAGAAAACTCAAATTTTTTAGAGTATAATTTCTTATATTGAAAATATTTCTAATTTTATAAATTATTATAATTATAATTATTTATAAATTTAATAGTTCATCAATAATACGTAATCAACTTTTGCTTTAAGCTTTGCTTAATCATGGAAAGAATTGGAACCTAGCTCTTTGGTGGTCAAATGAATTAACAATTTAGAATTTTCTTCATCACATGGATGTTGTTTTTTCTTAAATATCTAGAGGGCGAACGTGGCAATTAATAAGTGTGTATTGTTGGCCTAAATAGAGTCATAAAATTCCAAATGTAGGAATTACTAACTAGCTTAAATTTAATTATAGAAATGTTGTGGATTTGTATAGGGGATTTTAATGAAATTTTGTTAATGGAGAAAAGATTAGTGGCAATCTGAAGGATGATAGCAAAATGGAAGCTTTCATAATGGCTCTAAATTAGTATGGATTGGATGACCTTGTGTATAAAGGGCTAAACTATACATGGTCAAATGGACAAGCAGGTCAATTTAATATCAAACAACATTTAGATATAGTGGTGGAGAATAATGCTTGGATTCGTTGTTCCCATAGTATGAGATTGAAAATCTGACTAAAACCTGTTTTGATTATAGTCCGATTATTGCACATATCTCTAGAGTAGGCTATTTATGAAGACACAAAAAGCTCTCTACATATTTGAAACAATATATGGCTTCTTGATATGACTTACAAACATGATAATGAGTCACGGTGTTCTCAAGACTTGAACTCATTCATGGAAGCCTTAAATTTATACGGTCAAAGGTTAAAATTATGGGAAAGAATTCATTTTGGTAGAATTACTAAGCAGTTTGTTGATCTTTAGAAAAAGCTACACTAGTTATAGCAGAATAATCAATATGAGGAGGTAATCGAACAATGCAAATAAATAGCTAACAACATTGATCAACTCATGAAAAAGAAGAAACTATATGGCAATAAAGGTCCTGTGTTCATTGGTTGTGCGAAGGGGATAAAAACACTTAATATTTCAAACATAAAGTAGATTCTAGGAAGAAAAGAAACACAATGAGAGCTTTAAAAGACACAAATGGCAATTGGGTGGAAGATGAAGAACATATGTAGTGGATTCTAAAAGATTATTATTCAACACTTTTCCTTTCTTCGGATGGATGAAATATGGATTAGGTGTTAAACTCTATGAATGCAGTAGTCTCAAAGAAAAAGAATAAGTCTTTATTGGAAACTTTCATTGTGGATGATATGCTATAGGCCTAAAGAATCATCCCATAAAATTTGGAGGATAATTTTCAAACCTTAATAAGTGTGAAGTTAGTTGATAAATTTGCCAAATACTTGGGTTTACCGGTAGTTGTTATAAGATTAAAGAAAGTCATTTTTCATGTAATTATGGATCATATAAAAAAGAAGCTAAAAAATTAGAAGGAATAAAATTTATCAATTGCTACAAAAATGACACTAATTAAAATAGTTTCCCAAGCCATCCCGACATTCTAATGTGTTGATTTCTTTTGCCTCAGGAGATTTGTGACAACCTAAATGGCATCATTGCTAGATTCTAGTAGAGATAAAAAAATAAATGAGAAGAAAATTCATTGGCTCTTATGGAAGAAACTTTGTGAATTAAAATGTGATGGTAGTTTAGGGTTTAAAGATATTCATGTGTTTAACACAACCATGCTAGGAAAACAATGCTAGAAGCTAATGTCAGATGGAAACTCTCTTCTTGCAAGAACTCTAAAAAGTAGATAATACATTAGAAATTCTTTTCTAAAGGCAAATCAAGTATATAATCCATGCTTCATATAGAGAAGCATCCTTACTACTAGGAAATTGATAGATTTAATTTAGCATGTGTGTGATGGAGAGTCTATCAACAATTAGGGAAACTAATTAGAACAAGAAAATCCAGGGTATCAAATCTATAGTGGTAGAAATAAGCTTTATCCTAGAGCTAAAGTTGCTGCTAGGTTAAACAGGGATAGGTCTGCTTGGAATCAAAACCAAATCAAGTCAATGTTAAACTCTCATGAGGCTAATCTAATCCTTTGCATTCCACTTAATTCAAGAATACAAGCAAACAAGCTCATTTGGAGGGCATTGAAAAATGGCTTCTATTTTATTGTCATGACCAAACCCAATGCATGTGACCAGCACTAGGGAATGAGAAAACATAAAGCTATCGAATCCCGTAGTAAGCCTTAAAAGAAAATGCGGAATAAAATAAAATAAAATAAAATAAAATAAAAATAAAAATAAAAATAAACCTTACAATAAATATTTACCTTACAATACACATTATCAAACTAATTTTTCTTAATATAATTTAAACCATAGCATCGTAGTACATAATGTAAATAAACATCAGTTATACAATATCATAAGTACATAATACACCCGAATAAAAATATTCAATTAAACAGTATTCTCTACTACAGTACACAAAAGTAAACACAACATAACTAAGTAGACCTACACAGAATAGCCAGTGATGAAGCTACACGGCGAAAAGAAGTAGGCCTAACGGAAAAGTCCCAAACTCCTAAAAAAAGAATAAATGGAGGGGAGTCAGACCTCACTGAGTAAGTTAATAAAAGAGCTGTACGGTTTGAAAACCTTTTTGAAAACCGTTTAGATGTATCAAAAATAAATTAAAATATATGTACATATATAGCTTTTGAAAAATCTCGGTAGAACCCTAAACCCAATTCTAAATGGCCAACTGGGTCCACTTAATCCAACTAGACTGTTGGTCCCTGAGAGCAGAGGCACCAACTGAGGCACCAAGCCGCAGTCATTCACTTAATCCAAACACATGGCACTGGTGGTCCCCGAGAGCTAAGACATCCACCGAGACACCAATCCCAGTCTATTATTAACTTTCCACATCACTGGTGGTCCCCGAGAGAAAAGGCTTCCACCGAGACACCCTTCCCAGTTTATAACCACAAGTCATACATATTTTGGATCCATCTCTCAACCTCCACCATGTGCACACGGTCCTGGTGAAACCCACCAGGTAGCCCGTTTTACTAAAATTCCTCAAAAACTAATTTTGAAATAAATAAATGAATAAATACATTATAAATGAAAATTCTCGACAATGTAAGCAATACTGAAAATATGAGCGCATGCAAATTTGAAAAAAAAAACACATGCACAGATCAATTCATTAACTTACAGGATGAGCAAGATGACTGACGACCACACATCTGCCTCAATCCATAAGCTCCCGCTCCGGAACTCTCTAAAAAAAATAACATATTTATTTTGAAAATCATACTTATGGAATAAGAAGGGAAATTAATAAAATTACAAAACTCTAGAATGACTCGGGAAAAACCGGATAAAAGTCAAGACGGGAATATCCTAATTTATGCTAGAAAGTTACAAAAGATGTTACATTTTATGAGAAAATCTATCAAAATTTTGATAGAGTCTCCTCTGTAAAATGAACATCTCTCTACCATAGGTAGAGCCATTTTTGCATAGAAAAATGCACTTCTAGCATTCACAGATATTCACACTCGAGTCGAGCTCCCAGAACTACACTTAGCCCTGACTGAGATCACAAACTCAACCAAACATTGCAATTTACATTCTAATTAATAAAATTCACATTTAATTACTTAAATAGTTTAATTATATAATAAAATTAATTTAAAACCCATTTTAGTACCCAAAATAATATATAATATATTATTTGAAAATAATTTTCGAAAATTAGTGTTAATTAGTCAAAAATAGTAAATAATTTGTAAAAAAAAATCCTTTTAAAATCCTTAAATGTTATTAAAACCAACTACTATATATCATTTAGCTATAATTGGCACAAAATTACATTTTTACCCCTATATTGCAAAAATATACATAATATACTATTATTACTTAAAAATTCCCTAAAAATTATACAAATGCATAAAAATTATTTTCTCAACATATATATTATTAATATTAATTACAAACACATAATTAACCCAATATTCCAACAAAAATCCAACCCTAACCTAGTTATTCAATTTTGACATAAATTATAAAAATTCCTAAAAATTATATAATATCCTTAAAAATTATTTTCTTTATTCTAAAATTAATATTAACTTATAATAACTCCAAATATACCAAATTTATAATTTTACTAATTAATTTATGAAAATTAATAAAATAATAATAATAAAATATTCAAAAATTCACAAAAATCATACAAAAATTCATAGAGGTAGATTGAGCTACTAGGAATTACATTTGTAAAGGGAGTTTGCATGAATCAAGCTAGATCAAGCTAAAAAAATTTTGAAACCCTAAAAGTCAAAACTAAAAATCAACCAAATCTCAATCAAACTAAGATCAAAGCTCAAACAAAGCTTGGAGTGGGTCTCACCAGTGCAAGAGGAGGAGAATGGCACCGAAATGGCGTGAAATGGTGGTCGAACGGAGCTTGGCCGACTTCAATGGCAAATCTTGGCTTCTCTGGCTCCATGCGTTGCCAGCGACTCTACTGGTGGTTGGAGGTGAGGAAGAAGGAGGGGCGGAGGTGAGGGAGGCGCAGTGAGGGTGGTGATCGGAGATGTTGCGTGGGGAAGAGAGGAGGTGCTGCGTTTTTTTGATTTTGTTTTTGTGTTTGTTGTGTTTATATATATATATATATATATATATATATATATATATATATATATATATATATATATATATATATATATATATATATATATATATTACATGAATACATATAATGGCCTTGAAAATAATAAAGGTAATATAGAATAAATTATACTTATGAAATAGTTAAGCAATATTTAATATTATAGAAATTACAAATTCTCAAAATAATAATAATATAAACCCTAATGTAAGTTTACTAACTTTTAAAATACGTAATTGCATAGAATATACAATTTAGCATAAAATGTTAGTTAATAATCATAAATAATAGAATAACTTAAATATAAATTTTTGAATTTATTAACATTGCATATCTCATATTAAAATAAATTAATTTAAAAAAATATGGATCATAACAGTCTCCCCTCCTTATAAGAATTCGTCCCCGAATTCAAGAAAAGAATTATTACAAAGCTCAAGGGGGAAAGAGATACGGGAAAGAAGCTCACATCTCAACTTCAGTTTCCCAGGTATAGTCCTCGGCAATATGGTTACTCCATAACACTTTCACCATTGGTATCTCCTTGGTTCGCAATTATCGAATTTGGCAATCCACAATCGCCACCGGATACTCTTCGTAGGTAAGATCATCACTAAGCTCTATGGCTTGAGGTTGCAGAACGTGAGATGGGTCAGGAATGTATTTCCTCAGCATAGACACATGAAATACAGGATGGATTCTCGATAATTCTGATAGCAACACCAATCTATACGCCACTTCACCCACTCTTAACCGAATCTCAAACGGTCTAATGTATCTAGGAGCTAGCTTACCCTTTTTGCCAAATCTCATGACTTCTTTCATTGGAGACACTTTCAGGAACACCATGTCTCCAACTATAAAGGATACATCTTTTCTTCTAGGGTCAACATAGCTCTTATGTCTGTTAAAGGCTGTCTTCAATCTCTGCTGTATAATGGGGACTTTCTCTGAAGTCACCTGTACCAACTTCGGGTCTGTCAGTTGCCTCTCACTAATCTCCTAACATAATGGTGATTTGCACTTCCTACCATATAGTTCCTTATAGGGAGCCATTTCAATACTAGCATGATAGCTATTGTTGTAGGCAAACTCAATCAATGGCAAATGCGAATCCCACTATCCTCCAAAATCCATCACACATATCCTCAACATATCTTCTAACGTGAATGGTCCTCTCTGACTGACCATTTGTCTGAGGATGGAAGGCTGTACTAAAATCTAGTATGGTGCCCAAAGCTTTATGTAATTCTTGCCAAAAGACTGAGGTGGATGTGGCTCCTCTGTCCGACACTATACTTACTGGTACCCCATGTAGACAAACAATCCTATTGACATAAAGTCTTGCCAGTCTATCAGTAGAGTACATCTTCTTCATTGGTAAGAAGTGTGCTGACTTGGTTAGCCTATCAACAATCACCCAAATAGCATCATAGCCTCCTATAGTTTGAGGTAATCTAGTCATAAAGTTCATAGCTATCATGTCCTATTTCCATTCGGGAATTGGCATAGGTTGCAATAATCCCGAAGGTCTCTGATGTTCAAGCTTCACTTGCTGATAAGTCAGGCATCTAGATACAAACTTTGCAATATCCTTCTTCATTCCATTCGACCAATATGTATCTTTCAAGTCATGATACATCTTGGTAGAACCCGGATGGATACTATAAGCAGAAAAATGTGCCTCTTCCATAATTTCTTTCCTCAAGTCATCAACATCTGGCATACAAATCCTAGTACCCAAACGCAACACACCCTCTCTGTCAATCATAAAATCTTTTGACTGCCCTTGTTACACTTCATAAGTAATCCTCTGCAACAACGGGTCTCTATCCTGAGCTGCCTTAATTTAATCCAAGTATACTGATTGTACCCTGAATTGAGCTAAAAGGCACTTTTTAGTAACTTTCAATTGTAACCCTTGATCAATCAATTTGTGCATCTCCTTGACAATGGGCCTCATATCTGAGCTGATATGGGCAAGACTGCCCGTTGACTTCCTACTCAAGGCATCAGAAACAACATTCACCTTACCTGGATGGTATAAAATGGAACAATCATAGTCCTTAAGGAGTTCTATCCATCTTCTCTGTCTCAAGTTCAAGTCTCTTTGTTGGAAGATATACTTTAAGCTCTTGTGATAGGTGTAAATCTCGCAAGTAACCCCATACAAGTAATGCCTCTATATCTTCAAAGCAAACACAACAACTGTCATCTCCAAGTCATGAGTAGGATAGTTTTTCTCATGCTTCCTCAGCTGCCTTAATGCATAAGCAATTACTTGGCCATTTTACATTAATACACAACCTAATCCTACTCTAGAAGCATCATAATACACTGTATACCCTTCATTTATAGAGGGCAAAGTTAGAATTGGAGCTGACATTAACAAATCCTTTAATAATTGGAAGTGCTCTTCACATTTTTTTGTCCACACAAACTTAGCACTCTTCTGGGTCAGCCTTTTCAAAGGTGTGATAATTTTAGAGAAGTCCTTCATAAATCTCCTGTAGTAGCTCGCTAGACCCAGGAAACTCTGTACTTCTCTAACTATAGTCAACCTCGGCCATTCTGTAATAGCTTCTATCTTCTTGGGATCGACTTGTATACCATCCTTAGAAACCACGTGGCCTAAAAATGCCACTTGACTCAACCAGAACTCGCACTTTGAAAACTTGGCATACAACCTGTGCTCCCTTAAAGTTTAAAGCACCCTTCTCAGATGCATAACATGCTTAGCTTCACTCTTGGAATAAACCAAGATGTCATCAATGAAGACTATTATAAACTAGTCCAAGTATGGCCTAAACACCCGATTTATTAAGTCCATAAAGGATGTTGGAGCATTGGTCAACCCAAAGGACATTACCAGGAACTTATAATGGCCATATCTTATCTGAAATGCTGTCTTAGGCTCATCACCACTTCTGATCCTCAATTGGTGATATCCAGACCTCAAGTTTATCCTGGAGAAGCATGTAGCACCTTGAAGCTGATCAAACAAGTCATCGATCCTTGGAAGTGGATACTTATTCTTAATGGTGACGTTATTTAATTGTCTGTAATCAATACAGAGTCAAAGGCTACCATCATTCTTCTTCACAAACAACACTGGAGCATCCCAAGGCGATGTACTAGGCCTTATGGAACCCTTATCGAGCAACTCCTATAACTGCTCCTTCAGCTCCTGCAATTCAACTGGTGCCATTCTGTAGGGTGGCATAGAAATAAGATCTGTACCAGGTATAACATCGATACAGAACTCTATCTCCCTGTCTGGTGGTAATCCCGGTAATTCTTCAAGGAAAACATCCAAAAATTCACGCACCACTGGCACTTGTTCAATTACCCCTTTCTGTGTTTCAACATCTCTTACTACTGCCAAGTAGCCTTGACAACCCCTTTTAAGCATCTTTCGGGCTGTAATGGCAGAAATGAGATTGCGAGGCATGGAGCTTCTTTCACCTTTAAAATAAAACTCTTCTTCATTTGAGATTTTGAACACCACTTCTTTTTCCCAATAATTCACATAAGCATAATATCTCGACAACCAATCCATACCCAAGATGACGTCAAATTCCAACACATCAAGAAACACTAAATCCGCCAATAATTCTCTACCCTCAACTATCATCGAATAGGAAGGAAAGAAAATATCTATCTCCAACTCATCACTAAGAGGAGTCGATACATATAGAGGAAAGGATAACCTAGAAGACTACCACTTGATTCTCAAAGCAAACACTGGGATATGAAAGAATACAAAGCGCTAGGGTCAAACAATACTTTAGCATTATAAGAATAATTTGAGAGAATACCTACGACTATTGCATTAGAAGTCTGAGCATCCTGTGGTGTCAGAGTGAGACCCGTGCCTGGCCACGACCTGCTTGTTGAGATGTCAAAGGCTGCACAAAACCTCGCCCCTGTTGGCCCATAAACTGTGGCAGTCTCTGCTGTGGTTGTACTGGTGCTCTGTGCTACTATGGCATCAGATAGAAAGGTTGGGCCACTGATAAAGATGAACCCTGAGCATACTGTGGCTGATATCCAGAGTGAGGACAAGCTCTGGCAAGATGACCAACCTGCCCATATCTAAAGCAAGCACCCGATAACATACGATATGGGCCTTGATGAAATTAGCCACAACTAGCAAATGCACTGGCTCCAGACCTAGAACTACTCTTCTCGGAGCTCTGTCCACTGCTGCTATTGCTAACTCTAGTACAAAATCTGTGACCTCTGCCACTTCTTCTGTTTATGGCATAACCATGTCGACCAACTCTGTGTGTTATAGACCTTCTACCACCATGCTGTAAACTACCCTCAGCCTACTGACTCGTGCTACCAATCTGAAATACTGGCTGCTGGTACCCAAGAGCTATACCATATCCACTACCACCGACTATATAAGGATCTATCATTGTACCCTGACGGATGTGTCGTCTCTCAATCAGACGGGCCTCTTCTATTACACTCTTCAGGGTATGGTCCTCGATACGTATACCAACAAAAGTTGGACCCAAACCAGTAACATACAACTCAACTGCTTTATAGGGATTTCTCTTGATATCCTCTACGTGACGGGACAACCTGTTAAACTCCCTGGTATAGTCCTCAACAGACCTATCTCCTCTGGAGATATGAAGCAACTGCCACCTATAGGCATCCCTGGTGGTTGGAGGATAGAAAAATCTCAGAAAGCGGTCCTTAAACTCTAGCCAAGTCAACTCATGTATGAATGGCTAAATTGACTATATAAACTAGTCTTGGGCTACCGCTTGGACTGACAGCTCAACAATCATGATCCGCTGGTAGTCTGTATGTCCTATCCTGGTACGTGCCTCAATAGCATTAATGAAGTCTAAGGCATCGCTAGTACCATCAAAAGAAACTCTACCAATCCGGGAGTAGAGAAGTGCTGCATCAATGTCTAACATATCCTGATTTCTCTAATGTAACATCTACTACACTAAGGGCATTGCTTGATTCAAAGTTGTAAGACCCTGATTAATTCCTGCTAGACCAGTTGCAAAAGCCGTGGGGTCTACAACTGGAGCTTTAGGCTCTACTGGCAACTGATCTTGAACTTCAGCTGCAACTGCCCTAACTCTACCTCTACCTCTGCCCCTACGACGTGGAGCAGGAGGAAGAGCCTCATCATGCACCGACTGCTCATCAAGCACAAATGTCGCATCGACAGCGAGGCCTGTTCGTACACGTCTCATTTTAAAAAGACAGAGAGAATTGAATTCAAAACATGACCAGAGTATTTAACACATACGCGGAATTTAGAAACAAGGATATCACACAGACAATTATTAATCTAATGTATTGCAGTAGTTACACAGAAAGATAGACATAGACAATAATTTGAACAACGCTCTGATACCAACTTTTTCACGACCCGAACCCAGGGCACGTGACTAGCACTAGGGAATGAGAAAGCATAAAGCTACCGAATCCCGTAGTAAGCCTTAAAAGAAAATACGAAATAAAATAAAATAAAAATAAAAATAAAAAAAACCTTACAATAAATATTTAACTTATAATACACATTATCAAACTGATTTTTCTTAATATAATTTAAACCATAGCATCGTAATACATAATGTAAATAAACATCAGTTATACAATACCATAAGTACATAATACACCTAAATAAAATATTCAGTTAAATAGTTTTCTCTACTACAGTACATAAAAGTAAACACAACATAACTAAGTAGACCTACATAGAATAGCTGGTGATGAAGCTACACGACAAAGAGAAGTAGGCCTAATGGAAAAGTCCCAAACTCCTAAAAAAAAAATAAATTGAGGGGAGTCAGACCTCACTGAGTAAGTTAATAAAAGAGTTGTATGGTTTGAAAATTTTTTTGAAAACCGTTTAAATGTATCAAAAATAAATTATAATATATATAAATATATAGCTTTTGAAAAATTTCGGTAGAACCCTAAATCCAATTCTAAATGGCCAACTGGGCCCACTTAATCTAACTAGACTGCCGGTCCCCGAGAGTAGAGGCATCAACCGAGGCACCAAGCCTCAGTCATCCACTTAATCCAAACACATGGCACTGGTGGTCCTCGAGAGCTAAGGCATCCACTAAGGCACCAATCCCAGTCCATTATTAACTTTCCATATAACTAGCGGTCCTCGAGAGCAAAGGCTTCCACTGAGGCACCTGTCCCAGTTTATAACCACAACTCATACATATTTTGGATCCATCTCTCAATCTCCACGATATGCACATGGTCCTGGTGAAACCCACTAGGTAGCCCGTTCTACCAAAATTCCTTAACTATTTTGAAATAAATAAATGAATAAATACATTGCAAATAAAAATTCTCGACAATGTAAACAATACTGAAAATATGAGCGCATGCAAATTAAAAAAAACACACGCACAGATCAATTCATTAACTTATAGGATGAGAGAGATAGTTGACGACCGCGCGTCTGTCTCAATCCAAAAGCTCCTGCTCCGGAACTGTCTAAAAAAAATAACATATTTATTTTTAAAATCATACTTATGGAATAAGAAGGAAAATTAATAAAATTACGAGACCCTATAATGACTCGGGAAAAACCGGATAAGACTCGAGACGGGAATACCCTAATTTATGCTAGGAAGTTACGGAAGATATCACGTTTTACGAGAAAATCTACTGAAATTTCGACAGAGTTTCCCATGTAAAATGGACATCTCTCTATTGTAGGTAGAGCCATTCCTGCATAGAAAAATGCACTTCTAATATTCATAGATATTCACACTCGAGTCGGGCTCCCAAAACTACACTTAGCCCCAACTGAGATCACAAACTCAACCAAACATCGCAATTTACATTCTAATTAATAAAATTCACATTTAATTACTTAAATAGTTTAATTTTATAATAAAATTAATTTAAAACCCATTTTAGTACCCGAAATAATATATAATATATTATTTGAAAATAATTTTCAAAAATTAGTATTAATTAGTCAAAAATAGTAAATAATTTGTAATAAAAAATCCTTTTAAATTCCTTAAATATTATTAAAACCAGCTACTATATATCATTTAGCTATAATTGGCAAAAAATTACATTTTTACCCCTATAATACAAAAATATACATAATATACTATTATTACTTAAAAATTCCCTAAAAATTATAAAAATGCATAAAAATTATTTTCTCAACATATATACTATTAATATTAATTAAAACACATAATTAAACCAATATTCCAACAAAAATCCAACCCTAACCTAGTTATTCAATTTTGACATAAATTATAAAAATTCCTAAAAATTATATAATATCGTGAAAAATTATTTTCTTTATTCTAAAATTAATATTAACTCATAATAACTCCAAATATACAAAATTTATAATTTTACTAATTAATTTACGAAAATTAATAAAATAATAATAAAATATTTAAAAATTCACAAAAATCAAAATAAATTCCAAAAATCATACAAAAATTCATAAAGGTAGATTGAGATACTAAGAATCACATTTGTAAAGGGAGTTTGCATGAATCAAGCTAGATCAAGCTAAAAAAAATTTTGAAACCCTAAAAGTCAAAACTAAAAATCAACCAAATCTCAATCAAACTAAGATCAAAGCTCAAACTAAGCTTGGAATTGGTCTCACCGGTACAAGAGGAGGAGAATGGCATTGGAATGGCGTGAAATGGTGGTCGAACGGAGCTTGACCGACTTTAATGGCAACTCTCGGCTTTTCCGACTCCCCGCATTGCCGGCGACTATGATGGAGGTCGGAGATGAGGAAGAAGGAGGGGCAATGGTGGGTGATGGTCGGAGGTGAGGGGGGTGCAGTGAGGGTGATGGTCGGAGATGTCACGTGAGGAAGAGTGGAGGTGTTGCGTTTTTTTTTGTGTCTGTTGTGTTATATATATATATATATATATACATGAATACATATAATAGCCTTGAAAATAATAAAGGTAATATAAAATAAGTTATACTTATGAAATAGTTAAGCAATATTTAATATTATAAAAAATACAAATTCTCAAAATAATAATAATATAAATCCTAATGTAAGTTTACTAACTTTTAAAATACGCATTTGCATAGAATATACAATTTAGCATAAAATGTTAATTAATAATCACAAATAATAGAATAACTTAAATATAAATTTTTGAATTTATTAACACTGCATATCTCATATTAAAATAAATTAATTTTAAAAAAATATGGGTAATAACATTTGTCAAATAAGCATATAAAATCATAAAGGAGATGGTTGAGAGCTCACATGATCGACATTGTGGGGAAGGTTCATCAATGGTTAAGTAGTGGAACTGAATATGGCACCTTTAGGTCCCTCCGAAGGTTCAGCTTTTCCTTCGAAATTTTTTTAGAAATATTTTTCCAGGTGGTTAAGAAATTATTAGCAGGATGCCTTAGGTTGATGGTCTATGTAGAAGGTGTGGTGACTATATTGAATCCATCAAACATGCATTATGAGATTGATGCTAGACTCACACTTTTTAGTATTTACGTCCTTTTAGATACCAAATTTCCGGGGTTGATAGAGGTTTGAATATCCAGCAATGAGTTGAGAAGTTAATTGTCAAATTCAAAGCAACGCCTTTCTGTAAAGAACTTATTGCTTTGTACTTATAAGTCATTTATAAATCTCACAATCAACGATCTTCCAAGATAAGAATCTATATATATCTTCATGCTTAGATACGGCCACCCAATTGCCACACGAGATGCGCACAAGTAATCCAAAACCCACTCCTATTTGCTCCCTCAGATCATAAATAGAGGCCTCAAGTCTAGGGTGTCCTCAAACTGGACACCGACATATCTTCATTGGAAAATGCTAGCATAAGTATGGGGATTTCTATTAGAAATCATCTTGGGGAAGTAGTTACGACAGCCGCTACCAGAGCACATATAGTTGGCCAATTGATCCAGTAGAAACTTTAGCTTGTAAAAAGGGGGTAGAATTAGTAGTGCGAAATGGTCTCTTATCTCTCACTGCTGAAATGGACTGTCTATCTCTAGCAAGAAGTTTCAACAGAGTTTAGGAAGATAACTCATATTTAGGAGTCATCGTTGATAAAATTCAAGTTAATGTCTCCCATATGTAGTTTTTTTTAAAAAAAAACCATATCCCTAGAACTGCTAATGACTTAGCTCGTAGCATTGCTTCTTATCCTAGATCTATTAGTGTTGGTAAGATAGATGGGAAAGACAATTTTCCTACTGATTATAAGGGTTGATTCTTGCCATGGTTAATTTTCTTTCTATAAAGTTATTATTACCCTAAAAAAATCTAATCTTTTGTTGTTGTGTCAATATTTTTATTTCATTTTATATAAATTATTAATTGCACTAAAAATAATTAAATTGGCTAATTCAAACACTTCATCAAAAAATAAAAATTAGGATACAATTATAAAACATTTCAAATGTTTGGAATTTTTAAACCAATGAATCATTATAAATTTAATGATTTAAAAATGAAAAATTGAGTTTTTATTAGATGCCACATTCATAATTTTTATTTAATTTTAATCAAATAGTTATTTTATTTTTGTGGTTTGGGTTTTTCTATTTTTGTTGTAAAGATGCTATGTCCAGTGTCCTAAATCAGCAGAGATTTCCTTATCCAAAATTGGATAAATTTATATACAACACAAACACAATGACTGTTGTCATTTAAACACTATGGTTTTATTTATTTATTATTATTATTTACTGAAAAATAAGAAGTTGAATAGTCTAGCAACTGGCTATGGGGTCTTTGGATATTTTGTCGGGGGTGCTTTATAGATGCCTTTCATCCATTATGGCATTTATTTCAAGGATATGGATGTCGTTGAAGGTACAACTAATCATGCAGAGATCATTTAGTTAATTGCAATTCTACAATCAGAGATATTTTCACCCATAATAGACTGTAAGATTTTCAAATTGTTTTAAAAAGTTAAATTACAATTATTTAAAATTAAACATTTTATTGATAATTTAGCTTTTTATTAATTGAAACGTTCAAATTTATTTTTCCTTGAGTTTGAAATTTTTGAACCTATTGTCTCAAACCTTCCCAAAACTATATCAAATTAAAAAAATCGAAACCAAATTGATAATTTGATATACTATATATAAAGGAACAAAATTGATAATTTGATAGAATTTTTAATAATAATTATATATTTGACTACTATTTTTATTAATAATACTAATTTTTTTTATATATAATGATAATTTAATATAAAGTTGCTGATTGGTAATTGGTAGGATTATAATTATAGAGAGTTATATCAATAATTATATCTAGATTACTGAGATTGGTTAACCCACAAATTTAACATGTAATATAAGATAATAAATGTTATTTTAATTATTCAGAATAATGAAAATGTATTAATCATCAAATTATTTTAAATCTTAAAAATAGAAATTAAATTACTAAATAGTATTTAAAAGAAAATATATCATAATATAATTTAATAATAAAAAGTAATATCATTTATTTTCTTACAAATTATGTTGTTACAACAACAGCAACAACCAAAAAAAATAATAATTAGAGCATTTAATTTAATTTTTTTATTTTAATGTTTTAATAAAAAATTTAAAATATATTAGAGCATTTATTGACAAGTTAATGTTAAAAAAATGATTAAAATTTAGTAGCAAAAAAATAATGGTTAATACAATTATTAAAATTATATAAATTTGCAATAAAACTATAAATCAATTTGTAGTTTAATTGTTGAATTTGAATAATATTTTTTATTTAATTATTTTTAATTTGGAAAAATCCTAAAATTTTTATATTTAAATTAAACTGAATTTAAAATTTTTGATATTTAAAAAAATTTGTTAAAATTTTTAAGTCCCTAGTTATATTTGAAAGACGTCTCTTTAAGTTTTTTTCTTTTTTTTTTTGGAACTGTATCATGGTTGTTGAGAATATTATTACGATTGCAAGTTGGCAAGGGACCCTATGCCTTTCACTTTTAACGGACGAAATTAATAATGTTTCTCGAGGACATACAGTTAGCTATATATATATATATATATATATATATATATATATATATATATATATATATATATATATATATAAATAATGTAATTGACAATAATTTTTTTTTTTAAAATAAAATGTAATTGACTCCGACAATATTTATTTAGCATAAATTACGCTATATAAATTTAACACAAAATAATTAATATTAACTAAAATAACTAATATATTCTTTAATACATTGGCTTCAAAATTAATTTTTTACGTCTTGACAAATATATATATATATATACACACACTAGATGGTATAGACACAGGAAACAAAAATACGGACATAAAGAAATGACTATTTTAAAAAAATATGGGATTTGAATACTGAGATCAATTTATAAATATAAAAATTATAGGGATTAATTTCTAGATATGAAAATTATAAAGTTCATTTTATATAAATTATAAATTAGATTTAATTCAAAAATATGCTTTTCATGGTTAGTAATATTTTTCTTAACACTAAAAATAATTCTAAAACATGTAATCATGTTATCTTATAATATAAATAAAATAATAACACCTTAATTATGCATAATTTTCAGTAACAAATAAATAATTTTCCATCTAATTTTATTTAAAATTAACAATAAAGTCATAATACTCATAAGTAACATTATTATATCAAAATTTCATTCATAATATTTATTAGTTATTAGCAATTTTAGTTTACAGAATTTTCTATTTAATTAATATTTTCACTTTCAAAGTTCTCATTAACATATTTATTGAAGAATATCATTTCTAATTTTCATTCATCTAATGATTGAAGATACATGTGTTTAAAAGGGATATGCGTATCTTTTTTCTCTCTTTTTTTTTTTTTAAAAAAGTCTCGACACTTTTTTACTTTCAGAAACGCTCCCGAAATATATCGGATAAATTTTTGAGATGTGTCAGTCTCATATCGTATTTGACACAGAACATAGTATATATATATATATACCCATCTTCTTCACCAAATGGAATAATTTCTTCTATAATGTAAAGGTAAAGGTTCTAAGCCCTTAAATCACAATTCTATAAAGAAAAGAATAAAGGAATTTGATTTCTATATTTGTGGAATCCGCATAATAAAGATTGTATCCTAATTACTAATTAACTTAATATAAAATTGATATTTGTGCATTGTTTTTTTTTTTTCTGTCTTTTATTGTAGGAAACAATTTGTTTGTATACTTTTAAAATAAAATAATTCTTTTATTTATATTTTAGAAGAAATTTATAAATTTTATTGTCCATAATTTATTTATTTCAAAAAATACCATTAGCCCAACAATATATGTTAGCATAGGTGGTATGTCCTAAAGGCCAATAATATATTTTGATATTATAAATTATCCTAAATGACAATAAAATATTCATTTAAATAAATTATTTGTTTATTTGAATATTTATCTATTAGCATAATGTTAATAAATTTATTATCAAGAGTTGATTATATGAGTGACAAATTTATTTAGTACATATGTTATAAAAATGTTCATAGTAGATAAATTAATATTTAGGTAATATTAATTTGACTATCACCTATATCTATTTTTCTTGATTAGTATGTAATACTGATAATGGGAGGTAGTGAGTCGCATGCTACTTAATATGAGATATCAGAATAAACATGCAGATACTCATGTGATGGGTGGATCGAACATGATGTTAGATTTGCGATTATGTGGATATTCACTTGTAGTCAACGATCACAATTTAGGTCATAGTAGTACATATAGCCCTTTGACTTGAGGTGATATTGTCATCTATATTTAAGTGGTTAGGGTTTGTTACTGCTTATATTGTAATACCCTACATATATATATATATATATATATATATATATATAATTATTTAAATAAAAAGGGACATAATTTTTCTCAAATAGTGCTAGTAATAGTTAATTTGCATTATATTATAGTATGATTGCGTTAACATTATATTTTAGGTTAAATCTTGGTTTAAGCGTGTATATTTATTCATATGTATGTATATATAAATATATACATAAATGTATATATAATATAGTATAAAGTATAAATATATACATGTGTATATATATATATAGGTATACATTTTCATGTAGTATATGTTTACATACATATAATATATATATATATATATATATATATATATATATATATATATATATATATATATATATATATATATGCATATAGTTATAATACAGTATAATAAGTATATTATATATATATATATACGTATATATATATTATTGGTTATAATATAGTATATATATATATATAGATATATGTATAGTTAGAGTTAGAAGGAGCCAGAACCGAAGCAAAACAGACCCCTCTGCACCTCCTTCCCCGTCAGTCACCCTGCTGCTTCCTACCGTCCCTGTGCCGCCTTCGCCTTTGACCGGAGGACTCCATTTCTACCGTGCTTCAGGAGCTCCCAAGCCTGGCAGCTGCTGCTGCACTTCTTCTTCTTCTTCTTTTTCTTCTTTCTCCGTCAGGCAGCCAGCTCCCTCCCTGCCCGCGACAACACCTTCCTGCCAGTTGATCCTCCACTTGCCGTTGCTGTCCATCTCGCCTGTGCTGCTCCCTCTTCTTCTTTCTTCCTGGCGACAACAAGCTCATCCTTCCCATCTTCTTCGTCCTGCAGGCAGTGAGTAACACTCACCTTATCCCTCCTTCCTTCCTTCAATTTTCTGCTTGATCTTGGCAATTCTAGGGTGATTAGTGTTGGTTAACATGCATTTGAGTTGGTTTCAATTTTCTTTGAAATTTTTGGTAATTTAATTAATTTCCAGAAATTATTTAGTATTTAATTGGCTTTATTTGATAGTAATTTGAGTATAATTCATAACTAGGGTGATTGTTATTAATTACTTTGAGTAAAACAAATTTTATTGAAATTTTATTGAATTTATTTTGATTTTTGGTGAATTTTGAATATTTTAATGCTATTTTAGGAATTTTCGGGAATTAATTATAAAAATAGCAAATAATAATAATAGTTGGCATTTTGGTGTTATTATGTGTTGATATAAATTTTAGGGTAAGGAAGATAATTTTTTTTTAGAATATTATACAATTTTTAGGAATTTCTATACTTTATGTCAAAATTAAATAATTAGGCTAATTTTGAAAATTTTGATTAAAAAGGTTATGAAATTTAATAAATGAGGTTATTAGTGAATAATATAAATTTTAGAACTCAAACTATAAGTTTTGAGATTTTTATACTATTTTTATAAATATATTTGAGTTTATGCCAAAAAAATTGATTTTGGGGTAAATAATATTTTTGGGAGAAAATTTGTTGGTTGATTAAGTGTTTTAATTATAGTAGGAAGATTTATTTTAAGAAAATAAATTTTTGGCATGATTAAATAATTTTAAGGAATTAATTTAGTATTAAAAGCACATTATGTAATTTATGTATTTTAGGGGGGTAAAAATGTAATTTTACACTAAATATGATAAATATATATATTTTTATTAGTCTTATTAATATTTAAAGGGTTAAGATAATTTTTATAAATTAATTGATATCATCACTTAATTAGAGTAAATTTTGGATATTGAATTTCAAATAATGTGTATATATATATATATAATACATTACAAAAGGTTTTAATTTGGATAATAATTATAATTATATTGTTGGTGATGGAATACAAATTTAATTGTTTAACTTTGAATAATTGAGATTTTATATAATTTTCATTTATTCTAGTATGTATGTATGTGAAATATATATATTTGAGAAGTAAATATTATTAATTTTGATATTTGTTTGAGTTGTGATCTCGGTCGGGGCAAATTGTATATTTTTGGGAGCCCGACTCGAGTGTGAATGGTTGTGTATATTAGAAGTGCATTTTCTATGCAGGTCTGGCTCTACCTTCGGTAGAGAGATGTCCGTTTTACAGAGGAGATTCTGCCAAAATTTTGGTAGATTTTCTCGTAAAACGTGATATCCGTAAAATTTCTATCGTTAGTTAGGTTAAATCCTGTCTGTCGAGTCTTGTCCGGTTTTCCTCGAGTTAGTCTGGAATTTCATTATTTTGTTGATTTTTGGTTTCGACTCCATAGTCATATTTTAAAAGTCGATTATTATTATTATTTCCTTTTAGATCATCCCGAAGCAGAAGTCGTGAGGCCGAGGCAGACGCGTGGTCATCAGCCTTCACATTCATCCTGTAAGTCAATAGAACGATCTGTGCGTGTGCTTATTTAAAGAATGCATGCGCTCGTATTTCTATTATATTGCTTATATAATTTATTTAATTTAATGCTATTATTTATGATTTAAATGCATTTTATTTGTTTAAAATCGATTTGAGAAATTTTGGTAGAACGGGCTACCTGGTAGGCTTCACCAGGACTATGTGCACATGATAGAGATTGAGAGATGGATCCAATAATTGTATGATTGATGAATGTTAAACTGGGACGGGTGCCTCGATAGAAGCCTTTGCTCTCGGGGACCGCCAGTGATTGAAAAGTCAATAATGGACTGGGATGGGTGCCTCGGTTGATGTCTTAGCTCTCGGGGACCGCCAGTACCATTTAATTGGATTAAGTGAATGACTACAGCTTGGTGCCTCGGTTGATGCCTTTGCTCTCGGGGACCGGTAGTCTAGTTGGAATAAGTGGGCCCAGTTGGCCATGTAGATTGTTGGGTTTAGGGTTCTATCGAGATTTTTCAAAAGCTATACTTACATATTATAAATTATTTTCATTATGAACATATATAGTTTTCAAAGGTTTTTAAACCGTACAACTCTTTTTATGGGCGTATGACGTGTGATGACTCTAGTTAGTTAAATGTAGGGATGAGTGTTCGATCAAAATGTGATTCATTGCCTGGAGTGAAACGGTTTAAGATCCTATACTATCTATGTTTATTCTTGGCTAGGACAAACATAACACAATTTGAAAAAGTTTTAGTCCTAGAAAGTATTTATAGTATTCATTATGTTTTATCAAGAATAGAAATTGAGATGAGGTCATATGATGTAGCCATTAGAGTTTAACTAAACCTTAACTCCATATATATCAAGACCTTTTAATGAAGAGAATTTAGTGTACAATAATTATGACCAAAGGGTTCGTGTGAATCAATACATGCATTCATTTCTACTTGGGCAGTCGTGATAAAGATTCTAGGGGTCACTCACAACTTATGAGAACTAAATGTGTATAATTGAGATTTCACGTTTAGACTTGAAAGAGTTTTAAATAATATCAAGTGTTAATATTATTTGCTCATTGCTAATTAGATATGAAACTAGTAAGTTACACCTAAAAGAGCTTTACCAAATCACCAATAACATTAATCTAATTATTGATTAAAAAGTTTAATCAATTAATTAAGATTAATAGAATTGGATTTATGCTTAAAACAATGATTCTAGCATATCATGAAATCTAATTCAATTAAGGGTTTAATTATTAATTAATACTTAATTAATATCAGATATTTATTGAAGTATTAAATTAATAATAAATGTTGTTTTTAATTGGACTTGAATTAATAGCCCAAGTTGTATGGGCCTATGCCTAAAAGAGTTTTGGACCAAAAATTAGTGTAATATCCCGTATTTTTAAACATTTTAATATTTCATCGGAATATATAGTGTTAATAATTTTTGCATATATTTATGATATTTTATGAGTTGCTATTTAATTAAATTGATTTTTAATTATTTTATATTATTTTAAGCATTTTACATAAAATTTTTCCGGGACTTGCATTTTCGGAAAAATTGACACGTAAATTATTTATTATTAATTATTTTAAACAATTTTACGGACTTTCATGAATTCATATATATTTTTAAAATACTAAATAACGTATATATGTGTATTTATTTATTTAACTAGGGTTTAATTAATTACCCTAATATTTTATTATTTATTAATTAGTTTTAATATTATTTAATTATTTTTAAGTGTATTAAATTTTAAAATATTAAATTATATGTGTGTGGTGTATATTTAATGTGTGTGATTTTATATTATTTTAATATATAGTGTAAAGTATATATATATACATATTATATTGTCAAAATCAAAATTTGTAGCCAAATTACCATTTTGCCCCAACTTCTTCTTCTCCTTCCCCGATGCACGCCTGATCACCAACCACTGCTGCTACTCCTGTTTTCTCATCGTTGGTGTGCCGTCCGGCATGCCACCTCCTTCCCCAGCCTTCCCCGCTGCCAGCAGCGCCCTATTCTGTCGAGTTTTGGTCGGAATAAGCTCGGGAAGCCGAATTCTTTCTCACCATCGATCATGACGTTTTCGGCCACCATTTTTGACACCGCCAGTATCTTTCTTCTCCTTGAGCTCTAGTGAGTGTGATTCCAAGCTTTGTTTCACTTAAAATGGTCTTGATTTGCTTAGGTTTCGATTTTGGTAATTCGACCATTTTAGGGTTCTTGATTTTTTTGAACTTCGAATTGATTCATTCATGAAAAATTCCTTCTCAAATGTTGATCCTAGTAGCTTAATATTCATGTGTGATTTTTTTTAGAATTTTTGGAGATTATTTTGATTTTTGGGTATTTTTGAATATTTTATTATTATTTTATAATTTTCGAATTTTAATTAAATAAATTATGAAAGTGTGTCTTATGATAATTATAGGTGTTGAAATGAATTATAGAAATTTATTTGGAATTTTTATGAATTTCTATGTATTTATTTTGAATTTAATTAGTTTATGTAATTTTGAGAAAATAGGGTTAATTGTGTTTTTAATTGAAATTAATTGGTTAATTGATTTTATTTATTGATATTATTGATAAATATGTTGAGAAAATTAATTTTGTGCGGTTATATTATTTTTGGTGAATTTTTGGATTTATTTTAGTATATTTATATATATAAGGGTATTTTGGTAATTTTACCCTAAATTGACTAAAAATGTAATTAAATTGGTTTTAATAATTATTTAAGGTATAAAAATGATTTCTACAAATTATTTAGTATTTTTAATTGATTAAAACTATTTTTCGTGAATTATTTTCAAATTATATATATAATATACGATTTTTCTAATAAAATGAGTTTTTATCGGTTTTTACTGTGTTTTAAGGTTAATTATGTAATTTATAATTATAAAATGTATTTCTATGATATAAGGGTATTTTTGGTATTTTTATATTGTTCTGTGATTATGGACCCCGGTCGGTAAACTATAGTTTGGAGTCCGATCGAGAGGTTGTGGATGTGATTCTGTGTCTATTTTTCGAAGTATATTTTTTTGCAGGGCCGGCTCTACTCTTTGAGTAGAGAGATGTCCATTTTACAGGGGAGGTTTTGCCGAATTTTTGATAGAATTCTCGTAAAACGTGATGTCCGGTCGAACCCTAATTCTGATTCTGTGTTTAATATTCTAGATTGAGTTTCTAGGATTTTCTGTTAGGTTTATTCTGATGTCTATTATTATTGTTTGTTTAGTTGCACCGAGACCGAGGCCTAGTGGACCAGGCCTATCAGACCCATCTCGAGGAGCGCCCTAAGGGTGAGTTACTATTCTATATATATATGCTTTAGGGTGCATGGTTTAGAAATATATGTTTTATATTGATTAAATATGCATAAATAACTCAATTAGTATTTAAGTTTATTTTTAGTTTATTTTTGGTTTATTTTCTGTATATTTTAAACTATATACATGTCTTATTAATGAATTATGCTTAAAATGTTTTTGAATATATTTCTAGCTTATTTTGTAATTATATTGGATTTATTTGACGTATATATACTCGAAATATACATGGTTTACTTTTGGTATATTTTTAGTATATATATGGTTTATGTTGCTATTTTATTCAATTCATGCATCATTTACTTTTATGAATGTATGCTTTATATTTTAATGAAGGATATCAATAGAACGTGCTACCTAGTGGGCAACACTAGGACCGAGTACGTACCGGTACGCCTATAGTATTTAGGCTTTATTACTGACTATTTGTGGATATTGATTTGATATGATTATCGATATGTGTGAGATATGGTTTGGGGTGTGATTGCTGGAGCTCGGTTGACCAAGTGTCTCGGGGCCAATCACACTGACAGTCAGACTGCTGGAGCTCGATTGATTGAGTGTCTCGGGGCCAGTCTACTGTCCAAATGGAACAAGTGAATATATTGGAATAAGTGAGCCTATATGGCTAGAGTGTTGTTTAACACTGTTTTGAGGTTACGATATTCTAGGGTTCTATTTGATCCTTCATAAACAGTGATTTTCAATAAAAATATATAAAATGATTTTATTGCATTTGTGTGTATTTGCTTTGTATATATGCTTATTATATATATACTATTGACTGTGTGCATCGGCATTTAGTATGCATGTGTATATATTATAGTAATTCACTCAGTGAGGTCTGACTCCCCTCTGTTGACCATTTTCCAGGAGAGTCTTCTTCCTCAGACCTCAGTAGCAGGCCTGTACGCTGGATTTCTTCTGCCCTGGCTTCTTTATGTAAACTGCTTATCTGAGTCTTGAGTTTTATTTTATAATCTAGATACTACAGTAGTTGTAAATAATTGTGAGTTATGTATTTTAAGAATTTGAACTGAGACATGTATTAAAGGATTTATATATATACGAGATGAGGATTTGATTTAAATCCCGTGGTGGATTATCTATTTTGATATTTATGATTTTATTCCGCTGCACAGTATTTTACTTAATTGTGTTATTATTACCATTGCATGTTTATTTTATTTTTAGGCTTGCTACGGGTTCTGGATTTGAAAGAATTCCCGTTCCCTAGCACCGGTTATGGCCCCTGTTTTGGGTCGTGACAATTAGATTCAAGATGTAGAGAAAGCCCATGAACCTTATATAGGCCCATTTGGTTTTATGGATTGGGCTTGGACTAAATGTTGGCCTAATGACCAAATCCAAGTCTATAAGATGAGATAAGCCCGTGTTAGCCCAATTATAAAGCCCAAATCAATGTGAACATGACATGGTCAAATCTATCATGTTAGGCATGCATTTTCCTATATGTGTATATTGTTGACTATGGGTATGACAAGGTGTATATCACATTGGTGCGTGTAGAGAATGTATGTAGACATATATATGAGATGTATTCAATTCTCTGCATACCTTTTGATATACTTATCTCTTATATAAGTTGTATACTTATGAGTTGTATACGTATGATGTAAGAGATGATGTCATTAGGGTTTTGTTTTCTCCACACACACACACACACACACACACACACACACACACACATATCTTAAGAAAGTGTTTCTTAAAAGAGGTTAAATATTATGTAGAGACAAACCACAAAAAGAGGAACAACATATACTAAAAATAAAACCTAAGTATTCTTATAAGAAATTGAATTGGTGCAAGTTTATGAGGGTCTATTGAGAGGGCATCTTTAATCTAACCAAATCTAAGCAAGAAGGTGATTGGTTAAGCTTTGGTATTTCAAGCTAGAGGCCTAACACTTGTGATGCTAAGTATTTAATTCAAAAGTTGAACCAAAGAATCCAAAGCTTGTAGAATACTTATGGTCTACATCAAACTTAGGAGTTTCTAAGTATTTCTAAATTTAGAATTCCTAGGTTCCTGTTTGTATGTGTTGATTGTTATTTAGCAATATATAAAATGCAAATTGAATCTATAGGAGTGGAAATCTTCACGTTATGAAGGTTTATGCAAGTAAAAAAATAAAAAATTTGACCCAATCTAAGGCTTGTGCTCACTACACATCATAGTTACATAATTGTTTCCTTTAATAGAATATGAACAAATTTTTTAAGAATGGAATTATCATGTAAAAAAAACTATTGTATAATGGAAAATGTACATGTTTTCCCTTAATGTTTATGTTGAGGAGTGGATTGACCCTTAAACAAAAATTAGGGTCAATTACACACAAGAATTTGAAAAAAAAATTATAAGCCTTTTGCTTAATGAAGAGTAGCTTTTTAAAGTTCATATCATTATATAACTATTTGATGTGGCAACACTTGAGCCCATAGAAATATATGTTTGTCAAGGGAGGTAGTTTCCATTGGTTAAAGTACCATACAACCCCTATCTTTAGTGGTTTGGCTGCCATATTTTTAATTATAATGCCTGCCTTATGCAAGGCTTTAAAATTAGGGTATTGGGCATATAGTGTGTTCTTTCTCAAGTGGGTAGTATGCCTTTGATTACTTTCTCAATCTTATTTGTCGTCTTACAACCTTGATGCACGTTCTAGCTACATACCCAGAGAATGTCTCCTTTTGCCTCTTTTTAGTGGTTTTTAAATCATGTTTAGTGACATCAAGTTGAGTGTTACTGCTTGATGAATTTCTAGTTAATAGTAACTAATTAATTTTTATCTCATCTTCTAGATGAAAGAACCAAGCTCTTGGTCCTTCATCCAATTAGGTAAAGAAGAACTAAAAAATTTGTGACTCTATGAGTTAAGTGGAAGCCATGAAAGTTGCATATTTTCTTAAGTGCATAGTGGGATCAGTAGTGCCATAAAATTTAACAAAGTTTAAGAGCTTAAAATCATTTGAGAGTGACATAAATTTGAAGAGTGCTAAATTAGCAGAATCTCTAGCCAGACTAGTTGTTTTTATCCTAGAGTGAAAAATCAAGTTATGCCATTGTGTTGGCTAGTATCTTGACCTTATTTAATGATTTAGAATTGATTAGATTAGCTAGGCAAATACGTGGCTATGGTGATCCTTCCTTTATAGCTAGATAGTACTTATAATCTTCTTTTACCTTAGCCAGAGTATGCATAACGACTTTCCCTTTATTGATTCTTAGATTGATAGAACATAAATGTCTCTAGTGTATTGCCTAAAGGTTTAAGACATCTTGAAAACTTAAAAATTACTTTAGGATTGTCTTCATTTAGGTTTGGAGGATGCCAACCGTAGTACTATTAGCCATTATCTTATAAAGATCCTCCCTCGTTAAGTCTTTAATCCCTTAAATTTGGCTTCACTTTTCATCTCCCATATTTGAACCTTGATTATAACTAATTCTCTTAAAAAGTTTATTTTGAGAACTGTCCCTTTTCCACTTTCTTTATAAGAGTTTGTGTGGAGTTATGACTTTTCAAAACCATGAAATTAATATGAAAAAAATATGAGGTATATATATGATATGTCCTAAAAAAATAGAGTTATCATGTATGCATAATGTGTGTATATGAGGACTTATTACTCATGCAATATTATTATAAAAATATGAGTTAGTAGTCTATCTATATGTGTGAATGTATGAAAAATTTGTAAAAAATAAATAAAAAGGATGAGTAAGCATTTTTTCAGTAAAATGAATAAATTAGATATAAGGAGCACTTTCTTCTAACCTTCTTTATGGGGTATTTCCCATTTCTTCCTAAGTGAGCCTTGATTTATAGTCACTAAAGGACAATGAACCTATACTCAAACTTAAGCAATGTTAATCCTTTTTTAGCGTTACAAATAAGGACTTAAAAATGAAGATGGTGTATTCATTTTAACATACATGTACTATAAGTATGAGCAATACGTTATCGAATCATGCATGGTTTTCACATTCCTCATACACTCAGTTGCATAAGGCTCACAAGCATCATCATGGATACCTAACTTTGTATTTTTTATATAGACATCATGTATAAGAATTGTGATAGTGTCTATTCATATGTGATTTTCACATTCCTTAAGTGCTTAATTGCATGATGTTTGCATGTGTTGCATCAATTACCTAACGTACTCATTTCTCATACATTTTGACATGTTTATTATAGGATATGCAAAGTTCACTTATAGTTAATTTCTTTTAGAAAAGATTTCATAATCCAATAAAAAAGTTTCAATTATGCCCTTTATTCTAAAAGGAAGAAAAGTAAGAGATATTTAAGGAATCTAATGACATAAAGTATCAAAATTGTAAAATTCATATAGGTAACATAATAATACTAAGTCAAGTGCAATTTTTACATTCCTTGCACATGTTGTTGTCCAAGGTTCACAAGCATTATAGTAAATACCTGCTACGCATGCATTACATATGGACCAAGTATTTTAACATAAATAGGCATTAGAAGCATGGTATGTCACATCACTTATAAATTTCAGGACAAATGGGTAGAAGCTCAATAGGGATAATATAAAAAGCATAATGGGACCGTAGTAGAGATTTCTACTAGTTTATCTATATGGGTATAATAGGTACATGAGGGATTAAGCATAAGGATAAAAGCATGTGAGCATAATGAGTAAGATGCAATGTGATGGAAACAACATAAGTAGATATTATATAATAAGAAGTAGCTTGTTTTGAAATGGTTACTTCTCTCTGATCCTCAGTAGAGTCACTATTGTGAGCAAGCCGGTAGGCACCTAGGTCCTCTAAATGGTTGTAATCATGACACCCCAACCCTTCAAATTATTGTGGCATAATATTAAGCAACATTTCAAAACTCCATAAAAGTCTCTAGTGAAGAAGTTGCAAGGTTGATTACTAGAAAAGTGGGAAACAATCTTGAGACTGAGCAAAAATTATTTCCTCAGTTAGAAATTATATGTTTGAGAAGTCATTTCTATTTGGCTACTTTTTTATTAGGTAATACTTGTTAAGCATTTCTGATCACCTTATTTTGGTATGGTAGCAGTATGTACATACATCCACCCATTTAAAATAATAAAATAAAGAAAATACATAAATATTTAAAATTATGTACATTGGTTTCTTAGTAAATACATTAAAATGAAAAAAAGCAAGAAAAATAAATCTAATTCTAATCTAAAAAAATCCTGAAAAATAAAGATTTAGCAATATTAATATCTATATCCACACATTATATCTCATCCACAACAACAAAAATCATAAAGTATATTTAGGCAAGAATATAATCATAATGATCATCCAATTATTTCAGATAGAGACAATTAAAACATTAATAGCATCATTATATCAAATTCAAAAAGTGAAGGAAACATAAAACGTGATGTTGTGTTTTACCTACAAGAGGATGAATCACATGTAGAATAATAAAATCATCCCATAGGGACTAGTGAATTAACAAATGAAGTTAATCTTAGAGGTTTGCCTCTTTAGACTAACAAAAAGTTATGCAATTTATTCAATTACTTAAAGAAAATCAATAACCAATGCAAAACATTTTCTACTCAAATTAAATTTTAAATCAATTAATGATGTAAGTGTTAGGATTTCTTTTCCCATCGTTTAATCTCAACACAAAATTACTTCTTAAACATAAATTAAATTAAATGTCATTTCATGTTGCATGCTGCTAATAAATCTTGAAATTCTTTCTTAAGTAATTTATAAGTAACTAATAATTAATAAATTAATGAGTTAATATGTTCTTACCATAAAAACTAATTAATACTTTAACTCAATTTTAGGTTATAACACTTATACAATATTAATTTCTCTAGTGATTCTCAATTAAAATAGATACTTATAGATTTCTTCTTAAGTCTTTAACATAATTAATTTCTCAATTTAACTATTTTAGTAAAATCATTTCATTAGGTGGCCAATCTAATGAAAGTAATATATGCACAAGATTTAATCCAAAAAATCAAACATTTCTTAGTTAATGAATAAACAAAATAAAATTATTGTTGCACTAAACCAAATTCTAGAAATCCTAACATTAGAAAAGTTAACGACTCATAATAATCTCAACACTATAATCACTAAATAGAGAGAATGAACAATCCATTAAGATATACAACTTAAATTTAGATTAAAAGGATATATAATCAAAGGACAAAACTCATGTTTACTCCCTCTTTAATCCTTTTCATGGTTATTGTGTGTCTTTAATCTTACCTTTAAATGCCTAGGGAGTTGATTAAAACTTTAAAATTAAGAATAATGATGAAGAAATGATGATTTTTTATGAAAAAGAAAGTGATGGTAATTCTATCTTCCTTCCCTTTTGCTAGAGGCTACTGTGATTTCCTAAAACCCTACTTGATCCCTTTCTGTCAATAGGTGGTCCTTTTTATAGTATATTCCATGTATGCTTGATTTTTTTGAAAATATGAGCTACCATGTGTTGATGTACAATTGTACAAAAATATTCCTTTAGAAAGGCATAGTCTTAGGCATAATCGTGTACTTTTCCTACATAATCATGCAATATTCTTTTGAAAACATTAAACCAACTTCACTCAGGCACAACCATGCATATGTTTTTTGCACAACTAAGTGGAACACCTCTACTGAATTCTCTTAATTGTCTCCTCTTAGGCATGATACATAGTCATGCAAATCTTTTTTACTTAGTTCTGCTTTGGCACATAGTTAGGAATAATTGTGTAGAAATTTTACACAACCATGCACCTTTCATAACAATTAAGTCAAAATCTTCAAAGTCTTTAAAAGCTTCCAACTAATAAACCATTACTCTAAAAGACTTACTGCTCCAAAATTAGCTTTTATTCATATCAAATACCAAAGATTAATAAAAATAATATAAAAGCAACATAATAAAGTAGAAAATACAGAAGAGATATTATTTATTATCTTGATGATAGAAATGTAAAAAATTTATTTAAAATGCTAAGATAAAATAAATATTTCATTTTAAATTATAAAATAAAGAAATAGTGCTTAAAATGCAACATTTTATTCATTTATCAACTCTCCCACACTTGAATCTTTACTTATCCTCAAGCAATAATAAACGAATTACTTGAGAGTCATAACCTACACATAATGATTCTAATTATAACAATAATTCATACATTTGTTATCTAAAGTATAACTTAATCAATTACAATTCAACACTTACATAAGTCTTCAAAATGGGGGTTAACAATTTAAGAATCATGAGGAAAGAAGTTTCATTAAAGAAGACATAAACCAAAAAGTACAACATGGGGATATATCAATTGCATTAAACTATGACTGGCAATTAACACTTCATTCACAAGAAACACTTTAGAATTATTTTATTTATTTATTTTTCAGAAAATGGGCTTTTTAATTTCTAAGAGTTAATTGCCGTTTTACTCGAGTACCCATATTTATGATGTAAACTAAAGCATTTTTCGCACACTCTTATTTTTAATTTCTTTGGGCACAAGAATTGGCATTGGTAGCTAATCCCTAACTCATTTTGACTTTAAAAAAATTGAAGTTATTATATTAACCTAATTCCCTTTTTAATTAATTTATTTATAATATTCCTAATGCTCAAGCTTATGAAATAAATTAAGTTCTCACCAAAGGTTTACGCAAGAAATTTTTTGCTACCATGAATGCACTCTCTTGGTTTATAAATTTTTGAAATGGAATAACTATTAAAAACAACTATTAAAACTCACTCCTAAAAGGCTAACCCTTTTTAAATGAATAAAAAAATAAAGAATCTTACTAAGAAAAACTAACTAATGAATTATTGTTATAGCCAACTAATGAATTCATTTTATAGTTAGAATTTTTCATTCTACAGTAAGTATGAAGGGTTAAGGCTTATTCTTTAAAATCTTTAGATAAAATGCAAATCTAAGGCATGCGAGTAAGTCAACCATACATATGGGGCCTATGAAATGCATTAAAAATATAAGATTTCCAAGAATGAAAGTATTCCATAAATCAACCAATCACAATAATATGTTAATTAATAAAGTCACAACGTAATCACAAAGTTACAAAATTAAAAGCAATGGAAAAGGAATAAAATTAAAAGAATGCAATAAAGGAGTAAATGTTAATGCAAATGGTATTTAGAAGTTTGACTTGACTCGATTTGATTAGGACAAGCTAAATAACTTTATAATAGAGTCAAGTGGTTTGTCCTAATTGATTACGAAATACAAATGAAACTTGAAATGTGTTTTATATGTTTAAAGTGTGCTTTGACAAAAATGAAGATGGGTTTTGTATTAGTTTTACATTATAAAAATAGGGTAAAGTGTATAGGTATAAGGTTTCCTTACAAATTCGATAAAATCTAGCCATGTTTTTATAAAGAGTTCCATAATTTCAAAAAATGGGATTATATATAGACATTAGGTGTGTGTGTACATCTCACACCCGTATCTAATTGACTTGGTTAAGTTAAATTCTCATGTTTATGGGTCATGTGTTCCAAGGCACCACAAGCGCATAAATAATCATCCCTACATATGGGTTGTCCTATGCATGTGGGTTATGCCTCATATACATTTTTGCTCTTTTTTGGGCTTTGGATATGCTTTTTTAGGCTTTATGGCTTGTTTTCAAAGTGTTAGAGTGAGAGAACTCAACTTTAAGGTCTATGGACCCTTAAATCATACAAGTCAAGACATAAAACTAATGAGGTAGCACATTTAAAGTGAAAAGTACACATTTCTCATTTACTTACATCAATATAACATCATCAATGGATGATGTTAAGGAACCATCAAGATTTTTTCTCTAACACCAACCCATTATAGTGCTAAAAAGAAGAAATGTTATAAAAGGGGAGTTATTAAGTCTCTAGATATGGATTAGGCCATTTGCGGCAACAAGATGTGAGAGGATTATTCTTTAAATTATTGAATAAATTGAAAGAAGAATTGTATCTTCAATTGCCCTACACATTTTAGAGGTGCAACACAATCTAGTAAGACCAGATGTTGAAGCTTTATGTAATATTATTACCAATATCATTAATTTTTATTACTAATATAGGGATAATTATAGAAAAGCTGTGTAACCAAACCCACATGGTAGAGGAAATTCAATCTAAAATCTATGAAGCTATAGAAAATATAATTAAAATGTTGAACAATAATTGATTAGACAGAATTATCAAACTCCTATGATTCCCCTTAAATTAGCATTGAAATAGAATTTTAAGGAATATAAGGCGAGGGGAATATTTGATATAACCAAATGAAGGTAGTAGGTTAAATACCTTTAGACTATGATTGAGAAGAGATACACATTATATAGGAGGCTAGAAGATATTACCTATAAGAGGGCAACTTAAGAAAGTTGCTTTAATGCTATGATATGACTGATAGTCTATAATGTTAGAGAGGCCCTCCATAGTGTTGGAATGTGAGTTACTACATTAAGGATTACAAGAGGTAAATGAACCATTTCACTAGCTGCTTCCTTACAAGACTTAGGGACAAGTTAATATAGATGTAATTTGGGATATGGTTCAGGAATTGTATGGACCTTGCTCATGACAAATTGACTATATAATATCTTACAAGCTATATTCAGTTGTCATTAATAAAGATAATATATACCCCAAAGGCTATTAGATTCCAGAGTTTACAATATTTTTAAATGAAAATAAATAATCTGTATTAGAGCACATTGTAAGATTCATTATTTAGTATTGTGATGTTACAAACCTTGAATTGTTTTTCGATTTTAAGCTAAGATTTTTTTTGAATTCTTTAATAAGTACTATATTAACATGATATGTAACTTTACTTAAAAACTTTATGTTTAATTAGCAGGACAGGAAGCATTAATTCCATATCCAATTATTAGAATGGAGCCAAAAATTTATGATTTATTTAAAATTACATCAATATTTAGTGGAAACTACCGATTTAGTCTTTACTTTGTTTAAGTAGATTCTTAATAAGTGTAATATTACCTATCTCGGAGTAGAATATATCAAGATGGAACAACGATATTTAGATATCAAGTTAAGGAAAAAGTTTTAAAGAATAGAATCTTAAGATTGCTTTAAGTTATTCACCAAAGTTACCGAGTATAAAGAGCTTTTGTGTGATGAAAATTAAAAGAAGATGTAGTTTTTAGCACCTACTACCAGGAGCTAAAAGGCCATGAAGCATTACTACCAAACTTAACTAATTTGGGCTAACATGTATATCCTTTAATGAGGAAAAAGACACATAAAAGAAAGCACATGCCATTAGTGCTCAATTACAATGCACTTTCAATGTGTCCAAAACTAAAGAAATATTTGATTATTTGCTTAGAGCAAAATCCATCTAGTTGCCTACAAAAAAACAAAAAAGAGTTAAGAGGAAAAAATATGATACATTTAGCAATTCTTTCAATTAATATCATTAACTTTTGTTCGACATTCATAAATGTGGCATAAAACCAAATTAATAAGGACATACTAAATTTTTCAGAGAAAAAAACTATATTAATTTATTTTATCATTAATGAGCTTTAGATTTAGAATTATGAAGAAGACGATAGAGATTAAACCAAAGATGTCCAAGAAAACTTGGATACCAAAGAAGTTTATTAGTAAGCTATATTTAAAAATTAAAATAGACATGACCATATAAAGAAAATGTAGCTTCATTGTCTCATCTTTTTAAAGTTTAGGAGAAATAAACTTAGTTCATTGTTCCCACAATTAAGGAGCCTAGTAGATAGTAGCACCAAGTGAAGAATAATAAGTTCTCATGACCACCAATAAGGACCCAAAAGAGGAGATTTTTAAGGTAGAAAGCTATATAAAGAATATAAAAGAAGATGCAGAGTTAGCACTATGTGAAGAAGTCTAAATTCTGTAAAAAGAGAATTAAGGATAAATATATAAAGGATGAATGATCTAATGATCCTTAAGAAAAAGTCTCCTTTAAGGTCAGCAACCTTGATGATCATGAGTTTAAAGGAAGTTTTATGGCTGAAAATATCCCAATTCTATTTGGATGTTAAACTTTTTATGTTATTTGCTACCTATATTTAAGTCATAGCATGCTATTTAAAATAATGTCATAGAAGCACAAATGATTAATGTGTCAAATGAAGATACTTGAGGAGCATTCAACACTTGATTTAAGAAAATAAGATGTAATCTTAATTAATTTAACAAAATAAGATGTAATCTTAATTAATGTAACAATATGAACACTCACCTATATTTAAGTCAATTGAAGTTTTACCTATACTTCACTATTTTAAGATATTGAAGTGAGGAAATAATTTTCAATCCCTTTCAAAGCCATTTAAAGCCTAAAACCCTTCTCGATTACCTTTTTCAGACCACACCAAACATAACTCAACCTTATATAGAACCTTGAAACCATAAGTAAAAATGTTTAGATTGCTTTTTAGTAGGAAATCCCTCTTAAATAATGCTTCCTAAGTTAATAAGTTGGGGTCCTCAAAATGGACTCTCATAGGTGTTGATGTTTGCATGTCGACTTGACACTAATTTGTTCACTATCTTTTTTTCCTTATTATAGGAAAATAGAGGAAGAGTAAAAGGAATACTGGAAGAGAATTTGGAGATAATAAAAGAGCATTTACAACTTTAGATACTAACTAGGGGAAATAGAGAGTCGTCACTCAATATCACCTAAGAAATTATTTGGATAGGGACTAGGTAAACTCAGATCTCTCGCTTTGAACCAAATTTTCCCATGCATAATACAATTCAGTTCAAATGTCAACATTAATAAAAGCAAACTAATATTACACAAAGCATCCTTACATTGCTTAAGCATCAAGTATTGTCGACTATAATAGTTGATATAGAGCTTTCAAGAGATATATACTAAGTTGGATCAACTACTACATGTAAATGCAAATAAAATATATACACGTGAGCACACATTAATAATATATAATATGCATAAGCATGGAAAAATGCATGAACATATTAATACATGTTATAAATGAATAAACATGGCAAACATGGTAAGAATGCATTAACATGGTAACCATAGTTCAGGCATACCACACTTAAATTAACATGCTATGGTAATATATTTGTAATCATGGTATACATGTTATGAACATGGAAAAACATATTGAAGCATGACATATAAATCCTAAGTATGTTACTGTAAACATGGTAAAACACTTTATATTATATGAAAAATAAAACATGCATATATTAAACAAGTGTTGACGTTAGCACATCTACTCAACACTATTTGGATCACGATCCATTTTTCTTTGTTATGGGAAAATAAAGGAACAATGAGGGCAATATTGAAAGAGCAATAAGGGATGGTATAAATGCACTCACAACCTTACAACCCAACCAATATAAATTGGGAGTCACTACTTAGTATCACCAGAGAAATTGTACAGTTAGGGACTACGCAAATTTGAATCCCTCACTTGGAACCAAATGCATCTACAGGATAAAACAATTGGGTTTGGATGTCAATGTCAATAGGGGCAGACGCTGAGCAGGGCCGACCTTACTAGTTAACACCATGCTTCAAAGGGATGTGTACTATTTTGAATCAACATTACAAGCAAATGTAAAGACAATATATATACACAAGCCCACGACATATATATATATATATTTGCAATTATTCTTACACTATGAAATGAATTTGGTAAATAATTTTATGCTTTAAAATTATCTTTTAGAAAGATAAGTAATATATGCTTTAAAATAAATAAGTTTTTAAAATATTATTTTGGACTATAAATACATTTCTAAACTAAAATATTAATTAATAAAAATAAATAATATATTAAATTTCAAAAATATTTAGGGTTTAATTGTACAAAAATAAAAACTAAGGCTTTTTTTGTACCTTTTGTAGTTCCACAAACTAAAACTTAAAAATTGTTAAGTAACTTTTAAAAAAGTGTTATCTACTCTTCTCATATAAGTTGAAAGACTTTTTTGTACATTTTGCCTTTTTAAAAATTGTTTTGTTGAGAATCCTCAAAATAATGAATTTTTTGAGTCTTAATTATAAATTTCTTGAGATGACAATTGTTTGAGTTGCCTTAATTGGTTACATGAATAACCCATCAAATTAGGTCTCAAAATATAAGTTTTGTACTTTGGGTAGATTAATTCATACAACAAATTATTGCTTTTCCATGGTTCTAACAACCATCATCAAAAATTAAAAATGAAAAAATTAAGTAAAAGAAATGATTTGGATGAGAATTGAAAAAAAAAAAAAAGCATTTGGGCATATATGCAAATGTTGCACAAGATTATATATATCAATACAATACAAGTAAATAATTTCAACAAGACAATCAAAATAATATTTTTGAAAATAAGAATTAAATTTAGATTATTTCTTGAAACATTTACAAAGAGAAAGTAAAATCAAAATTAAACTTTATAATGGTAATTAAATCAAAAATCAAGAATTTTTGCTTTTAGTTGAAAAGAAAGAATTTTGAAATTATAAATAAAATAATAAAATGTCTCCAAATCAATTTTGAATTGAAAATTAATGACTTGTAAAGATATTTAAATAAAAAAATGAGAAAATAATAAAAAAAAATATTTTAGTATGACATTCATTATTAAAATAAAAAAAAATTAAGAATTGAAAGAGATGATTATATGGGAATAAAAAGAAAGGATTGAAATAACATAAATACAAACAAGTATAGAACTTGAAAAAATAAAGGAAGCATAATAATTACTTCACGCAGATATATAAAAAATATATGGAATTGAAATTGACACTAGGTAACATTAATGGCGTAATGGATAAAGAATAAATAAAAATAAATGATTAGTGAATATAGTACAAAAATATAGAATGTATGTATAGAATAAAAGTGTATATATATATATATATATATATATATATATATATATATATATATATATATATATATGTAGTATATCTATATATGGTGTCAATATAGCTTGAGATTGATGAACATGAACAATATAAATGACATGAAAAATAAATGTTAGATGTTAGTAAGACTTAGTAGAGTTAGCAGCTTATAGAGATTGATAACTTTGAGATTTGATAACATTAGATATATAATATGCAAGAAATGATGCTAATGTAAATATATGATGCACACAAGCAATAATAAATATGGGGTGCATGCAAATGCATATGATGCATTATTCAATTCAATTCAAGGTGCATGAAAAATGAGTGCAAATTTCAGGATGCATGCAAGAATTTTAGTAATGAAAGTCAAGGTGCATTCAAAATGCATATAAGAATATGCAAATGAAGTATCAAGTGTAATTTAATAAAGTACATGAGATGCATGGTATGCATGAATGCAAGAAATAAACAAAAAGGTTAGTAACCATAATCAATAGGATAAAAAAAATGGTTAGTAATTATCATCAATCTATAAGAATATATCAAGAGTAGTAAATAAAAGAAAACATTATATGAAAGAATTAGCAAATATAAACACTTAATGAATGGAGACTAGAAACCAAACTTGACATAATAAGTACCCATAAATTTCAAAAATATCACAATTATTTCACTAAGATGCAAATAAATAACAAAGAAATAAAATCACAATGAAAAGTCACATAAACATACAATAAGCACATACAAGTCACAAAATCAAAGATTAGCACAACACTATAAGAATTAGTAGTAAAAAAGTCACATAAAAAGCAAAAAATAAAAAAATAAAAAATAATAAACAAACATATATTTCATAAATTAAACATACACAAATAGAAAGCGTACTGGTTTTATTTACCAACCAAAAGGATAAATCAAAACACAATAGTAAAGAAACTCAAGAATAAGTGGTAAAACAAGAGTTGAAAATTATAGAAAAATTATCTAAAAATACAAATGAATAGAAACTAATTTAAATCTAATCATCCTAGGACCATTGATGCTCATTTAGATGTGTAAACATCCACAGACACTTAAAGCCTCAAGGACCATCCTTGAAATCATGTTGGAGCAAGAAAGATGACATAACAAAATAGAGGCATACCTAGTCAGTTTTCCCATGAAAAATGGTTGGCCAAACTAAGGAACAGGGCCAGAATTGAAGCTCGGATGGCCGATTGGCTGCCCATCAACCAAAATTGGCCATGCATGCTAGATAAACACTTAAAATGAATGTTTTAAGCTCTAAACCTAAAAATAAAGAAAAAATAAAATCAAGTAGGTATCTTTAAAAGTGTTTAGCCTTATAAATTGAATTGAGACTCATCAAAAAATAAAAGATTGAATCAAGACAATGAGGTTTAAGTGAAGTGGAGTTTGGTGATTGTTTAAAGGTTGATTTGAAATTTTAAAAGAGAGACAATTGAAAGTAGAAATAAAATGGAAGAATTTTGACTTATTTTTCTATTTTTCTCTCATTTTTTTTTGTAAAAAGTTCATACCTCTCTTGGATAATCCTTAATCTTCATAGTAGCTTTTCTTTTTGATTACCTATTAGTTTCCTTTTTGAAAACTAGGACTCTCTACTTATAGACAAACACCTTCACAATAATTGATATAATTAGTTTTTAAAGTTAAAGGTTTAAACAGTAAAAGGAGTATAGCCTTTCACCTTTTAAGTGATACATGGCATAAAATATTCCATATTCATAGATCAATCTTAGGAAATGTATTTTATTTAAAAATAAGAATGATGAAATGGCTATATGTAGGATCCACGTTGACAACCGAATGTCAAAATTTTGACTTTTTACCAAACAAGACCTATGGACATGCTATACTTTTAAAAGATAATTTTAGACTGAAATTTAACCTCCAAAAAAGTATGTTGACCAATATTTACTTTTTCAACTCAAGGTTTCTTAAAGCTAAACTAAGGCTTATAGAATAACAATGATACTAAAAGATACATAAACAAACACATAATATCCCTTTTTCGGGGTTTTACTTATTAACACAAAAGACACTACTCATAACATTTCATTTCTCTCTCAATCATTAAATTTTTTTTTCCAAACACCATCAAGGTTTGAAAAAGGTTATGTTTTAGGTTTGTGTAGGTCTCAATAAGGTTTAATTGGTAATCAAGTAAGGCTTTAATGTCTTGAATGGTTCTAACATTGCTTGACAGTCATTGCTCTTAATCCATTTAATTTATTAGTGAGATATTTTCTTTTATTCATCATCAACTTTCAAGATTTTGCAAAATAACTCCCTTTACTTTGGAGGAATTTATGTGTCTCGTCAATAATATTTGATTGGAGAATTTTTTATTTTAATTTCATGGTTGCAATACATAAATTTTGACAAAGAATAAAACAAACTCTAAAGTTAAGAAATTATACATGAGTTTCTTGTTGTTTGCATTAAATCTATGTGAACTCAAATTTAAAAGCATAGGTTAGTATTAAAATCTAATTGATGATAGAAAATGTAATCAAACTGAATCACAGAGAGGTAGTTTCATAGAATGAGTCACATAAACTCTTATTGTAACTATGATTGTGATTGTACTACATATCCTCCTTGAATTTCAAGTAAGTAAGTGTGATTGTGTTGTATAACCTTTTTGGCTTTAAGCAAGTGATTTGAATTGTGGTGTATAGCCTCTTTGGGCTTTAAGCAAGTGAGTGTGATTATGCTGTAAAACCTCTTTGGGCCTTAATATTTTTTATGTAATAATTAGTATTATTGAATAGTATGTTTTTCATAGGTGGGACTAGCACAATGGGGAAAGGCACAATATCTATTAGAAGCAACAATGACTTAGGAGCATACCTAAGGAGTGTCACTACTAGGTAACCTTATCAGAATTCTACATAATCTAGAGTTATGAATTATTTTATAGGAACTGCAAGTCAAAGTTCCACTGTGACTAGATTTGAAAATGTTTTCAACCTAAGAGACAAACTACCCTCATGGAAGAAATATTTAAAGGGAATGCAAATTACACCTAAATGCGAAGATTGGTAAGTGACTGAAGGTTTTAAAATTCTAAATTCTAATATAAGCGCAAAATTAATTTCACCATTTAATATATTGAAGTATGAATAAGATAGGTAATTAACCTTGTTCAACATTACTCAAATGATTTGAGGCTTTGAGGGATTCTTCAAGAACAAATGTTAATTCAAAATCAACAAGGAATTAATGATATGAAGAACTTCAACCTTAGTAATAAGAAACTTTTTGGAAGAAGAAAATATTTTTTTCAATTGAATATTCAAACTGATAGCAAGTGAAACTATTAGTTTGTTATTCAATTTTTATAGAATGTGATTTTGAAACTTGTGGTATTCTAATATTTTGTTTCAAAATGCAACAAGTACTAAAGTTAAAGATAGTTATGAAACTTGTGAAGTTTCAATTTGGTTGTTTTATTAAAGTTAAAGATACTTTGGCTTGTGTTTGACTTATGTTTGTATTTTGCATATTTTTTGCCCTATTTCTTAGTAGCAAGTATGCATTTTTAGCAAGAATTTGGGTTAGCTTACTAAAATAGCAATAATATAGCTTACTCAAACAACACAAAATATGCCATCAGCTTGCCATTATTTAGGATGAAAAAGCCATTTGAAAACAACTACATTCACATTTCATAACCATTATGTTCGAACTATACATAGTAGCAAACTACATCTAAACATGCATAAATAAATATACACAATTCATTCTATAAAGCACTGAACAAAACATTGAACCTTTCAACAAACAAAACATTGAACCTTACAATAAGCAAAACATTAAACCTTACCATTGTCTCAATAAACTTTGAATAAGAACAAACCCACAACTAAAAAGAATCCAACTTTATAAAAATCTCTACTCCACCAAACGTAGTAGTTAGTTTTGTTTGATTCAAGCAAGATAATCTTCAAATTCATAATCACAGACCTCGGTACTTCCATTTGTTGCATTTCCTTACCATTTGCTATGTTTTCACACTCTTTTAAGTTGTGTATTTACAGTGAAGCACATGTGCAAATTTAGGACCCTCAACTTGTTCAACATCATCAAAGACCTCTCTTTTAACCATTTATCATGCCATTTAAAAAATTCACAGTGCATAACCAAATGTGCATTTAATGTCAAACAATATATTAAAAAAAAGCAAATCAAATGGAAAAAAAAAATCCAATTACCTGATGTGCATAACCCTAAAATTTTCTTCTTGTGTTGCTTTTAGTTCTTGAAATAAATAATTTTGTTGGCTTATGACACTCGCATGCTAAATGCCATGCACTAGATATTTCATTTATAACTTCATTAAAGCTTGATGCTCAACGCCACTTCAAGATGCCATTGTCATTTCTTTACACTTTTGCAATGTGATATCTTCTCTACTAGATTTTACTTCAATTTATTGACACTTCAATTTGTTCAAACTTGATTCAATTTGGTTAAAACTAAGTTTTGGATAAGATTATCTTACGTGGACATGGAGTTAACGTTGTTTTATATGAATTCTATTTACAGTTAAAAAAAGGTTTGATGTTGTAAGAAATAAAGATTTAAGGGCTCTTAAAACACAATAAATATATAAGATGTCACGACCCGAACCCAAGGGCACGTGACCGGCACTAGGGAATGGGTAAGCATAAGGCCCCTGAAACCCGTAGTAAGCCTAAAGGAAAAAGAAAATAAAACCATTCACATATTAAACTTTACTTTAAAACAAAACACATTATCAAACTGATTTTTCTCAGAATACACAAATAAATTACATAATTTGGTTAAGCCATGCAAATTCTCAATACATATACTACTGCAGCATCCTAGATTAATACACAGTACAGCTTACAACGACCTACATAAAATTGCCGGTGAAGAAGAAATCCGGCGTAGAGGTAGTCTGAGGTCGAACTCCCAAGCTCCTGAAAAAAATAAATTGAGGGGAATCAGACCTCACTGAGTAAGTCAATAAAAGAGCTGTACGGTTTGAAAACCTTTTTGAAAACTATATATATTTATAGTGAAAATAATTTATAATATATAAGTATAGCTTTTGGAAATCTCGGTAGAACCCTAAACCCAAGTATAAATGGCCAACTGGGCCCACTTATTCCAACTAGACTACCGGTCCCCGAGAGCAAGGGCATCAACCGAGGCACCAAGCCGTAGTCATTCACTTAATCCTAATATATGGCACTGGCGATCCCCGAGAGCAAAGGCATCGACCGAGGCACCCATCCCAGTCCATTAATAACCTTACAATCACTGGCGGTCCCCGAGAGCAATGGCTTCCACCGAGGCACCCGTCCCAGTTTAACATTCATCAATCATATATATCACGGATCCATCTCTCAATCTCTACCATGTGCACATAGTCCTGGTGAAACCCACCAGGTAGCCCGTTCTACCAAAACTTCTCAAAATCGATTTTTAAATAAATAAAATGCATTTAAATCTTAAATAATAGCATTAAATTAAATAATCATATGATCAATGTAATAAAATACGAGCGCATGCATTTTTACATAAACACACGCACAGATCATTCTACTGACTTACAGGATGAATGTGAAGGCTGACGACCACGCGTTTGCCTCGGCCTCACGGCTTCTGCTCCGATATGCTCTAAAAGAAAACAATGAATCGACTTTTTAAAACATGACTAAGGAATCGAAATCAGGCATCAGCAAAATAATAAAATTCCAGACTGACTCGATGAAAACCGAATGAGACTCGACAGACAGGAGTTAACCTAACTAACGGTAGAAATTTTACAGATATCACGTTTTACGAGAAAATCTATCGAAATTTCGACAGAGTCTCCTCTGTAAAATGGATATCTCTCTACCAAAGGTAGAGCCAGACCTGCATAGAAAATGCACTTCTAATTCCAAAACCATTCACACTCGAGTCGGGCTTCCAAAACACAATTTGTCCCGACCGAGATCACAACTCAAATACAATATCAAAAATTAATAATATGTGTTCCTTAAATACATATATCGCATACATACATACTAGAATAGATAAAAATTATACAAAATCTCCATTATTCAAAATTGAGCAATTAAATTTGTATTCCAACCATATTAAAATTATAATTATAGCCCAAATTAAAACTAGTGCAATGTATTATATGTATATATATATATATATTGGGAATTTGATAATCAAAATTTACATTACCTAGGAAATTATGTCAATTAATTTATAAAAATTATCTAAACCCTTTAATTATTAATAAAACTAATTAAAATATATATTTATCATATTTAGTGTAAAATTACATTTTTACCCCCCTAAAATACATAATTTTCTTAATGAGTTTTTAATACTGAAAATAATTCCTTAAAATTATTTAATCATGTCAAAAATTCATTTTCTCAAGATACATTTTCTTAATATAATTAAAACATTTAATTAACCAACAAATTTTCTCCCAAAAATATTATTTACCCTAAAAATCAATTTTTTGGCATAAACTCAAATATATTTATAAAAATAGTATAAAAATCTCAAAAATTATGATTTGAGTTCTAAAATTCATATTTTTCACTAATAACCTCATTTATCAAGTTTCATAACCTTTTTAACCAAAATTCCAAAAATTAGCCTAATTATTTAATTTGACATAAAGTATAAAAATTCCTAAAATAATATCAAAAATTTCAATAAATTTTATTTTTGCTCAAAATAATTAATAATAATCTCCCTAATTACTAATTATAGCTAAATAAATATCCAAATAAACAAAATAAACATTAAATAAATTCTGGAAATTCAATTTAATTACAAAAAAATTCAAGAAAATTTAAATCAACTCAAATGCATGATAACCAACACTAATCACCCTAGAATTGCCAAGATCGGGCAGAAAATTGAAGGAAGGAAGGGAGGAATAGGGTGAGTGTTGCTCATTACCTACAGGCCGAAGAAGATGGGAAAGATGAGCTTGCTGTCGCCGGGAAGGAGAAGGGGAGAAGAAGCAGCACAGACGAGATGAACAGCAACGACAAGCTGAGGATCACTGGCAGGAAGATGCTGACTCGCGTAGGGAGGGAGCTTGCTGCCAGACGGAGGAGGAAGAAGAAGAAGTAGTGCAGCAGCAGCTGCCAGGCTTGGGGAGCTCCTGAAGCACGGCGGAGATGGAGTCTTCCGGTCAAAGGCGAGGGCGGCACAGGGAGGGTAGGGAGCAGCAGGGTGACGAACGGGGAAGGAGGGGTAGAGGGGCTGTTGCTTCGGTTTTTCTTCCTTCTAATTCTAACTAAACATATATATATACTATGTTATAACTACTAATATACTATGTTAGAACTATATTATACTATATATACTATATACATATACCGTATATAAATACATATATATATATATACACAATATGTACTCAAGTATAATAGTATACGTATGTATATATATTGTTACATATATATATATATATATATATGTATAGGTGTTATATATGTATATGTATGTAAACATACTTTACCTGAAAATGTATATAGTTATCCTTTATACTATAATATATATGCATTTGTGTGCATATTTATGTATACATATGAATAAATATACACATTTAAACCAACATATAACCTAAAATAAAATGTTAACATAATCATACTATAATATAATACAATTTAACTATTTCTAGTACTATTTGAGAAAAATTATGTCCCTTTTTATTTAAATAATTATATATATATATGTGGGGTATTACATAAGACCTCAATAGAATGAAATGCAAAAGTTTGAGGGTCATCTTATGAGTTTTTCCAATAATAAAATAAGTAATAAATAAAAATAAAAATAAAAATAACATTTTTTAAAGATTTAATATTGAGATATTAAAAAAGTTTAATTTTAAAGATAAATTAATGAAAAATTAGTTTAATTAATGGATAAATCTAATGCAAAAACTTTTTAAAATTTATATAATCTTATCGTAAAGAAACATTTTTATTGGAATTAATTAAAAAAATGATATAAGTTATATGATTAACTATGTTATTATCCCATATGCATATAGCATTTCCCTATTAACAACCTAATGATTGTTGCTCTTATCCATCTAACAACACAATAGTGTAACGAGAAAAAAATGATTTACAATTCAAAATTTAAAATTTAATTTTTTATAATATCCTAATAATTAATTTTTAGTGGTATATATATACAATTCAAAATTTAAAATTTAATTTTTATAATATCCGAATAATTAATTTTTTAATGGCATATATATATATATATATATATATGTATGTATATATAGGGGTCTAGACGTAAGAAGGGGGGAGTCACAAGAGATCGGGGACATGAAGTTAATTGCCAAACACATGTGACAAAGTTAGCAATAATCAGCGAAGGGTATGCACTTTTATTTTAGTGTTACAGGATAATAAACTTAAATTGAATCATACAATGCTGTCAACAAATAATTTTCTATTGACTTTATGCTAATCTGTGGACTTTTTTTTTAACAAATTTATTGATCTCAAGAAATGTGCAATAAATTAAGTCGACCTAGGCTCGCTCTGCTGCCTGCTTCACCACTATAGGACTTCTTACATTGTGCACTCCATCTGACCACACCAGCCCACCAAAAACATAGAAGCCACCCTGATCAACACTTTTGGCCTTAAGTGTTACCTTGAAAGTTTTCTTTTCATTCATCTTGTTGAATTTCAAACTCGTTGGTTCAACCTTCACTGATATTCCATCCGGGGCATCGATGCGAACTGTATACACTCCTGGAGTTCCTACATTCTTCAGGGTTCTAGACAATGTGACACTACCTGAGAGATTAGGCACCGTGATTGATGGATAGTTGAAGTTCAACAAACTAGTGTTGGTTGATGGGCAATTGAACGACTTGTCAGCAAATTCTGACATTTGAGTTTTATTATAGCCGATGGAGCACAAAAAATTCAAGTAATCTCTGTAGCTTAAATCATAAACCAAGCCTGGATCCATAGCACGGTTTGGCCAGATATGTCCTGAACCGTAGTTGAAGGGGCTTGCCAAGTCAAGAGAACCAGTGAAGATTGGTTGCCTGATATTACTCCTAGTTCTTGCTGAAATTTTACCAAAAAAACACCCCGACAGACTTGTCAGCATATCACAAAATCTACTCATAATCGTTGAATTAAAGCAGAGACAGAACGTAAAGGAACTGGAAGGGGAACTCAGTACCCGAGGTCATGATTGCTGATTTAATTGCGGCAGGACTCCAATCAGGATGCACACTTTTAATAAGGCCAGCAATGCCAGAAACATGAGGGCATGACATTGAAGTTCCTGAAACAATATTGAATAGAACATGCCGTTTGTCTATAGATAGAGAAGACGGTCCTGATGCCTCTGTATATGCAGCTAAAATGTTGACTCCAGGGGCAGTGATATCAGGCTGAAATTTTCAGTAAAAAAAGATTAGATGTTGTCCTTCTATTAATTACTTTAATAAAAGAAAAGCGTAGAGTAGTATTATACAGTTGCAGATTATAATTAATGCACCTTAAGGATTTCAGGAGTGATTGCATTGGGTCCAGGAGATGAAAATGAAGCCATGATAGGCGCAGCGACTTCTCCAATTTCTGTACCTCCACTGATATAGGCTATTGGAGACCTGCAATAAAAGAAAAATCCTCAAAATGTTCTATTGAATACTGATTTTCTTCATAAAGAAGACCAACTTATCGAACTAATTAATTAGAACGAAGAGCTTACTTTGTGCCATATATGTAAGCTAAAATGGATAGACCATCATCTGCAGAGACCATTGAAGTAGGAATAAAGTGGCCCCGAGGACTAACTGTCTGAGTGGCGAACGTATTAGCAATGATCATCCCAGTACCACCTGCTTGAGCAACAACCCAGCTCTTCTCAATATCTGGGATTAGACCACGTTCACAGTACACAATTTTCCCTTTTACCTTGGTTGGTTCAAGTGATCCAGGGAAGCAAAATCGTCTGGCAAAGTACTAATCTTCGTAAGGATTTGACCAATTCAATAAGTAAGCTAGTACAAGAATAAAGATGGGTATGCTTACGCCTTGGTAGCTGAGACATTGACAGCCTTAGCATCCACAGAATATACCAAAGGATAATACTTCTTAGCAGGTAAGGTATTAGTATTGAAACTCTGGCCCTGATTAGAAGATCAACTCTATTGTTTAATCTCGTATGCCAAAACAGGGTTAAATGGATTAACTGAGGTTATGAGCTAAATTGCAAACCTTGAATAGCTTATTATTTCCAAGGGCGACGTCAGAAGGAAAATTGCGATCAATTGTACTAGCTGCAACTGTTAGAATCCAAGGCGCTACATTTGAAGCAGTCATTGCAGGGCCGGAATTTCCAGCTGAGCAAACAACAAGAATCCCATTCCTAACAGCGTGGAAAGACCCAACTGAAATGCCATGATTATAATAATGGCGAGGACGACTTCCAAGTGAGATGGACAAAATGTCAACACCATCATGAATAGCAGCGTCAAAGGCAGCCAATATATCAGCATCAAAGCAAGATGGCCAGCAGACCTTGTAGGAAGCAACTCGAGCATGAGGTGATCCTCCCTTTGCTGTTCCATTGGCTGATCCTAAGAAGTTTGCACCCGAAACAAAACGCCCTCCTGCTGTAGCAAGGGTGTGAGTACCATGGCCATCTGTATCTCGCGCAGTGTGGAAGGATGAATTAAGACGGATGCCTGTAGCAGCTTCAAAGCCCTTGTTGAAGTATCTCGCCCCAATCAGCTTCTTGTTGCATCTAACTCCATCTCTTGTATCACAATGTCCTTTCCACCTTGACGGAATAGGTCCAATCCCTTCATCATTAAAGCTTTCGGATTCCGGCCAGACTCCTAGACGTATGTAAAACCCCCATTTCATTGGTAAAGAAAGCTTTTAGGAAGAAGAAGAGTATGCTAGTACTGGATTAAATTGATGAGGTTTTCAAAAGTTAAAAGAGGACTTATACAAGTTACTTATTAATTACCCGTGTCAAGGTTTCCAATGATTACATCTTCACCAAATTTTGCCTTTATCCAGATTGAATCAGGTGGAATTTGTCCATTTCTTTCTAGTCCAAGAAACTCCCATGACCTTGTAGTATGCAGCTCATTTTCTTCATTGGGATAAACTGATACAACTTCTGGGCGCTCTGAGGTTCACAAGATATGAGAATTCGCATAATCCATGAAAATTAAAATGAAGCAAAAGCAATCCGTCTCTTACTTGAGATTTCAGCAACTTCTTCATCTTCAAGCGTTGCAGCAAAGCCGTTGAAATAGTTCGTGTAAGAATAGAACATTGCTTCTCTTGCGTTCTCCTTACTTCATGTCTCAGGGTAGAGCAATGAATCAGTAATAATATACTCATATTATGTAGAGAATAAAGCTATATATATGCATTAAAAGGAAAAAGAAAAATAATAATCACCTCTTCATGCAAGAACCTAGCAATTCATAGTAGGAGTTGGTAATTTCACTAACATCCAATGTAGACCCAAGATTATTGGTACTTAAATAAACAACATATGACTGGAAAAAAAAAAAAAACAAATTCAGTAACTGAACAAAAAAGACATAATAATTAACAACACAAGGTACATTTTTACAAGCAAGAAAAGATATTCAACTATTGCTTGCCTTTTTGGCTGCTTGTATTGGCCTCTGCAAGGAAGAAAGAATGGAGAAGAGCAACAGAAGAGCAGAAAAAGAGTTGAATATTCTCATAGCTTGTTTCACAACTAAACTAACCCAGGAAAATAATAAAGCAAGTGTTGACAATTGGTAGCATAGTAAGAGCCCTTTATATAAGTTCTATGTCCTCACATGATGAAGAAGTCAATGTTATGAACAGATCAAGAGGCAGCTATAAAATAATATAATAACAGCAGCCAAATTAATATATTATAGCTCTTTGTATATGGTTTTCAAATGAATTCAATTTATTGCTTATTACGGAAATAAAAGCAACCTATTAATTATAATATACATTAGAAGTCATTCCAAACGTGACCTTGTCACGCGCATAAGAGAGGAAAAATTCACCTGGGAATGGTTGGTGCATGTCCCTTTAGTATTCCTGTGGCTAGAAAACAACTGTAAGCCTCCAAAAAATCTTTTCCAAAGGTTTGGAAAAGGTCCGACCAATTGAATGTTTAGACAGAAAACTGGGATACGAAGAAGTTTCTAAAGCCTTTTAAGATTTTCATGTTAAAGCCTTCGGCTGAACGAGTGCCAAAAGTCTTCTTGTCCCTCTAGTTGTCCTTCGGTCTATAGAAAATAAGTATGATTTTATAATAGTAGCAAAAATCAACATTAACAACTACAGTCCTAACTACCGGACTAAATGTTGAGTAGCTCCGTGTTCAATTTAATAAAAATTCGTTCAATCTCATATATTAAAATTTGTTTAATAAATGAGTTTAACTCAAATTATATAAAGTTCAACTCGTGAAACTCGTGAATAAATTCAAATAAAAGCTCGTAAATTAGCTCGTAATTTTAATATTTAATAATTTAATTTTAGATATATTAATTTTTGTTGTAAATAATAATTTAAAAATATATTATTAGAATAAAATTATAATTTTTATAAAATTTATTATAATTTAATTTCAAAGTTTTATTATAGAATTTTAATTTATCATTTGTATTTTTTTTTAAAAAAATATTTAAACTCATTTAATCTCATTTAAGCTCGCAAACAACTCATAAACACCAAATAGTTAGCAAGCTCAGCTCAAGTTCGATTCAATTATAAATGAACTAAATACGAACTATCTAGAACTTGGCTCGGCTTGGTTCGATTATACCCCTATTGTTAACTAGATTTATAATAAAATAAATACTTATTATCATAAAAATAATTGGATAATCAACTTGGGTTAAAATATTATTATATATTTTGTTGTTGTGAGAATGTAATTAGGTTGTTTTTGTTGTTTTCTTGTTGTTGTTAGCTTGTTGTCCATTTTATGCTTGTTTTAAGGTTTTTCAAACTTTTTTTTGTTTGTTATGAGGTTGTTGTCAGTTTTTTAATCTAGTTGTTGTTTAGTTGTTTCAAGTTATTGTCTACGTCTAATACTTGTTTTAAAAATAATTAATCTATATAAATATAAATTTCTCATTTTATTAAATATAAATGTATTAAAAATGTAAATTTATTTAATTATTTAAATTGCATGAATAATAATTTAATATTTGGTTGTCGTGATGTTGTTGTCCATGTTTTGTTCTTAATTTAAATATAATGACTATAAATAAATATTATATTAATATTAGTCTATGTAATTATTTAAGTTATTATACATTAAATTATTATTTATTAAGTTTTAAATTATTATCAAATATTAATAATAATTAAATAATTTGTTGTTGTAAGATTGTTGTTAGACTGTTATCCATTTCATATGTTCGTGTGTCTATATATATATATATATATATATATATATATATATATATATATGAATTTAAATTAATTTATCAATTTATTATTTATCCAGATTGTTGTTGGTTTTTTTTTTATAATTTTTGGTTATTTATTTATTTTTATTAAATAAATAAATTATATCTTTTTCCTAGTAAAATAAATAAATAACTGAAAAGCACAAAAACCCAACAACAACTTGAATAAATAATAAATTGATTAATTAATTTAAATTTATATAATTTATATGAATACAATTCATATTTATATAAGTTGATTACATTTAAAAAAAAACTATAAAACATAAACAATAACTTAAAAATAATAATAATAAAAATAATCAACAAACAACAAAAAAATAAAGTTAAAAAAACGTAAAACAAGCATTAAAAATGTATAACAACCTCTCACAACTTGCAAATAATACTATAATTTAATTTTACTGTCAATTTTACACATAACATTTTAAAAGTTTGCAAAATTAACCATCCATTAAAATTTGTTTAATGGACAACTAACATATTCATTAGTAGGGCCCATTTTTTGACACGTGAGACCTGCAAGTTCTAATTGAATTTGAGTAATTACATATAAAAGTCTAACTTTTATTAAAATTGCAAAATAAATTCTAACACAAATTATTAAAATAATTTTAATTAAAATTTAAAAATTAAATAAGTATGAAATTCAATGCTTTATTATTAATAAAATATTTTTAAATATTTAAAAATTTTATAAAAATTATAGCACATAATTTAACATATATTAAAAATTAAGAAAATATAAAAAAAATAAAAATTCAAAAAAGTAATAAGATAGATAATGTATTAGTGATAACAAACGGAATTATTTTGTAATTAATTTCACTCCAATTCGATAAAATTAAAATTAATTTATAAAAATTATTTTTATTTTTATTTTATGTATTTTATTATAAAAAAATTTTTTACTATATTTTTTAATTTTTAAACTTTACATATTTTTATTGTAAAAACATATACAAGATTTTTTTCATAATAAAATATATAAATATAAAGATAAAAAAAATTTTTATTTTTAATAAAATAGTTTTTAATTTTATCAAATTGGAGTAGAATTAATCTCAAAAAAATTTCATTTCATTGGAGTGAAATATATGTTAAATTATGTTTTATATTTCTTTATGTTAAATTATGTTAAATTTTAAAATATATGTTAAATTATATTTTATATTTCTTTATGAAATTTTTAATATTTAAGAATATTTTATTAATAATAAAGTACTAAATTTCTCGCTTATTTCTATAATCAAATTGGAGTCAAATTAATCACAAAAATAATTTCTTTAGTTATCACTATTAAATTATCCATTTTAGTACTTTTATGAACTTTCATATTTTTATATTTTCTTAATTTTAAAGTATATGTTAAATAATATATTGTAATTTTTAGAAAATTTTTAAATATTTAAAAATATTTTATTAATAATAAAGCATTGAATTTCATACATACTTCTATTATTTATTTAATTATAATTAATATCTAATAATTTTAATAATTTTTAAAATTTTAATCAAAATTATTTAAATATTTTGTCTTTAGGGTTTATTTTGCAAGTTTAGTAAAGGTTAGGGTTATATATGCAATTACTCAAATATGGTAAGCACTTATAGGTTCCACGTATCAAAAAATAAGTCCCACTAACAGACACGTTAGCTGTCCATTAAAAAAATTTTAATAGAGAGTTAGTTTTGCAAACTTTTGAAATGTTTTGGGTAAAATTGACCGTTAAATTAGATTATTGTGTTATTTGCAAGTGGTATAAAAAGTTAGGGTTTTTATGTGATATATATATATATATATTGAATTTTATTTTATGAGTCAATATATATAAAAGACTATTTATGTAAGTAGCACATATCACACACTACAAAGGCTTACAACGTTAAGTAGTTACATATCACTCACTAAAATAGCTTACAACGTCAAACAGTTCACATCTTCCTTATGTTATTTAAAGACAATACATTTGCCTTAATACAAAATATAAAAATTTACCAAGTATGTTACATTCTATAAAATTGAAGACGACCTCCTGCTGACCCACCTGACATAATGCTAGTGCAATTGATGTAAATATTTCTTCAAGACAAATACAATTCTTGTAGTCCTAAAAAATAATGTAGAGGAGTGGGTTTACAACTTAGTAAATAAATAACATAATATCTTAGGAAAGATAACACATTCAAACATGTAATATTATCAAGTATCACTCCATTTAATACATAACTATGTATTTATAATATATACATAGTTATAGTATTTTCTTTTGGACAATAATGAACTTGTGAATTATATATATAAAATCACAACTTTTTTTCAATTATTCATGGATCCCTATAGGCACACATCTTGCCATAATTTGATACCAAATATTTTTTTAGCCTTATTACAACATTTCAAGAGGATTTTTAACGCATACAACATTGCCTCATTCATAAGTAACATTGCATCTTCATATTCATCCAACCATATTTCTTATATTTAAATATACTTGACATACCACTCCATTAAACAATTAACATTCTCATAATACATAAGACCAATAATATACTCAAGATATACAAAAAAAATACCATATTTCGATATGGCAGATTCGATAGTGTAAATTCAAAAATACATAAAAAATTTCACATTATGAATATCAAAGTAATATTCTTTAGATCAATAACATTATAAGTCTAAATTAATTTGCAACTAATTTCACATTAATTAGATATGTATAGAAGAAGAAACATTAAAACTATCCACCGTAGTCATTTTATATATACAAAAAAAACTAAGCTATAAAAAGTGTTGCTCAAATTGACCATTAAGATAGCAAAATTAAGTTTTATCTATTTCTATCAATTTTGTAAGTAACATCACCAAGTCTTTATAAGATCAAATGGAACCCATTTGGAGTTATAAAACTCTAGATTTAGCTACAAAAAGTATTATGTTCTCACATAAATAGTACACCCAAATTTAGCAACCATCATTCACAAGTTCAACTTCTTTCATATGTACAATTCATCTTAAAAATAGTCAACCATCAACACAATATCAAAACTATCATCTATCAATTATAGCACACATTTTCTTCTTAACCAACCAGCTTAACAAATACATTTATAATTATTTATTTTAAGTGTTATTTTCACATAGAACATTAAGTTATTCACTTACCTTTATTGTTTCATTCCCTTTGCTTGTATTTACTTGTATAACAACCTCATTTCCATTTGGTTTAGTTGAAATAGATAATGATTCACTTGTTTTTAAATATCCAAAAATAATAGAACCTCATCTAGCATGATAACATCAATGAACTACTTAAACTTATGAAGTTGAACTTATGAAGTTGCCAACTATAATAGATTTAATAGGGTGAATTTAAAAATTCACCAATAATTCTATATAATATATCTCAAAATAAAAATTTCTAGATTATTAACCCTATATGTCTAGAGTAATTTAAAATTTATTTTGATTCAATTGGGGGTGTATAGAGGAAGAATTCTATGAAACAATCCATCTTACTCAAACCAATGATGAAAACTGAGCAATAAAATGTTTCCTTCTTTTACATTAACATAGAGTATGAATCATATCAAGCTAAAGAGGAATAAAACTCTTCAAATTTTCCATATTATTAGAGAACACTTAATTTAAAGCTTTCTAACTCGAGATATGATTAAAAAAATATGACTGAAAAATTAGATCCTTAGAATCCAAATTTTGCATCTTATAAACCCAAACTTAATTTAGCCAAAAATATTAAAATTACTTATCAAATAAATATCTAAAGCCTTTGAATATGAAGATTTTGGTCTGAAATAAATTTCTAAATTTTCAATTTACTTTAAAAATTCAGCTTTTTTTTTAAAGAAGAAGAAGATAAAGGAGTAGAAAGAAGATAAGGATTTTCTCCCTTCCTTCATTCACTCAAAAGCCATGCACAATTTTTTTTTTTTATGATGATGATGATAATAATAATAATAATACCAATAACTAAACCAATTTAAGCCCCTTTATTTTTGCTATTAACCAATTTAAACCCTTAACTTTCTAATTCTTGTTATGGATTTAATTATAAACATTTATAATCTTTTCCTATTTAACATTAGAATTATTACTACACGTATTACATGCAATTTTTACTGTTTATATGATGCGCATGTTATGCAAATAAATGCAAATGCATTAGGTGAGCATTACATTTCTCCCTACCATATTATATTTTGTCCTCGGAATTAAATGTGACTCACCTAATCTACACCTACCTCCCTCTTGTTTAAAAGTCAAACTTTTACCTTCCTTAACTTTTATTCCATTAACATTTAAGGATTCCCATTAGGGTTAAATCTTTTTTTCCATTAAGTATGAAAAGAGTCCTAGAGGGGGGAGGGGGGATGAATAGGACTATCAAATAAAAATGAGAAATTAAAAGAATTCTTTGCAAGAATTGAATGGAAGTTGAGAAGGAAGAATGAAGAACACAAAGATTTAAAGAGTTCGGATTCAGGAACAATCCTACATCTCCACCTAACTTATCCCCAAGTTATAATTTTCAATCACCCACAATCTTATTCACAAGATTGAGATTACACAAGAGTTTAATGACTCACTTTTATAACCTTACAACATGAGTTTTCAAGGCTCACTCAAAAAATCAAAACTCAAGTGTTTCAATGGAAAACATTTAAACCAATTCCTTTGGAAATAAATCTCACTTCCCTTCTAATCTAACTCAAGATTTAAGATGAAGAGAAATTATATTTCTAACATAAACCCAACTCTCACAAGATTTTTACAAATAAAGAATTATTTAAGAGAATTTGAGAGCTCAATGAATGCTTAAGAAAGAATGAATAAAAAAAATAAGTTTCTTAACTTTTATTCAGCTCTAGAGATATTTATACTTAAAAATATAGTAGTTGGAGGTGAAAATAATATGTCCAACATCTATATTTTGAATCATTGAAAGTGATGCTGTCAGATAGCTATTCATGGATTGAAACTGTTATTAACTACTTAAGACGTTTGAATTTACCCACACTTTTTTCATATAAGTTGTAGATATTTGAATTAGCTTTCTATATCATTTTGAATCACCTAAATTGAACATTTATAGCTCATGATATGTCCAAAATACTAAGAGCTATGCAATTTGAAATGTAGAATACTATCAAACAGTTATACCCAAGTTGAAGCTACGATTTGCTCCTAAAGAAATTTGAATTTGCCAATATATTCTTCATGAAAGTTGTATATATTTGACTTATCTTTTCATATCATTTTGAATCACCTAAATTAGACTTCTATATCTCAGGATATGTCCAAAATACTAAGAGCTATTCAATTTGAAATGCAGAATACAATTAGACAGCTATACACAAGTTGAAGCCATAATTTGATCCTGAATAAATTTTAAATTTACCATTATTTCTTCATGAAAATTTTATATGTTTTACTTATCTTTCTATATCATTTTGAATCACATTAATTGAACTTCTGTAACTCAAGATATGTCCAAAATACTAAGAGATGTGCAATCTGAGATGACAAATGTATATGTGGATTTCAACTCAAAATTTGCATAACCAAATGAACTTAAAATTTGACAAATAAGCCCAATTCAAAAAGCTCAAGATGTTTACTTAAAATGTGAAAAAAATAACTTTTTCATTATAAAACTCTAAAGATATCAAAAGTCTTATTGAATCTTAAAGGTCCAATCAGCCTAAGATAATTATACTTCATTTTAACTTCCAATAGAGTCCTAACTTATACACACTTAAATAAACAAATTAAGTGCTCAAAATTAAGTTTGTTAAGATCAAAATTAAGATTAATTATTGCTACGGTCAACAAAGTACTATACAAAAAAGATTAAAATATCCTTTTAAACAAATAACTATTAGTAACTATAAAACTATAATAATATTTCTAATATATATATATATATATATATATGACACACACATTGCCACAAAAATATTCATAACAAAAAAAAATTCATATGCAATCTGAAATATATCATGATAAAGACATTCAAAATGATTTTTGTTTTATTAATTTGATATTATTTTTTGTTTTGTTTATTGTAATTGATTTAAAGACTTGATTTTTAGTAACAATAGATTTATTATAGATTTAAGTTATAAGTAGTTCTAATGTAAACAATTGCTATTTGAAATATAATATACAATTGTTAGCATCTTTTAAGTCATTTTTCTTTTTCAATGGGGAATATATATATTTTATGTTAATGTATGTATTTTATGTTATTAAATATCAAGCACTAAAATATCTTGTGAATATCATTAGTTAGTTTATAGTATTTTATAGTTAATTATAGTTTTTATTACCTAGAAGGGCATTATAATCTTTGTATATGCCACTAATTGAAAAAATCGCCTAATCCTAATGAAAGTCTTTAAATGTTAACAGAACAAAAATTGAGGGATGTTAAAATTTCATTTTGAACAAGAGAGAGATAAATGTAAATTAGGTCAAATCTAAAGGGAGAAAGTGTAATTTGTTGTTAATTTAATGAATATATATATATATTTTAAATAAAATTATAGTTGTTTTGTTATTGTTGTTGATGATCATTGTTTTGTTCTCAAAATTGTTGTTAATTTGTTTGAAGAATTTAATTGTTGCAATTTAGTTTGTTTTATTTAGATTTTTAAAAATAATTAATGATTTTATTTTAGTTAAATTTTTAATAAAAATTTAAAGTAAATTATTTTTTATATTTAATATTTTTAATTTATTTTAGTTTAATATTTTTAAGTGGTTATATTTGAATTGTTGTTGCTATTTTTTACTTTTTGTTATATTTCCAATTGCCGTATATATTTTATACTTATTTTATGTTTTTAACTCTTTTTAATTGTTTTATTTCTTTAAAATTTAATATTTTTAAATTTATTTATAAATTGTATTTATATAAATATAAATTTATTAAATTATTTAAATTAATAAAAATTAATAAATATTAATAATAATTTAACATTCAGTTGTTTATTAGGTTGTTGTAAAGTTGCTGTGGACATTTTTTAAATTTTTTCTAGTTATTTTTAATTTAATGTTTTTTCTCGCTAAATAAATTAAAAAGTCAAGGATAAATGAACAAAATATACTAAATGTCCAAATCCATAAATCACTTGAAAAAAGAAAACAATAAAAACTTATACTAGATTAGTCAAAGTTTCACGAAAGCAACCACTGAAAATAGTGAGAGAAGATGTTCTCTCTAGTAAGTGTTTCTTGGTTTTTGAAACTAGTGAATTTTAAATTTGTAATTATTTTTCCATATTATTTCCTATTCTCTTTGAGACACTCTAGTGTTAAAAAGTCTTTCAAAAGAATTAGATTCCTCAAGGGAAAGAGAAACAAACTCAAGATCTCGTCAGCACTATAGTAATTATGTGTGGCAATATGAAAGGGCATATTAGGTTGCTTAAAAGCTTGGTTATCATTGCTCTTATGGTTAGCCTTTCTAATAGCCAAGCTTATCATCAAATCCAAAGGCAATGGAACAATGGTGGGAAGTTTCAAGCATATGATCTTTAGAAAAAGAATATGCTCTTATTGGTTTATAATAAAGATGAAGGAAAGCAACAACTCTTTAATTGTGGCCCTTGGATATTATTCAATAGTTTTTTTATGCCATATAACAATTCTAGTCACCACACAATAGAGGAAATTGATCTCTACACAGGAAAGTTTTGGGTTTGTGCAGTTAGTGTATCACCAACCATGATAAAATCTCAAAACTTTATATCTATAGTCAAAGAAGTGTATGAGGATCTTTTAAAGATAACTTTATTGATCTTAAGAGAGCAAAGAGGAAAGCCAGTTATGAGATGACATCTAAGAGGAGTTTTAAAACAGAAATTGATTTTTGGATTTAAATTAATGCAAGAGGAATAAATGAGGCCAACAATAAGAAATTAAGTTTACAAGCTGATTTAGAGCTAGGCTAGACTTAAAGAAGCCTATACTAAGAGGAGTTTATAGTCTCTAGTTTAGAGTAAGGCTAGTGAGGAAGGTAATGTTCGATGACAAGAATGAGAAAGTGAGACACAATTTAGAACTATTGAACAAAACTGAGTCATTGCATAATGGTCTATGCCATATAAAGATGGAAAATGGAGAAGGAAAAAAAACTCAAAGGTCAAAGTCCTCAGTATTCGGTATACCTAGTAGACAATAACCCTTTATCTTTTATCTCAGTTCCTAGGTTCAATGCCTTAAACATCAATGCAAGGTATACAAACATCCAAGAAAAGGAAAAGGAAAAGTTGCAAATGCCATTGTAAAAAAAGTGAATTTCATGGGAAGAGAAAGTGAATCTCCTATTATTAAAGAATCTAAATAAGAAGGCTGCACTCTCCAACAATAAAAAGTCAAGGAAAACACAAAGTTAGAATTAGAGTGGTCGAAGTTCAAAAGGGCCAAACTAGAACAAACCACAAAAACAGGCCCACTAACTAAAGAAATGTTGCTAGGGCCTAACCAAAGCAAAGAGAAGAAGTAAAATTCCAGCTTACCAAACAATAAAAGGCACTAGGCTAGGAGGTTCAAACTAAAGGAGCTAGCAAGGGCAAGCCTGTCAATGGGTATGGAAAACATTAAGGAAGAATTAAAGGAAGAACTGAAAGCTCTAATTGAGGGATCATTGGAGCAAAATTGCAAGTGCATGGTATCGTTAAGTAGTATAAAAAATATCATCCCACAGAAACTTGTTTAACCACTTACTAACTTAATTTTCTATTATTTTATCACGATTCAAACTCAGAAGCACGTGATTGGCACTAGGGAATGAGAAAACATAAAACTACAGAAACCTGTAGTAAGCCTTAAAAGAAAACGCAAAAATATTTAAACTTTGAAGCCTTAAAATAAATAATTAAATCACAATGCACATTATCAAACTGATTTTTCTCAATATAATTTAAACCATAATGTCATAATGCATAAAATAAATAAACATCAGTTATACAAGTAATATCTCAGTACATAAGTTATAAATACATGATATTCCAAATAAAATATGTAGTTATATAGTTTTCTCTAATGCAGTACACAAATATAAATACAACACAACTAAGTTGACCTACGTAGAATAGCCGGTGACGAAGCTACACGATGAAGAGAAGTAGGCCTAATAGAAAAATTCCAAGCTCCTACAAAAAAAAAAATAAATTGAGGGGAGTCAGACCTCACTGAGTAAGTTAATAAAAAAATGAATGCAATTTTGAAAATCTCATAAAAAATAAATTTTTATGGAAATATAATATAATTATAATTTTATTCAAATTATTTGATATACTTATAAGAAATCCACTTTTTCAAAGGAGAGAATTTAAATATTTAAATGCTTTTTAAAACATTTTAGTATAAAAATTTGGTAAAACCCGACTTATAAATTTTTATAATAGTCACACTACTCACTTACATCTAAGACTACTGGATTTCGAGAGCAAAGCATCACTAGGATACATAGCCATAGTCATATCACTTAATCAAATATCACTAGCAGTGTCTGAGAGCAAAACATCACCAGACCATCAGCCTTAGTGATTTAATAAATAATAATCCCAAATTATATTGGCGGTGTCCAAAAGTAAAGCATCACCAGACCTTTGACCTTAGTATTTATTAAATAAACAAATATTATACTACTGGCGGTGTCTGAGAGCAAAGCATCACCAGACCATCAGCCCCAATAATATAATTAATAATAATATATTTTACTGGTGCACACACGGTCCTGATGAAACCCATAAGGTAGCCCGTTATATCATGGTTTACTTAAAATAATTACAAATAAATAAAATAAGGAAAATTACAATAAATAACAATAAAATAAATCAACTATAAATTAAATCATGCAATATCATATGAAGAATGCCGATTAGAATTTCATAAAATTAAATTCATTAGAATTTAATATGATTTAAATTAAAAGACCCGACATTCAAATCAAATATTAACTTACAGGATAAAGGTGCTCCTCTGGCATGTCGTGTCGGACCTCGACTGGTAGACGTGACTGGAGGGGCGCTAAAAGATAGAAAAGGAAAATGATAATAAGAAAATAGAAACCTAACTTCTAAAATTTCTAAGGAAGACTCAATTTGAACTCAGAATAATAAATTTTAGGATTGACCCGGTGTCACGTTTTACGAAAAATCTTAGAAAATTCGACAGAGTTTTCTCTGTAAAACGGACATCCCTCTACCGAAGTAGAGTTAATCTTGCAAGTAAACACACTTCAAAATTTCACAGTGGCACAATATCTCAAGTTGGGACCCCAAATTACACAATTCCCAAACGAGGTTCACAAAAAAAAAAAAAAACAAATAAGCAAATCTTAAATATTAATATAGTAAATCATCAAAAACTATAAAAATTAATAATAAATCATAATATAATTTATTCAATTTTCAAAACACTAAATAAAATTATTTTCCACCATAATTTAATAAAATTTCAAATAATAATATAATATTAATAAAAACCCAACTTTCCAAATATTCATCATAATATAGTCAAATTCAAACTTAATTTGTTCAAATAGTTTAAATATACTCTAATATTAATTAAAAACTCATTTAAACCACAAAACAATAAATAATTTAATTTTGAATAAAATTTTCAAAAATAGTTAGTATTAATTAACTAAAAATAATAAATAATTTATGAAAGTTATTTTAATACCACATTTTATCTCAAAATTAACTAAAACATAGTATTTAATTATAATATCAACAAAAACATACCATTTACCTATTATTTCAAAATTCATATAATAATATTAATTTCTTAACAAAATTAAATAAATTATCAAAAATTATTTTATCACTACTAAAATTACTAACATAATATACTAACACTAATTTACTCAAATATTCACCCAAAAATAATTAATTAATAACATTAACAAAGTGTACATAAAACTTAGAATATCCAATAAATATACAAAATTTCATAAAATCAAATTAATTAATCTAAATTATTTATTATATACTCTTAACCAAAATAAACCCCAAATAATTTAGATCAACTAATATATGTATAGATCAACACAAAAATTAACCACATAATTAAAATAAATTTTGGTTAATTAGTAAATATAATAAAAATCAACAAAAATATTAAATCAACACAAAATCAACAAAATCAACTAACAAACAACCTAAATCTAACTAAAAACTAACCTAACGCTAACTAACTACTAACCCACTAACTCACTTCAAGCTTAACTCAGGACAGGGGAGGGGCTGCTGCTACAAGCTTGAGTTGCTGTTGCCCCTGACGACAGCAGGTGGTGGCAGTGATGGTGCTAGGTGTCACGGTGGAGGGCTGGAGGCTTCTGCTGTTGCCATTTCTGCTGCTAATCTTGCTGCTGCTTCATGTTGTTGCTTCCCTGCACGTTGCCGCTGCTGTTAGCGTGAGAGGCTACTGTTGTTTGGTGTGAGGAAGAAGGAAGAGCAGGGAGATGGCTATTGGTTCGGGTGCACAGTAATAGGGGAAGAAAAATGACGTGAAAGGAGAAGAAAGAAAGAAGGAGGAAGAGGAGATAGGGGTTGACCTATATAAGAAAGCTTTTGACCAACTTTTGGTCTGAAAACTAATATATATACATATATAAAGTAGTTTAAGTAACATACATATATATTAGGTAGTTAAAGTAGTATATATATATATATACCCACTCAACACACACATTTACACACATATACAACAATAATAATAATACTAGCACTAGTTAAAATAATACTATAAATAATAATAATAAACAATAATAATGCTATGAATAAAATATTAGGACAATTAAAATAGTAAAGTATGTGCATAAAATAAAATGATGTAAAAATAATATTAATAATAGCTCTCAATAAAATTTTAAATTTAGTACTTAAATATAATAATTTAATATATCAATAATAATAATAATATAAAATAAAGATAATTAATATCGTTAAAAACCTCAATATTTATATTAATAATTTTAAATATTCGGGTTATTACAGTCTTCCCCCCTTATAAAAATTCGTCCTTGAATTTCAAAGAAAAGTAAGGAATTACAAGGTCTATTGATGAAAAAGATAGGGATAGATGGCTTGCATCTCAAATTCTGTCTCTCATATACAGTCTTCTGTTGTGTGGTTAGTCCAAAGAACTTTCACCATTAGAATCTCCCAGAAGCGAAGCTGACGAACTTGGTGATCCACAATTGACACTAGATACTCTTTATAAGATAGATCTTCGCTGAGCTCCACTGTTTGAGGTTGAAGTAAGTGAGAAGGATCAAGAATATACTTCCTCAACATAGACACATGGAACACTGGGTGGATTCAAAATAACTCAGGTGGCAACACTAGTCTATATGCCACTTCCCCAACTTGTTATCGTATCTCGAAATGTCCAATTTATCTCGAAGCCAACTTACCCTTCTTACCGAACCTCATAACTCCCTTTATTGGAGATACCTTTAGAAATACCATATCTCAAACTAGAAAGGAAAGGATCAACATAACTCTTCTGCCTGCTGAATGCTATCCTCAATTTCTGCTGAATGATAGGAACTTTCTCAGAAGTAATATGCACCAACTCTAGACCTATCAGCTGTCTCTCACCAATTTCCCAACACAGAGGCGATCTGCACTTCCTACCATACAATGCTTCATACGAAGCCATCTCAATACTTACATGATAACTATTATTATATGTGAATTCAATCAGTGGCAAATGATTATCCTATTATTCTCTAAAATCCATTACGCATAATCTGAGCATATCCTCTAAAGTCTAAATGGTCCTCTCAGACTGACCATCAGTTTGAGGATGGAATACTATACTGAAGTCAAGTTTGGTACCCAATGCCTTATACAATTTTTGCTAGAAAACTGATGTAATATTGGCTCCTTTGTCAGATATTATGCTCAGTAGAACTCCATAAAGACAAACAATTTTGCTGACATACAACTATGCCAACCTGTCAGTGGAGTATGTCTTCTTAACTGGAAAAAAGTGAGTTGACTTAATTAACCTATCAATGATCACCCAAATAGCATCAAACCCACTTGTCGTCTGAGGCAAACCAGTCACAAAATCCATAGCAATCATATCCCACTTCCACTCTAGGATAGACATGGGCTGTAACAATCCTAAAGGCCACTGATGCTCAAGTTTCACCTGCTAACATGTGAGACACCTTGATACAAAATCTACAACATCCTTCTTCATTCCATTCCACTAATATGTATCCTTCAAATTATGATACATATTGGTAGAACTTGGATGAATACTGTAAGTAAAAAAATGTGCCTCTTCTAAGATCTCTTTCCTTAGATCATCAACATCTGGCACACATAATTGAGTATCCAAGCGTAGAACTCCTTCACTATTAATCACGAACTCTCTGGATTGACCCTATTGCACTTTAAACATAATTCTCTATAATTGTGGGTCCCTTCTTTAAGCTGCCTTAACTTTATCCAAGTACATAAACTGTACTCTGAACTGAGCTAAAAGGCACTTTTTAGTCACTTTCCGCTACAAACCCTAATCAATCAGCTCATGCAACTCCTGAATAATTAGTCTCCTCTTAATACTAATGTGGGTAAGACTACCTACTAATTTTCTACTTAACGCATATGCTACTACATTCGCCTTGCTTGGATGGTAAAGAATCGAACAATCGTAGTCTTTTAGAAGTTCCATCCATTTTCTCTGCCTTAGATTCAAATCCCTCTGCTTGAAGATATACTTCAAGCTCTTATGGTTGGTGTATATCTCACAAGTGACACCATACAAATAATGCCTCCAAATCTTTAGTGCGAATACAACTGCTGCCATCTCTAGATCGTGAATGGGATAATTCTGCTCGTGTTTCTTCAATTGTCTCAAAGCATAAGCACCCATTCTTCCATTCTACATTAGCACACATCCCAAACCTACATGGGAAGTGTTACAATACACCGTGTATCCATCATCACTAGAAGGTAATGTCAGTACTAGAGCTGAAGTCAATAAATCCTTAAGCAACTAGAAATGCTCCTCATATCTATTGGTCCACATAAATCTAAGATTCTTCTAGGTTAGTCTAGTCAAAGGCAAGACAATCTTAGAGAAATCCTTCACAAATCTTCTATAATAGCCCGTTAAACCCAGAAAACTTCTCACTTCAGTAACCATTGTAAGTCTTGGCCACTCAGTAATTGCCTCTATCTTCATGAGATCCACCTGAATGCCATCTTTAGACACCACATGGCCTAAGAATGCCACTTGGTCTAACCAAAACTTATATTTCAAAACTTAGCATACAACTGGTGCTCTCTCAAAGTCTGTAGCACCAATCTCAGATGCATTGCATGCTCCACCTTATTCTTGGAGTAGACTAGAATATCATCAATAAACACAATCATAAATCGGTCTAAGAATGGCCTAAACACCCTATTCATTAAGTCTATAAAGGCTACTGGGGCATTAGTCAACCCAAAGGACATCACTAGGAACTCATAGTGGCCATATCTAGTCTGAAATGTTAACTTGGGTACATCCTCACTCCTAATCCTCAGCTGATGATACCCAGATCTCAAGTCAATCTTAGAGAAATGTTGAGCTCCTTGTAATTGATCGAACAAATCATCAATCCTGGGGAGTGGATACTTATTCTTGATGGTAACCTTATTCAACTGTTTGTAGTCAATACAAAGTCAAAGACTACCATCCTTCTTCTTTACAAAGATAACCGGAGCACCCCAATGAAATGTACTAGGTCGAATAAACTCCTTATCTAATAATTCCTATAATTGCTCTTTTAACTCCTTCAGCTCTGCAGGTGCCATCCTATGAGGTGGCATAGAGATAGGATCTGTACCTAGCATAACATCAATACAGAATTTTGTCTCTCTATCTGGTGGCAATCTAGGTAACTCCTTTAGAAAAACATCTGCAAATTCATGTACCATTGGTACCTTTTCCACCAATCCCATTTCTGCTTAAACATCTCTAACTACAGCTAGATAGCCCTGACACCCCCTACTAAGCATTTTCTTAGCTGTAATGGCAAAAATAAGGATACGAGGCATGGAACTCTTAGTACCTCTGAATCTGAATTCCTCATCACCAGGAATCCTAAAAATTACTTCCTTTGCTCGATAATCTATAGAAGCATAATATTGGGACAACCAATCCATTCCCAGAATCACATCAAACTCGATCACATCCAGAAGGACTAAGTCTACCAATAACTCTCTACCCTCTACTAACACGAGATAAGATGGAACTCACCACTAAGTGGAGTCAAAATAAACAAAGAAAAACTCATTTTAGAAGGAAGAAAAGCCACTTTTGAAGCAAACAAAAGAGATACAAACAAATATGTAGCACTCGGATCAAATAAGACTCTAGCCTTAGAGCAACAGATTAGAATAATACTTGCTACCACAGCGTTGGATGCCTGCGCATCTTGAGGAGTCAAAGTGAAGACCCTAGCCTGACCACGTCTTAGCTGCTGCAAGGTGAATGGCTAAATCTATCCTCTGCCTTGGCCCTATTGACTCGCATACTGCATCGATCGCTGCTGAGGGTACATGGGTGCCTGATACTATTGAGGCACCTGCTACAATGGTTGAACAATAGAAGGTGAAGATCCTTGAGCAAAGGATGTCTAGAATCCATAGTTTGGACAAGCTCTGGCGAAATGTACAAACTAACCATATCTAAAACATGCTCTTGGCATCCAATGACAAGGACCCTGATGCACTCGTCCACAACTAGCACACACACTAGCTCTAAACCCAGAGCTGCCATGCCCAGAGCTCTGTCCACTGTTACTGCTAGCACTACCACCAAATCTAGCGGCCCTATTGCTCCTACAATCCTGAGTAAGGTGGTGCCTACTAGTCCGATATGCCCTGAACTGTCTGCTCTGCTGAGAAGGGCCTGCTGATTAAGAACTCGAGCTAGCTATATGAAATATTGGCTGCTGCACCCTCTGGACAAGTTTGATAATGCCACTATCATACGGGTCAAGTATAGTGTCATGCCGGATGTGTCTCCACTCCAGCTATCTTGCCTCCTCTACAACACTCTCCAGACTATGACCCTTTGGTTGAGTGCCGATATAGGCTGGGCCTAATCCAATCATATACAGCTTAACTGCTCTAGCGACATCCTGTCTCACATCCTCAGCATGTCTCATCATTATGTAGAACTCCCGAGTATAGTCCTCTATTGATTGATCTCTTCTATCAATATTAAGCAGCTGCCATCTATAGTTCTCTTGCATAGATGAAGGATAAAAGAATATCATAAACTGCTCCTTAAATCCCAACCATGTCATCATCATCATGAAAGGCTGAATGGACTGCATAAACCAGTCCTGAGCTGCTGATGAGACTGATATCTCTATAATCATAATCCTTTGGTAGTCAGAATACCTAGATCTGGTCATGGATTTGATGGTATTAATGAAATCCAATTTGTCTCCAGTACCATCAAAGTGAACTCACCCCACTCTGGAGTATAATCAGGTTGCATCAGCATCTAACATCTCCTGAGTCTGTCGCTGAAGCATCTGATGCACAATGGGCATCACCTAATTAAAAGTTTCCAAGCCTTAGTCAAGCCTTAGTTACAGGATCCTCTGTTGGAATTTAAGGCTCTACCAGAGGCTGATCTTGCCTCTGAGCTACTACTACTCTAGCTTTGCCCCTACCTCTACCTCTACCCCTATCTCTAGGTTGAGGAGCAGGAGGGAGAATCTCATCCTAAAATGACTGCTCACCGTCATCACGTTCTGTATCTACAGCAGGGGCATTCCGAGCATGCCTTATTATGAAAAGATAAGAAAACCAAGATTCAAAACAAGACAGAAATACAAACTCAGATGCTGAATCCAAAAGATAAGAAATCAATAGATGAAGTTTAACAACCTAAGTATCACATTATTATGAGAAAAGACAGACATTGATAGTTAAAAGCATGAAAAATGAGCCACAGCTCTTATACCAACTTTGTCATGACCCGAACCCAAGGGCACGTGATTGACACTAAGGAATGGGAAAGCATAAAGCTATCAAAATCGTCGTAAGCCTTAAAAGAAAATGTGGAAACATTTAAGCTTTGAAACCTTAAAATAAATAATTAAATCACAATGCACATTATCATTCTAATTTTTCTCAATATAATTTAAACCATAATGTCATAATGCATAAAATAAATGAACATCAGTTATACAAGTAATATCTTAGTGCATAAGTTATAAATACATGATATTCCAAAAAAAATATACAGTTATACAGTTTTCTCTACTGCAGTACACAAATATAAATACAACACAACTAAGTAGACGTACGTAGAATAGCCGGTGATAAAGCTACATGGCGAAGAGAAGTAGGCCTAATAGAAAAATCCTAAACTCCTAAAAATAAAAAAATAAATTGAGGGGAGTCAGACCTCACATAATAAGTTAATAAAGAAATGAATGTGATTTGAAAATCTTATAAAAAATAAATTTTTATGGAAATATAATATAATTATAATTATAATTTTATTCAAATTATTTGATATACATATAAGAAATCCATTTTTTCAAAGGAGAGAATTTAAATATTTAAATTCTTTTTAAAACATTTCAGTATAAAAATTTGGTACAGCCCGATTTATAAATTTTTATAATAGTCACACGACTCACTTACAACTAAGACTGTCGGATCCCGAGAGTAAAGCATCACCAGGATACAAAGCTGCAATCATATCACTTAATCCAATATCATTGGCGATGTTCGAAAGCAAAGCATCACCAGACCATCGGCCCCAGTGATTTAATAAATAATAATTCCAAATTTTACTAGCGGTGTCCGAGAGCAAAATATCACTAGACCTTCGGCCCCAGTATTTATTAAATAAAAAATATTATACGATTGACGGTGTCAGAGAGCAAAACATCACCAGACTATCGGCCCCAGTAATATAATTAATAATCACATATTTAGTCGGTGTGCACACGATCCTGATGAAAATCATCAGGTAGCCCTTTATACTGTGGTTTACTTAAAATAATTACAAATAAATAAAATAAGGAAAATTACAATAAATAACAATAAAATAAATCAACTATAAATTAAATCATGCAATATCATATGAAAAATGCCGATTAGAATTTCATAAAATTAAATTCATCAGAATTTAATATGATTTAAATTAAAAGACCCGACACTCAAATCAAATATTAACTTACAGGATAAAGGTGCTCCTCTGGCACGTTGTGTCCGACCTCGACTGATAGACGTGACTGGAGGGGCAGCTAAAAGATAGAAAAGGAAAACGACAATAAGAAAATAGAAACCTAACTTCTAGAGTTTCTAAGGAAGACTCGATTCCAACTCAGAATAATAATTTTTAGGATTGACCCGGTGTCACATTTTACGAGAAATCTACCGAAAATTCGACAGAGTTTTCTCTGTAAAACGGACATCCCTCTACCGAAATAGAGTCAATCTTGGAAGTAAACATACTTCAAAATTTCATAGTGGCACAACATCTCGGGTTGGGACCCCAAAATTCCCAATCGAGATTCACAAAAAAAAAAAAAAAAACAAATAAGCAAATCTTAAATATTAATATAGTAAATCACCAAAAACTATAAAAATTAATAATAAATCATAATATAATTTATTCAATTTTCAAAACACTAAATAAAATTATTTTCCACCATAATTTAACAAAATTTCAAATAATAATATAATATTCATAAAAACCAAACTTTCCAAATATTCAACATAATATAGTCAAATTCAAACTTAATTTGTTCAAATAGTTTAAATATACTCTAATATTAATTAAAAACTCATTTAAACCATAAAACAATAAATAATTTAATTTTGAATGAAATTTTCAAAAATAGTTAGTATTAATTAACTAAAAATAATAAATAATTTATAAAAGTTATTTTAATACCACATTTTATCTCAAAATTAACTAAAACATAGTATTTAATTATAATATCAACAAAAACATACCATTTACCTATTATTTCAAAATTTACATAATAATATTAATTTCTTAAAAAAATTAAAAAAATTATCAAAAATTATTTTATCACTACTAAAATTACTAACATAATATACTAACACTAATTTACTCAAATATTCACCCAAAAATAATTAATTAATAACATTAACAAAGTATACATAAAACTTAGAATATCCAAATAAATATACAAAATTTCATAAAATCAAATTAATTAATCTAAATTATTTATTATATACTCTTAACCAAAATCAACCCCAAATAATTTAGATAAACTAATATACGTATAAATCAACACAAAAATTAACCACATAATTAAAATAAATTCTGGTTAATTAGTAAATATAATAAAAATCAACAAAAAAATTAAATCAACACAAAATCAACAAAATCAACTAAAAAACAACCTAAATCTAACTAAAAACTAACATAAAGCTAACTAACTACTAACCCACTAACTCACTTCAAGCATAACTTAGGACAGGGGAGGGGATGTTGCTGCAAGCCTGAGTTGTTGCTACCCCCGGTGATATTAGGTGGTGGCGGTGATGGTGCTGGGTGTCACGGTAGGAGGGCTGGAGGCTTTTGCTATTGTTGTTTCTGCTGCTGATCTTGTTGCTGCTTCATGCTACTGTTCTTGCTGCTACTGCTGGCACGAGAGGCTGTTGCTATTAGTGCAAGAGGTTGCTGCTGTTTGGCGTGAGGAAGAAGGAAGAGCAGGGAGATGGCTACTAGTCCGGGTGCACAATAACAGGGGAAGAAAAATGGCGTGAAAAGAGAAGAAAGAAAGAAGGAGGAAGAGGAGATAGGGGTTGACCCGTATAAAAAAGGCTTTTGACAAACTTTTGGTCTGAAAACTAATATATATACATATATAAAGTAGTTGAAGTAACATACATATATATTAGGTAGTTACAGTAGTGTATATATATATATATATATATATATACCCACTCAACACACACACACACACATACACAACAATAATAATAAAGAGATTAAACTAAATAAAAACTTAAGAAATCTAAATTAATAACAAAGAGATGAAGTAATGAATTAAACGAAGAAACAACTATATATGTATAAGTTTTGTTTGGAATTAATTCAATTAAATTTTATGAACAGTACCAAAACTTTGCCCTTGATTACAAAATGGTATCATTACTTCAATTTGTATCTTTTCGATTCCTAAACTTCAATTTTAGTTTCACAAGGAACTCACCATAACAATCTGATAAATTTTAATGATGTGACAATCAGAGTTGCGACGTTTTATGCCACCTTAGAAGCCACATTACTATGACCCAACTTTTTTTTTTTTTTTAACAAAAGGGCTAATTAAGTTATTTCAACTTTTCTTTTTGTTTTTAATTGAAAAAAGTTGAATAAAGAAGAAAAAGTTAAGTTATGCTAATGTGGCATAAAACATTTTAACTTTGGTTGTCTCATTATTAAAATTGGCTAGATTGTTGTATTATACTTCCCTATGAAACTAAAATTGAATTAATGGTACCATTTAGTAATCAAGGGCAAGTTTTGGTTCATAAAATTTGACTGCATTAATTCATTACAATCATTGAGTCATTTAAGCAATTAATTATTTGATTTTGCATACCTTAGGTTTTTTAAAAGCCTTAATTAACCTTTCTCAAGTGTTAATTAGATTAATTCCAAAATTGAATTTAGAAAGCTCAAACCTGATTCTCATTGAAATTCAAGAACCCTAACTTCAAAACTAAGAATTTCTAAGTTCACGTAATCAAGAATTTCACTATTAATAGTGTCTCCACTTATTAGTGAAATGAAATTTATGTTCTTGAGACTATAAGGATTTTGATTTCTCAACATATAAACCTTCTTTAGATAAATCAATGGTGATCAAGCATCAACTTGATTAAAATCAATAACACAATATTTAAGAATTCATTAAATTAATTAAAATGAACTCAATTCATGTTTAGAAATTAATTCCTAACAAATAAAAAACCTAGGAAAACATATTAAAATTCAGTCCAAAATAAACGTAAGTTAAACCCATAGAGTTACAAAGTATAACAAAAAGATAATAAAAACTACTTTCCAAGATCTTTAATCTTCTCTTCCAAGTGCCTCTTCTTCTTCTAGGGTTCTTGTGCAATTTTTCTCTGTGTATCCTAATTTTTTTTCCTCCCTTAAAATTCTGTGAAAATCATCCCTAAATAACCCCACTCAAATGACTAAAAAGTCCTTTAAAAAACAACGCAAAAACACATGAAAATCTTCAAGTTCAGGTTCGCTGCGACCGTAACCCTCTTGCTGTGAATGTAGCAGAATAGGGGCTATTTTTCTTCATCTCTCTGCTATAGTTGGAGCCCCAAAGTTGTGAGGGCAGCAACATGATGCCTTTTCGAAGCAAGTCTTTCCCTACGATAGTAGGTCATCCCCTGCGATAGCAGCAGCAACATCCATTCAAAATGCATCCAAATCATGCCTTTGCATATAATTTAACACCCCAAACCTACATAACACAAATGAAAACTAAAATAAACTAAACAAATAAAAATCAATCTAAACAAACAAATATTCTAAGAAAACATAATAAAATCAAACTAGACAATTCATGCAAAAACACACAATTAGGGACATGCTCTGGAAGGAAACTATACTAAGTTGAGAATTCTGGGCAGAGAGCACATCTCCATAGTATGATCATTAAGTTATAGGAAATATGTACAGACTATTCATTTTTGGTAGAGCTTCAGGATATTTCTTCATAGTCTGTAATAGTAGCTTTTTTTCTTCTTTAGCTCATTGCATTGTTTAGATAGATTTTAGTTAGGTGTCAAGGTCTTTTATTTCAGTCATAGTCATTATCTTGAACTCTAAACAATAGGTGAAGAGTTTACTAAATGACTTAAAAGTGGTTGCTTGTATAACAACCTCAAAGTCCAAGAAACTATTTTAATGTAGTTTTATTTTGTGATTCAAGATCATTTTCCTACTTATTCAACCTTAGGGTCATGATTGCAATGAAGTTATTAATTTGACAAAAAAAAAAAAAACTACTGAAACTTTTTTTGGTTAATTGTTCTGTTTCATGTCTATTTTTCATGGAAGCATTGAAAAAAGAAATAAAGAAAATTAAAGAATGCCAATGACACGACATGGGATATGGATCGATGCCAATTCTAAAACAAAGACAATTTTCATATGAATAGCATGTCTCCTTTTCCAATCTTTAAATCTGAAACTTCATTATTGGCATTTGTGAAACAAAATTTAAAAATTTTAATTTTTTTAAAACGATTAAAAGTATTTTCTTTCTCCTTATTTTGGTTATTTTATTCACCTTTAACTCTTCAATCTACTATTAAGGAGTCAAACCTTCTTCACACTTGAGCCCAAACTCCAAAATTAGTTCTCGCGCATTGTAAGGCATACGAGAGAACTACATTTTTGAGCTTCACATCACTTTTTGAACCAAAAACTTAAAACATTACGTATATGGGTCTTTCCCACTTATAATCTAGGGATTTTTTTTTAGAAATAATAAAAATAGAAAAATTTCAAAAACACAGTTAAAGTTTTTCATTTAAAAATATTGTATTTAATAATTATTATTTCAAAAATATAGTGATTGTTTTAAACATTAAAACAACTAAATAATTTAGTCATAAAAACAACTAAAACAGTCAAAACAACCAAATAAAAATAATTACAAAAACAACCATAACAACTGAAGCAACAAAAAATAGTAGAAAAAATCACAACACATACTCATTAAATTAACGAGAACCCAATAATTGACAAATATCTATCAATACCCATAACACTAAAAATATAAATCCAAAAATAAAATGATTAAAAATCTATCAATGCCCATAGCACTAGAAACACAAATCCAAAAATAAAATGAGAAACACTGAGAAGAAACACAAATCTAAATAAAAAAATTACTCATTAAATTAAGAAGAACCCCTGAATTAACAAAATTAGAAAAAGAAGATTAAAAAACATCAACGAGATTAGAGTATGACTAAATGGATTGTGGTTGTTTTCCTTTCTTTATGATGATAATAGAGTATGACTTAACAAAATTTTAAAAATAAAATTTGAAGAAGAAGAAAAAGAAATGTAAAACTGAAAAAATCGTATTATTGAAACCTGAAAATGCATACCTGGAAAAAAAAAAACCAACAGTGTATTTGAGTATAATTAGGTCAAAGTTGTTGTATAGTGTAATTGTTTCTGTAATCTTCCCGTAGAATAGTAGAATACTTTGCTTTATCTCATCCTCAATGACAATCAACAATAGTAGCATTAATCACAAAAATACAATAATATAAAGAAGGAAAAACTCATTAATAAGCCCATTAACTTTTGAGTTTTATTTTATTGAGATCCTAATTATTTATTGTATTTTATTAAACCTTGAACATTTATTGTTGTATCTATTAAGACTTATTTAATGATAAAAATAAAATAACTAGCAGCATCAATAAAATAATAAAAAAAATTCAAATAGAATCTTCCACATATTCGCCATTCTTTTGCTTTCCATAAAATGAAAAATAGAATACATACCCACATTACATATATCATCAAATTCACTATCAAATTAAAGATGAAAAAATTCACTACCGATTCTACAAACAAACACTTAAAAAAAAATGACATCAATAAGAAAAAAGAGAAAATTTACAAGTTTTTAATCAATTAATTTAATATTAATTATTAGTCATCTCTGTCTTTTTATATCAATTAGTTGACAAATGAAACTAATTGATTAACCCCATATTTATTTTACATTGCTAGCAATCCTTAGCACATGTTATATAATCCTTTAAGATGGGTAGTCAAAAGTAATCGTGCTTGTATATTGATCATCTTGTTTTCTTACCCACTTAATGTGCTCCACAAACACCTTCATGTACTTCAAGATCTCGATTGCTTATGGGAATGTTGGCACCTCAAGAGTAAGCTATCAATAACTTTTTGTTTTTTAATAGTTTTCCTTCCAACAAAACATAATTCAAGGTTTGGACCCTGACTTTGAATGGTACTTTCTTAGCAAGTTTTTTTAAGGTAATCTCTATTTTCAGTATGCTAATCACCTGCTATATTTAAGTTGCAATTAAAGGTCTTAACTTGCATTCTCCTTTCTAGAATGCATGGTGGGCTTTTTTTGCATAAAAATCAAGCTATGAGTTAATTTATATGACATTCTCTGTCTGAATGCAACTTCAAATAATCCATCAACTTATCAATTAGATTCTCTAGGTACATGCATATAAGCAACATCATAAAAAAAATTAACCAATTGAATAGTTGTAGCAAAATGTGGTGCTAAAGAGACATTTATACACTTATACTCCCCTATTAATTATTTAAGGACAAGTTAGGAGTCCCCCATAACTAATTCCACTTTCACACTAAGATCTTGAAGGATTTTAAGGCCTACAATTAGTGCCTCATATTTAGCTTAATTATTGGTTCACTTAAAGTCTAAAGTGAAGTTGAGAGCTATTTTAGTTATAGTAGATGATGTAATCATGACTTTTGCACCAATTGACCAATCCATAAAAGAGCTATCAAATTTCAGTGTGTAAGGTTGAACAATAATCCCGCATACATGAAGATCATCTTTCTTTTCTTCAATGTCTTCTTGATTAGGGTGGCCTACTCGAAAGTTAGCTAAAGCTTTCCCTTTTATTGACTTCTGAGGAAAGTATACTAAAGTAAACTCAATTAAGCTTAATAGACATTTGCCAATTTTTCTTAATAGTATGGGCTTGTTCAACATGTACTTCATTAGGTCAATTTCTGAAATAATATGTGTTTTAACAAATAATACCTCAATGTAGTGCAGGTAAAGTACAAGGCAAGGGATACTTTTTTTAATGAAAAAATAGTTGACCTTAGTTAGAGAAAGTATCCTACTCAGATAATAAATAGTATGCTCATATCCTATTGAATTATTATGAGATAATAAACATCCAATAGACTTATTTTTAGCTGAAATATATTATTTTAAAAGTACCACCTCCTTTGGAGGGACTAAAGTAAGGGAATTAGATAAGTACTCTTTAATTTATCAAAGGCATTTTGGTGTCGTTCCTCTTATTTGAAATCAGCTTCTTATTTTAGTTTTTGTAAACCAAAGAACTCTTAAGTTTTACTAGCAAGGTTAGAATAAAACCTTGTGAGATAGTTGACTTGGCCTAAAAATCTTTGTAACTCTTACTTAGTTTAGGGCAACTTAGCTTTAAGCACTACCTTTACTTTATTTTTATTGACTTCTACACCTCTTTAATGAACTAAAAATCCTAGAAAGTTTTCAGGCTATATACTAAAAGGACATTTAAGAGGATTAATCTTTAATTGATAAATCCTGACTCTTTAAAACTTTTTCTCAAATAAGAAATATGTTTAGAAGTATTTTTGAAATTTACCACAATATCACAAATATATATTTCCATATGGTGGTCAATCATATTATGGAAGTCTCAATTCATAGCCGTTTGGTAGGCAACACCTGTATGTTTTAATATGAAGGGCATAATAAGTCATTTAAAAGTCTTAATTATGCCAAGACTTTTGAAAGTTTTCTTTGACACATTTTCCTTAGTAATGAATTTGTAATTATAACTTGAAAAGCCATTAATGAATGACATTAGCTTATTCATGGTAGCAACATCAATTAATATGTTAGCTATATGCAGAACATATATATCCTTAAATGCGTATAAATTTATATATTTAAAATCTATACAAACTCTAAGTTTACCATTCTTTTATAATAGGAACCACATTTAAAAGCCATTTAGCATATATGATTGGCCTAATGAAGCTAACCTTAAATAATTTTTTAATTTATTTACTGACTTTTAATGCCAACTCTTTTGACATTCTCTTTGGAGGTTGTTAAAAGGGATTAAATTTAATATAGTCCAAGGCAAAACAATCTCTAAATTCTTTTTAGAGATTATTTTATGAACTTTTACGATTAGTTGTTCTTTTACCTCTACTTTCAATAAAAAACTAACATAGGTTATTCTTAGCTTTTGATCAATGCTAAACTTTGCTTTTTTTTTAAGGTATCTTATATTTCTTGTTGATAATCTTACAACTGAAGTGGTGCTTCTTGTACATAGTCAAGCCATAATTCATTAACATTCTCCTTATGTTTTTTCTTAGTAATAATGACTCTACCATGAAGAATTTACTGAGAGATTTCTTGCTACCTACTATGATCTCAATTTATAGAAGGTAAAAGGCCTTGGCAATTTTACTTAGGAAAGCTGACACAACTATATTAGTAGCAATTAAATTATCTTTTCCTTTAACAAGAGCTAGAAGTAACTAGAGTGGCATAATATTCATTGTCGACCCATTATTAACTAGAACTCTAAAAAAGGTTCGCCTTTAACATGGACATTAATGTATAATGGTTTTATATATTTTGTCACTTCTACAAATGATTTCTTTAAGATAACCTTTTTGGTTTGATATGGCCTAGTGGTGTAGATTGTGATACCACTCCAAAGTCCTACTTCTCTTATGAATGTTGCCTCCTAAGTGTTCTGGATTTCAAAAACATTTTTCTTATCTTTTTTAAGTAATAGAAGATTCATGACATCCAAAGGGTAATGATTTGCCTCCTACTTCAAAAGCATCAACCTTCATATCTTGTTCATCTGAGTTGTGAATGAACTCTTCGTTATTGGAAATTGAGTCCATTTTTTAATCTAAAGTTTGATATGGTATCTGATTGCACCTCTTGCTCCTTTTGTTCCCTCTATTTCCTTTTAGACACTCTATATCTTTAAAGTCTTATTTTAGTGTATAGGTGGTGGCACCTCAAACATTGTGCTCCACCTAATGTTATTGCTTGCTTGGTTTTATAGGTGGTGACACAATGAAACTTAGTTATTTTCTGTTAAACTTAGGTGCCAATGGGTTCTTTTTCCTTGACCTAAATCTATAATTATTGTAGTTGTTTCTGAAAAAACTTGACCACAGATGGTGGTGTCCTATTTGGAGCTAGAGTTAAGGAATTTCTCTTTATTATTGGGTACTTGCCATATAGGGAAGGCTTCCATTAATTCTTGGATCTATTTATTCTCTAGTTTGAATGTCTCTAATAACCTTGCTTTGTCGAAACAATTGTATGGTCCTCATCCTTAAACTCCTCACCTTAGGTTATTGGAATAATGTTTTTTTATGAGAATGTTTGTAGATGATTTTGAAGTATCTTACCAAGTAGTTAAATTTTCTAAAGGATTAATCAAGTGTGTCCTAGATCTCTTTTTCTCCCTAATTTTCTTCTTTAAATTCAACAAGGTTTTAGGTCCATATTAATAGAATTAACTATTGCCCCAATGAAAAGGGGTCCTTTTTAATCAATATTACATCTTTCTTTTCAAGGAATTTTAGTACTTCATTAATAATGTGGTATTCACATTCTTAATTTACCTAGCAAGTATTACTAGAATGATGATAAGAATTACAATACTTAGGGTGCATTTGGATCAGGGTTAAAGAGATAAGTTGTAATAGTTACATGTGTAACTGTTACGAGAGTAACAATTACAAGTATAATAATTAAATTGTTAACCCCATTTGGTAAATAAAGATAAAGAATAAGCTACTAATGTGAAATCATTTTAAAAACTATTAATATAATTAAAACAATCTATTTAAATAAATATAAATAAATAAATATATTATCAAATTTTTATAGGAAATAAAAATTAATTTTAAAAATATCATCTAACTAGAAAAGAAATTATTAGATAAAAATTTTTTATCAAAGAAATTATTACATAACATTTTAAAATGAATTTATGAAGATAAAAATGTATAAGATATATTCGTATTAATATATTCATACGCATACAAAAAATATTGGTATAAATTTTATTCAATGTAATTAATACAAAATAAAAATTAAAATAAAAATTGTCTATAAAATTCCCTATAACAATATAATTAATAGAAAATAAAATTAATAATAGAAAAAAAAGAAAATTTTTTATTTTTCAATGAAGTGTTCTTTATAGGCTTTTAACCTACCCCTACCTAGGTTAATATAAATGCAATAAGATGAGGTTAATAGTTAAGGGTGCATATTTTAAAGTTATTAAATAAGGGTAAAATAGGTTAATGCTTGTACAAGAGTAACAACAACTTTCTCTAACTCTAATCCAAACACACCTTTAGAATAATCACTCCCTTTGATTCCTTCTTGGTAGGAAATTTATGTCAAGAGGTTATTTGATGAAACTATCAGGACATAATCAAAGATTTGATTAGTTTTTAAAACCTTAAATGTGTACTGAATTAGAGAATGAGACCACAAGGGCTTATTCAAAGTTTCTAGGGCTTTTCTCTATAAGAGAGGGCAAACACAAGAACTAGTATTTGTAAAATTAGCCATTAAAATTTAAGTGTTTGAAAATTCTTGAAAATATATTCATATAGCAGCTTCCCTCTTCTAATTTTCCTCTATCAGCAGCTCCTCATACTTAGAGACTTTTGCAGCTAGCTTATAGAAATATCTAAACTTTATGTCTTAAAGCTTCTTCCTTAGTTTAATATCAAGTCCCTTTTGGGCTAACATGATATATTGAAATTCAGGTAAGAGAATATTGTACATATTCCTCATTTTCTTGAATTTTTTTGATGAATAAGTCTACACTTTCATAAGCTTTTATAGTCACATTGATAATTCAACCCTTTGATAATTCAACAGTGCAAACCTCTAGTTCACCTTTAAAAATAGAGTATGGAACTCATGCTCAATCTCTTACCATATGAAGATTGAATTCTTAAGCAAGGTTTCAGTCTATGTAAAAGTTGCTCATATCAAAGTATTAGGAAACAATCTTAGTTTAAAATTTAGAAAATTTTATAATTAGCAAGCTCTTTGCATTAAATAGTAAAGCGAACAATATGCTCCAATGTCGATTGTTTATCTTCTTTAGAGAATAGGGAAAATTTAAGAACATGATGACCTTTAAGATAGGGGTTATCTTTGTCAATCACATCACTATATAGCTTGTAAAATTTTAGATGGCCAATTTAGAGTAGCCTTGGTCCATAAAGTTATTGAACAACATTACATACAAAATCTAAATATACTCCCATTCTTGGGGCTTAAGAAAGTGGCATATAAACCTAGGGAAGTGGCATTTGCCCCTTAAGAATTTGCATATGGCCTTGAGGAGTATTTCCCATCGTGCCTCTCCTTTGTTGAACAACCTCCTAGTTATAAATCCTAGACTGTAAACTTGGATTTCTAGTGCCAAAAAGTTATTGAGGAACAAATTTACTATTATTTAGAGTATTACCATTTTGGTCACTATGCCTATCATGATTTGACTTTATTAATGATGAGCAAAATTCGTAAGCATACGGAGTCATGCAAGTAGTAAAATAAACCTCTCATTGTTTCGATAATTCATATTTCGCAAGGTCAGAGCATAATTTAATGGCTTAGTGATCAATTTTTCACATTGTAGATGGCGGTGTTCAGCGCGTGTCCAATATTTTAGCAACTGCAATATTGTTTGAGCTCAGGGCTCTAGAGAACACACTAACCACTGTCACAAAGACATGGTGTGGAGATGAGGAGTAGCCACCCAGGGTAATAACTGGGATAAATAACAAATATGGTACTTGATTCCCTAAAAGAAAGCTAGCACCATAACCAGGAGATTCTGGATATGGAATACCAACTTTTTGTAGTCTCTTGTTCATTTAGAATTACTTTATGAATTATTATCTTATTCTTTATTTACATGAAATTTCATATAAACCCTAAAAACAATCAACTCCAAGGCAAACTAGTCAAGAAATAGACAAGTAAATAATGCATTCAATAAATCAAATAATCCCTAAGTTAGTATAATCTACATGGATTTTAAATAAATGAGCAAAAGTCTACATATTTTAAATTATAAGTGAACTTAAATATCTAATTCCTTTTGATTTTAATTAAATGAACTTAAGTCTACTAATTTTAATAAAAAAATGGGCCTAATTCTACAAATTATGGAATATGTAAATTAGTGGGCCTAATTCTATATGTTTTAATTAAATAGTGATCTTAAATCTACAAATTATGAAAAAAAAAGGCTTAAATTAAGTGGGCTAAGTCTAAATTAATTAAATTAAATTAGGTGAGCCTATGTCTAATTAACTAAATGGGCCTAAGGATATTTCTAATCTAAAATCTAATTAATTATGGACCTAAAAATATATTTTAATTAATTAAACCTATTTAATTATTAAGTGAGATGGGCTAAAAGAATTACTAAACTTAAATAAATAAATCAAAGCCTAAAATGGGCTTAAGGCCCCAAAAGCATATAAAAATAATAAATAAGCCCAAAAACAAATAAAAGCATAAAAAATAATTAAATAAGATCAAACAAATAATTAAATTAATCCTTACTAAAACCCTAATTTAATTAATATGCAACCTAAATTAATCTACTTCCTCCATTGATTTTAAATAATTACCTAATTAAAACCTAGTTTTACTAACCAATTTAATCAAAATAAACATGCAACCACACACATAATTTCACTACTCCCACTATTGGGGCTATTACATTAATTCATGAAATAAAATAATTAACAAAATAAAAATAAAAAGCAATAAATAAAATAAAATAAAAACCCTAGAAACTAAGTCTCTACGAGGCTTTATCCATAGTTTTCCACGGACTTCTTATGAATTCATCCCTCCCACATGATCACCATGCGTTTTTCTCCATAATCATCATAAAAAATTAAAATAAAATAAAATTATAATTAATGAATAAATTATGATAATAACTCGAAAGAATAAAAATAATTAATAATATCAAAAAAAGAAGAAGATGATAATGATTATGATTGATTTGGAGTACTCCTCAGATTTGTAATTCACCATTCTTGATAAGTCTTCAAATCTTCTTCTTCAAAAAATCTCTAAGGATCTTGAATTAATTGATAAACCAAAAGGAATTTTTGTAGAAAAATAACTCGCCCAAAATTAAGAAAGCTCACACAAAACCAAAAAATTTAAAAATCTGTTCCTGTTTTCCCTTCTCTTTTTCTTTTTTCTCCTGCCTCTTTCTTTTCTTTCTCTCTAGCTCCCGTTCTCTTTATATAGTGGAAAAGAGAACTAAAAAACCTAGCTCAATCCTAACGTGATTCTAATTCCTCAAAATATAAGATTAATACTTAAACTTATATTTAAAAATTTTAGACCAATTAGGAATGAGTTAAAAACTAATTAGGAACTTTAGACCAATTAAGATTGAGTTAAAAGACATAAAAAGATGGAAGAATTCAATTCTGACTAGGATTGTGTAATTCTGATCGAAATTGGTGCAATCCCCACCCGAATTACATAATTCTGATAGTTTTCTTACTTATAAAAAGACCCATGGAAGAATTTACATTTTGCAATTAGGTCCTAAAAAAATATTGCAATTTAGTCCTTAAAAAACACTAAATCCTTCCTTTAAAAGATGCATTTAAACCCTTAGGATTTTAAAGATTAAGTATCAAAGACCTGTTCATGATATTTTCATCATTAGAGTCCTTTGTCGCATCCATAGCACATCATCCAAAAATTGGGTGTCTACACATATTGGTAGGGTTAGTTAGATTTTTAAGGTTGTACACTTTAGAGGTGTTATGAACGAGCAGACTCTAGTCATCTTGGGGATTCATTTCATCATTGGACCTTTTTGGGGACAATCAAATTTGAGGTATGACAGTTGCCCCCTACTTCACGTTTGTTGCATTTCCACCTAGCGCTAGTGTCAATACACGTGAAGCAAATGCAAAGATGCAAAAAATGTTTTAGTAGGGAGAGAGGTACTTACCTTTGGGTTATCTATAGATGTCTTGTCAAGATTTAACTACTGTTATTATGTTTTGTTTATTGCTGTTGTTCTGTGAATTAGTTGTCACACATGGTGCTATTTAGGATATATGCAAGCTTGTGATTCATGCAAAGTGCATTGGGATTTATGCTATTATAACTTTCTTAGGTATCATATAAATGAAGATGCTACTAAACAAAAAGAGATATAACTATAACCTTTTTAGATGTCAAGCAAATGAAGATGCTATATTAAGTAAAAAGAGATATGGCTATAACCTTTTTAGGTGTCACACAAAATGAGGATGCTACTATGCAATGAAAATGAAACTATAACCTTTTTAGGTGTCATGCAAAAGAACATGCAACTATAACCTTTTTAGGTGTCACAAAAAATAAGGATGCTACTAAACAATGAAAATGTGACTATAACCTTCTTAGGTGTTATGCAAATGAACATGCGACTATAACCTTCTTAGGTGTCACGTGAAGTGAGGATGCTACTAAGCAATGAAAATGCGACTATAACCTTCTTAGGTATCATGCAATTGAACATATGATTATAACCTTTTTAGGTGTCATGTGAATGAACATGCAACTATAACCTTCTTAAGTGTCACATGAATGAACATGCAGCTATAACCTTCTTAGGTGTCACACAAATAAAGATACTACTAAGTAAATGAGAATGCTCCTAAGTAGGGTGGATGCTCCTAAGTGATGTGAGGATGCTTCTATGTGGTGAAAGTGCTTTTAAGCAATGAGAAGATACTTTTAAGTAGTAAAAGTGCTTTTAAGCAATGAGAAGATGCTTCTAAGCAGTAAAAGTGCTTTTAAGCAGTGAGTAAGTGCTTCTAGGCAATATGAATGAGGTAGTAGTGATGATGTAGTGATGGTGTAGTAATGATGCAGTAGTGATGTAGTAATGATGCAATGATGATGTAGTAATAATGAGGTAATGATGTTGTTATTTCAATGATTTGGAGAGAGATATCCTTATAGTGATTTTTTCTTACTCTTCTTCTTTCATACAGTGTTGAATTTTCTTAAAAAGGTAGTGCACTCTCAGTGTATTTAGATAAATGGAGTCCACATTAGTGTACTTTTATATGAGTTTGGTGCATGACTTATGCTCAAATGGAAGTTTAGGACCATATAAATGAGTGTGCAAAGTCTTAAAGTGCACATAAAAGCATAGAAGAGCATGTGGAAGGGGGAAGTGCATGTGACTACTTGTGAAAGGTCTGTGGTCACGTACTTCCTCCCCTCCAAGCCTATTTAGATGGCTATTTTAGAGGTCTTGGGAGAACTTTTTTGAGTGTTTTCTGACTTTTCTTAATGCTTTTTGTGTTTCAGGAGCTATCTGCTTTGTTTTTGCTTTTGTACTTCCATTTTCTTCTGCATAAAATGGGTTCCTTAACATTCCTGCAGGTTTAAAGGATATTTTTGTTAATGTTGATGTTGATGTTGAGGGTGACTTTACAAAGACCACTGGAGCTGGGACGTCCACTGCAGGGACTAGCACATTAAGTGCTTAGAGTTCTCAACCATCCAAGCTTTCTCGAGGAGATCCAATCCCTATTATTTATAGCTTAGAGATTCATGCTTGGGTGCATCATCATTATGAGGTAGGTCCTTCTTTGCCCTTATTTTCTGAAGCTTGTTCATTGGTTGTTTTACTATTCATTTTATTATGTGAGGTTGTTGTAGCTATAGCTCTTATTGTAACTATTTGTTAAGTCATAGCTTTATTATAAATGCTGATGATTGATAGCTATGGCTTTATTTTCTTTTTGTAATTGTCTACTACTGTTTGTCATGATGCTTTTTTTTAACTTTTATTATTGTTTTGATCCTGTTAAATGACATAGAGAGATGTGTTAGTATTTAGTAGCTGTGCAAATGTTTGATAGCATACCTATTATTTGTAGCCTCATAGGTATATTACTGTGCTGCCTGGTAGTTTTAGCAGAGTCAACATGTATTATCAGGGTCTCTCGATGTGTGTGAAGTAGATGATTACCGGGAATGGCTTAATGGAGTCATTGCTGCATTATCTTATGACTCGTATACATCAAGTCAGATTGCCATGTATGCATTGATAGAGCAGTGGATGGACACGATGCATACTTTCTATCTTCCTATTAGGGAGATGACTATTACCCATTTGGATTTTGTTGCTATCACAGACTTGAGTTTTTCTAGAGAGCCTGTTCCTTTCAGTGAGGAGGAGTGTTCTACTGATGTGGTGAGGAGGCACCTCATGATGGATTTTCTTAGGGTAGTCACGACTATAAAGTCTCGCTATCCATATCTCGCTCATTACATGAAGTTTGTTTCTTTTGTGCAGACTCTCTATGATGATGGTCTTGTGTTAGTAGAGCAACTAGCTCATTACTTTTTATTTTATTTGCTTATTGCTGTTATCTTCCTAACCCTTTGGGTACGAGTGATTTGAGATTGCTATTTGTCTTGAGAGATCTAGATGGCTTGCCGAGCTATTGTTGGGGCATTACTGCCTTTGCTCATATGTACTCAAGTCTTGACGCAGCATGCTGAGGTGGCTCGAGCATCTGTGGATGCTTGTTTCATGTTAAATTTGAGTAGGAGTTCTGTTATCTGTTCTTTTTCTTTTAGTTTGTTATTTATAACACTCTAATTTTGATAGATCTAGGCATATGAGTTCGGGATTCTCACTTGTTCGTTCGTCAAGCATTACCTGAAGGATGGCTTCCTTTATTATTCTCGCTAGATCAGAAAGACTACTAATTTGATTAAGGATTATATGGTAGCTTGAGACCATATGGGGAAGCTATCCCTTGATTAAGCATGTTTGATTCCTGCTATGTTGACTGTTTCTCTTTTAGGGATCTTTTATTCATTCTTGCCCTTTGAGCATATTTTTCTTCATTGGTAAGTGGCGAGGTCTCATTGGATAGCAGAGATAGTGACTGCATGGTAGCTTATGGAGAGACGAGTGTTGCTCTTTGGCCTTATTGGTAAAGTGTGGTATTTAGGTGAGTGAGTCCATTCTCGGTGGGATTGCCCATATATGAGGAGAGTTTCCATCCCTCCTTCTAGTGACATGTTTTGGGGCCATTAGATTTATGGTGATGATCATATTATTGTTATGATGGGATTCCCTTTTGAGATCCTCTTAGAGAGTGTGGGTTTGCCTTATGCTGATGTATTAATCCCTCAGCTAATTGATGTTATAGTTAGTGGGACCTTTCCTCCACCTCCACCTTCTCGAGTAAATGCATCTCGTATTTGGGTTCAAGGATTAGGCCATCATGCGGGTCATCAAGTTGCTTCTTATAATATGGTAAGCCTTTATTCCTGCTTAGGTGCAAGCATGTAGCAAACTTTATTAGTAATAAATTATAATTGACGTCAGTTATGATAACTTATCTGTAGCGACATAAGAGAATATCTAGATCTTATTTAAGGAGGATGAGGGCACGTTCTGTATTGAGGCGACTGCCCATGCTAGTGGTGTGACTTTTGGTAGTACAACTCTTGGGGACGTAACGGTTCAACTATCTTTGTCTTTTCTTGGGATAGATATCCTTGGTAGAGTAGTGAGTTTTGATTTGCCTAGACCTAGCTTTCCTCAGTCCGGTGTTGCTCCTGCTGATGCTACCCATGTTCATGTTCTCCACTTATTCTTACCTGTGTTTTATTTATTTAGTAAGTGGTGATTAACTTATTTGCTTGTTTTTATAGATTCCTATCTCATCTGGTTTGTATTGATAAATTATTGCTAGGAGTGCGCATCAGTGCTTTTTGGAGTTTCCTACCACTTAAAGGGTATGCCTTCTTTATCGTACCTACTTATTTTATGCACATGTTTTATATATGAGCATATGATATGCAATATGTAATGCAAGTTAAGCACCATCTTGCTAGTCATGAATGGGAGTAGGAGCGTGCAACTTATCATGACCGTATTGGTGAGCTGGAGTCACGGCTAGCATCCTTTATGATGAATGATAATGAGTTAGGATCAGATAAGGGGGATGCTTGAGCAGGATTAGTGATTGCTTCTGATGGTAGCCACGACCGATGTAGTTATTTTAGGAGCTAGGTGTAGGAATTTTGGCCTGTGGTTTGCTTTATTGTATATTTTTCCTGAGGTTATGGACTCTGGGTGTTGTATTTAGGCATTTATTTTGTATGTTGTATGATGTTTGTATAGTGATGCTTGTATATGATTCTTATTGTGCATCATTGATGATGATGTTTGCCATTACTATTGTCTGCCTCTTTTCCTTTTTTTTTCCTTAGGCGTCTCCTTTTTAGAGCTTTTCACACTTAGTTGGGTTTCCTTTTTCTTCCTTTTTTTGCATAGGGTGTCTCCCTTTAGAGCTTTTCACACCTAGCGAGGGTTTTTTTTTTGGCTTTGATGATAGTGGCTGATCTTGAAGAGAGAGCCATAGAGGATGGTAAGATCCATGGTCATGTAATGAAAGAAAATGCAAAGCATGCTTAATGCAATTTATGATGATAAAATGTGTTGCACTTTTTAAAGACATTTTGCATAAATTGGCAATAATTCTCATTTCACTATAATCATTTAATAAGAAAAGCATAGGTGCATTCATACAAATTTCAAACTTAAGGTTACCCCTATCCTTAACTAGCCTTCTCATATTTTCTAGTATAGTATTTTCTCTTTTTCCCTAATTTTTGCTTGTGTTGCCATTCTTAGGTTTTCAACTTAGTGGGAAGTCCCTAACTTTTGCCTGAGCTGCTGTTTATAGGTTTTCAACTCAATAGAATAATGATTTTTTTATGCCTTAGACATAGTAATTCTTCAGGCAATCTGTATTATCAGGTTCGAAGAATTTGTTGCTTTCAGAATTCATTAGCTTGATTCCTCCTTTTGATAGGACATGTTTGGCCAGGTATGGGCCTTCCCAGTTCGGTTTAAATTTCCCTCTAGGGTCTGGAATGTTCTATCTTGATTGGTTTAGTACTTAGTCTGCTGCTTTCACACTCTTGTGTTTTACTCTTCTATGAAAGGTCTTAGCTAGTCGAGCTTGATACAACTGTGTGTGGTATAGAGCCTTGAGCCTTTGGCTATCTAAGAGAGTAAGATTATTGTGCCTCTGTTGAGCCTATTTTACTTTGGGCAATTCATATTCAATTGCTACCCAAAGAGACTTGATCTCTATTTTGATTGGAATAACGACTTTTGGTCCTTACACTAGTGAAAAAGAGTTACTTTTGTTGAAGTACTGATTATTGTTCGGTACCCCCATAAGGCATGTGGCAATTTGTCTGCCCAATCTCTGTAAGTCTGATTCATCTTTGACAATATCTTTTTGATGTTCTTATTTGTAGCTTTGATGGCCCCATTTGCTTATGGTCGGTAGGGAGAAGATTTATGATGTTCCACCTTATAACTCCTTAGTAGCTCTTTAACTTCCCTTTGAAATTGGAAACTGTTATCAGAGATGATGTGAGGTGGATCCCATATCGATAGAACATATTTCTTTTGATGAATTTATTGATTTTCTTAGCTCTTATCCTTGCAAATAATTCTGCTTTGACCCATTTTGTGAAGTAGTCTACTACCATTAGGATGAACCTATGTTCGTTTGAGGCTGTCAGGTGGATTTCCCTAATTATATTTAGTCCCCATGCTGAGAAGGATCACATATAGGAGATGTAGTGTAGTTCTATTAGGGGAGAGTGACTGACACTCCCGTGGATCTGACACTTATGACATTTCTTTACAAATTCGATACAGTCTTCTATCATCATCATCTAGAATAACCCTTGTCTGATTAGCTTCTTAGCTAGGATTGCTCCATTCATGAGTGGACTATAAACACCCTCATGCACTTCTATTGCTCTTGCAGCCTCAGTTTCATCTAGATATCAAAGTTTTAAACCATCTGAGGTTCTCCTGTATAACACACTCTGGTGCGATGTAAATTTTGATGTTAGTCGTCGAATGACTACATTTTCTCTTTCATCTGCTTGATCAGGATAGGCTCATTCCTTCAGAAATCTCTGGATGTCATAGAACCAAGGTTTTTTAGCTATTTCTGTCTTCGCTATTATGCAGTTTTTATGATAAGGTTGTCCTAATCTAAAGAGAATTAGAGGCTTCATGGGCATTTTGGATTGTCCTTCCCATATTAATGCTAGGGAAGTAAGTGCATCTACCATCTGATTGTGATTCCTAGGGAGATGAATGAATCTACATTTTTGGAATGACATGGTAAGTAGCCTTATATGGTTCAAGTAAGGCCTTAAGTGCTACTCTTTTAGTTCCCAGTCTTCCGTGGCATGGTTGATTACAAGCATGGAATCTCTAAAGATTTTGACTTCTATGATATCTGGGGCTATTGGTGCTTCTATTTTTAGTGTGCATGCCTTGTATTCTGCTTCATCATTTATGACTTTCAACTTGAGCTTTTTAGTAATTGGTACTACACCTTCTAGAGATTGTAGTATGACACTAACTCTTACGCCAAAGTGATTGACTACTCCGTCAAAGTACATATGCCATCGTTAGATCTCAATGGTTGAGATGAGGTCATCTAGGAAGTCCAGTTGGATTTCTTTTGAGTTTGGAATGGGGTTGAGAGCTAGAATTTCAGCTACTGCTCTCCCTTTTACTACATTCTTAGTTAGATATTGCACATTCAAATTCTATTAGCAGTACGAGTCACTTGGCAAGTTTCCCACTAGAGATAGAGCTTCGTAGAGGTACTTTATTAGGTCCATTTTAGTCACTACCTAAATTCTATATGATTAAAAGTGCTATTTAAGTTTCTTCACTGCCCATACCATTGCCAGGCATATTTGTTCGACTTGGCTATACTTCTTCTTATAATACAACATCTTCTTGCTCATGTAATAGACTGCGTGTTCTGCTTTCATTTGTCCCTCTTGGGCGAACATTGCACTGATTACATTCCTTTTAATGGCTAGATATAGCGTTAGAGGTATCCCTAGTTTAGGTGGTTTTAAAATTGGTGGGTTGGCTAGGTAGCTTCTAATTTTGTCAAATACTAGCTGACACTGTTCATTCCATTCAACTAGCTGATCTTTTATGAGTGGTTTGAAGATCAGTTCACACACTGCTGTTAACTTAGTGATGAATCTGCTGATGAACAATTGTTTCCCTAGAAACCCTTTGATTTCCTTCTTTATTTTTGGCACTGGCATCTGTCTGATGGCTTTTGCTTTGTTTGGATCCATTTCAATCCTATTCTGACTGACAATATATCCCAGCATCTTTCTTGAAGTGACCCCGAATACGCATTTCTTTGGATTTAGCCTAGGACTGTACTTTAGACCCTTCTAAGGAACTTTTAGAGATCAGAGGGGTGTTCTTCCTTAGTTTTTGACTTGACCATCATGTCATTGACGTATACCTCCACTTCTTTGTGTATCATGTCATGGAAGATTGTTGTTGCCATTCTCTGGTAGGTTGCCCTTATATTCTTTAGTCCAAAAGGCATTACTCTGTAGAAGTAAGTAACCAATTATGTTATGAAAGCTGTCTTTGCTCTGTTGATAATGGCTATTAGGATCTGATTGTACTAAGAGAATCCATCCATGAAGGAGTACATTGCACATATAGTGGCATTGTCAACTAGTATGTCTAGGTGAGGTAGTGGGAAATCATCCTTCTAGCAGGCCTTATTCATATCTCTATAGTCGACGCAGATTCTAACCTTTTCATCTTTTTTTGGTACTGGCACCACATTTGCTAACCATTGTGAATAGTCCACTACCTTTAAGAATTTTGCCTTGATCTATTTCTCGATGTCTTCTTTCACTAGTTGGGCCTATTTTGGTGTAAGTCTTCTCAGTTTCTGCTTTATTGATTTGCACCTTCTTTAGTAGGAATGAAGTGTTAAGCAATGTCTCTATCAATCGCAGTCATATCATCATATGTCCAGGCAAATAATTTTGAATGTTTTGTTAATATTTTTTCAATTTCTCTCCTCTCTTCAAGGGTAACATCTTTTGAAATATGCATAATGCATGGTTTAGATTTTGTGCCAATGTAAAATGTTTCAGTGCATATAGAATGAATGTTAAATATGCTAATGTTTTTATTATTAATGCAATGCACACTACCATCAGGAAAGACATCAAACAAGTAAGAAAAATCAGATTTCATTGTATTAACTTTAGAGTTTACTACATTATCAATTTTAAACAAACAAAAAGTACAGAGATCATCATCAACAATATCTTCGAATAAGATGTCATCAATTCTTGATTCGAGGATGGTAGCAACTTGAGCATGATTGATAGCTTCACTCTCAGATTTTATCTTTAGGTTTTTAATCAGCTTATAGATGTCAATCTTAGTGACCATGTTTGGTAAGTGCTTCTCCTTGAGCATTTCATTGAAGATCTCGAACCCCGGTTTCTTGATTCCATTGCTCATCCACTCTTTAGCTTGTTCGTAATAGACTTGGGTTGAGCTTTTAGCCATAAAAGGTTGACTTCTTAGCCCTAATATCCTTTTTAGGATCATATCCTAGACCGTTTCTATTGGTATGTCCTTAGAAGTCAGGGAATTCTGTGACTCTAATGTTTCTTCCTCTTAATCCTATTCCAAGTAGATATTGCATCTTCTTCATCATAGTGGCAACTTTAGGATTGATAAAATCGTCACTAATCACAGAAACTTGGAATCCTAGTGGAACCACATTTAGATAGGCAATAATGTTGTTTATTTTAGTAGGCATGGTAATGAACTTTCCATTCAGAGGGAACTTAATCTTCTGATGCACAGTGGAAGGTATGCCCCCTAGTGGGTTGAACCAAGGTCCTCCTAGTAGTAGGGAAAAGTTAGAGGGATGTCCAGGATGGTAAATTTTGTTATTAATTTGATATCTCCCACTATAACTACTACTTTGAAAGTGCCGATGATTAGCTTTTTTGAATCATCATAGGCTTGTATGACCATATTGGGTTCTTCTAGGTTTTCAATATTCATCCTGAACTTATGTAGCAACCTCAAAGGGAAAACATTAATGGCAGACCCATCATCTATCATAACACATAGGGTCTTCTTAGACCTGATAATTGCCTATATGAAGAGAGGATGATTGTGGACCCTTCCCTTGAGGGGTAAATCTTCGTCTAAAAAGGTAATTGCATTGGAAGGAACTTTCATTAGAGAGGCTATCATGTCACAAGGTGAGGCATCAATGGTAATCTTACTTCTTTTAGTGCTCTGACTATGACATCTCTATGCCTTTTAGAGGCCATGAGTAGGTCCTAGATACTGGCTTGTGCCTAAGTCTTTTTAAGTTGTTTGAGGATAGTATCTTCTTTGACCAGAGCTTGATCTCTTGCTACTTCTTTCTTCTTGGAGGGTTCCTTCTCTTTCTCAGGAGATTAATATACCCATTCGCTATGAGTTACATGATTGACTGCTAGTGAGGGCTTCTCAGTTGCTTACTTATCTATTTTTGTATTGCTGTTCTAGTCTCAGACAATGATTTCAGGATCATCAAAGTCATACAATATGTCTATCCCTATGACTTATAGGTTTTGAAGCTGAATAGTATTGACCATCCCATCTTCATTGTCAAATCCTTCTCCTCATCCTAAGGGTACTATGCCTTTTAAGAGTGTGTAGGTAGTAAGGGGTGCTATATACTTGACTTTGTAGTCGAACTTCCTATATGGTTGGCCTAGTAAATCCCATATTTCATTGTCATTGCTAAGATTTTTTTCTGCGTCAACTTGTTATAAGTAATGACAATTAATCACTTCACTGTTCATAGGGAGAGCTGTATCCCTAACTCTTTTTTGCATCATTAAGTGGGGAAGGAATTCCCAAGGTATTGGAATGTATTCAAAGGTAGAAGGGCATTGCTCATCTTCATTAGAATCATAAGGCTCAAGATTAGGATTTGAAGGTTTGTCCTCTGAGGGCTTATCTTGGGTTTTTTATATGGCTTGGATTGATTTTTTAATAAGGTCTTTTGGTAGATTGGAGGTGATAATGCTAATGGTTAGTGGAGGCATGTTTTGGTAGTTTGGGAGAGGATTGGTCTTGATACTGGGTCATTTTTTTGGGTCATCAATTTTTCCAGAGTTAATGAGGTCTTAAATTACATTTTTGAGAGTTCTACATGTATCAATAGTGTGGCCAGGCATTTGGTGAAAGTGGCAGAACAAGTTTTGGTTAATTTGAGGTGGTAGTGGGTTTGGAAGAGGCCAAGGCTCTTATGGCTATAGGAGGTTCTTTTGTTGAAGCCTTTGGAATACTTTGGATAGTGGGAGGTTAAAGTTTGAGAATTTTCTTGATGGTTTGATGACATTGATAAATGGTAAGCTATGGGTGTTGGGTTGGATGATGTTTATTTCTGCGACTTAGGTGAAGGTGTTTTGGATGTTTGGTTGGGTATCATGGCAAAAAGTGTTTCTAGCTTACTGAGGTTCCTCATCCTTAATTCTAATCCCAACATGATGGAGAGCTCTAAAGTTAGGATAGTGGGCAAGGATCATTTATTTTCTGAAATGTGGTAGTGCCCCTTTGATTATCAACTCTATTTATTCATCCTCAGGAGGATGATTTCTCATCTTGACTACCTTTCCCTACCACGTTATGACATAATTTGAGAAAGCTTCACTAGGTTTTTGCTTTGTGGTCTAAAGGTCCCTTCAAGTGATGTCTAATTGAGTGTTGTATTCATACTGCTTGATAAACTTCTAAGTTAGCAGTAGCCAATCATTTTTTATTATATCTTCAAGGTCAAAGAACCATGCCCTCAGTCCTTCCTCTAGTGATGTGAACAACAATTGAATTATCTATGATTTTATAAGCCTTGTGGTAGCCATTAAGGTAGCATATTGCCTTAGATGGACCTTTAGATCCCCTATTCCATCAAACTTAGCAAAGTTTGGTAGCTTAAAATCATCTAGAAGTGACTCATATTTGAATAGTGATAGGTCGGTGAAGCTTTTAGAGCCATAAGTTCCCTTGCCTTTGAAGGAAAATTCTAATTGAGCCATCCTGTTGGCTAATAGTTTGACCTCCCCTATTGATTAACTTGGTTATGTTAGCAATTTTTGTAGCTTTTGGTGCATTCCTGAGATATTTATAGTAGCCATTGTCATTATCAGCTTTAACTAGAGTGCAGGGAATTCCCTTTGCTTTACTACCCTTGGGTCAACAGATGTAGAGTCTTTATTTAGTGGTGTGCTATTCCCATCTTGAGCACTTTTGGCTTTGATTTGCGCTTAGAGGATTTTGGCTATAGTGCTATCAGTGAGTAACTTTTGGATCCCCTCTTTTAGCTTGTCTTCGAATTGTTGACATGAGGTATCTTTTTGGTCACTCATGTCATAATCCTTGTACATTTATTAGGGTTAGCTAAATGAGTGATGCATGACGTGTGCCTACAAAGGAAAAGGGTGAGCATGTATGCATAAAGTGGGTGCAAAATCCTATAATGAAAAATGATTATTCTTGTAAAAAAATAGTGATTAGCACATGCTATCTATATGTATGTTATGTATGCATGATTAAAGTTGGTTAGTTTCCTTACACAATGAACAAACCAATCATAAGAAAATTCTCATTCCTCACCTTATTTCTCCATGAGGTCATTCAGTCTATTTCCTAGGTGGATTTTGAACCTATAGTCATTAGGGGACTATGGTTCCACTTTTGAAACTAGGCTATTTCAATTTATATTGGTCAGAACCAAAGGGCAAACTGAGAATGATACTCAAATATTCTTGAGATAATCACACGATGTCAATGTGAGGGTCAATTGTTGGGCATCAAATGATGTCCAAAGCCTATATGTGCTCGTATGTATAGGACCAAGGTCAATCAAAGGGAGTTTGAGTTCTTGACCCCATATTAATATTCAATATGTTTATCGAGAGTCATAAAGTATCATTTGATAGCTTATGGTTTGATTCTGCCTACATAAAGGTTCATAATCTAGTTGGATTCCTAACCCATTCATTTGATGTGATAAGGATAAAAGGATGACATCTTGTAGGTTCTGTCATCAAGGGATGTTGTTATTTGTTAATTTGTATATACTATTCAAGTTGAGGTACATGATTCTTATCATTCCTCATGCTTCAAGTGTGCATGAAGTAGATGAGAATCACATGGTCTAAAGCATAAATTTTATATAAAAACTAATATTACGATGTCATTTGATGATAGACACTAGGAAGGTCATGTCATTTATATGTGTCAGGTCAAATGGATAGCGTTAGGACAAGGATAACATGCATAGCTTAGTGGAAGCCTAGTGTATGTTACTATTGGTTTATCTACATAAGTAGCGCCAGGATGAAAGGCTAAGGGTTCCTTTAGTGAGAATGCCCCTATATGACTAGGGTTACGGACTCCAGTTAGTGAGTCTAGCTTTCTTTTAATAACTTGGTTACCCCCCTTAAGGACTTAGGTTACAAACACTGGTCAGATGAGTCTGGCAAATGCATGGGTAAATACTAAAGGTGATAATACTATATCTTCATTGCCTTATGACTTGAGTGGAATCATGGTGGAAGTGTCATTTAGTATTATTGAGGCTTTTAGGGATGAGTGGTGCATATGTGATGTGTAGTGCAAATGCAATGGTGAGGGGCTCTATATGATTGAGTATTACAAAATGACAAATAGTCATTTTTGAGTTGATCCCTATTACTTAGAAGTCCCCAGTGGAGTCGCCACTATGAGCGTGTGTGCATGATCCATGCGCACTTTGGCCTTCCATACACACTTTTTAGGTTTTATGCACGATGTTCTAGGGTTGGTTCCTAACATTTTTGGGGCTTTCAAATGCATTTTTCGAGTCTATTGTTCCAAATTCAACCTCAATTTTATCATATAACACCTAGGGGTGTTTATGCGCACTTCTAAGCGATACACGCTGATCCTCAGGTTGTGTTGGACATTCCAGTACCACTTTTAGAGGTTTTGGGGCCTTCCAAATGTGTTTTCGAGGTCCGTTTTGTCAAAATCAATTTCCATTTATTTTCATAATGTTGGAACTCATTATTTTACTAATTCATATTTTCCAAGGTCGGAGCACAACTTAATGGCTTGGTGATCGATTTTGCATAGTGGTGGGGTCGGTTAGGTTTTTAAGGTTGCACACTTTAGATGTGTTACGAACGAACAAACTTTAGTCATCTCAGGGATTCATTTCATCAATGGACCTTTTTCGTGTCAAATTTAAGGTAGGATGATCATAATATAAACATAGTTAAATTGAAGCAAGAACCCTAAAAATATACTTAGCTACTCATGCTAAAAGGGAGAGAAGAAGAAAAAGTAAAGAAGAAAATTCCAACCATTATTATATAAAGGAAAATAATAATAAAAGAGTTTAATAAAGAAAATCCCTTTCTCTTGCTTAGCAAGCTTGTAATGAGGATATTATTCCTTTAAAACTTCAAACTTAAACTCTCTCTCAGTATGAAGAGAAGAACTTGAATCAAAGCTACTTGATTCTAAAAGAAAAATAAAAGTAATAAAAGCTTGATCCAAGATCTATTCTAAAACTTGTTATCAAAACTTCCCTTTTTCATTTGCTCTCTAGGAGGCTTCCTTTTATAGGCATAGGCTCTTAGCAAACTCTAGAATTTGTTACAAATTCAAAACTATGAAGTCATCCAAAATCTACAGCTCAAAATTTGAATTTAGGAGGGTATTATAATAACTTATGCAGCTATGCGCTCGTATGCACATGGCTTCGCAACAGGGTGCACAGGAAGAGTATGCTGAGTCTTGCGTGGCTATGCAATAGGGTGTGTAGCATATGCCAGGTACTTTGAAATTAGGTGTGGTTGCGTACATTGCTTACATAGTTGTGTGCGAACAAGCTGAATTAAAATCTCTTTTTTAACTTTATTCCCTCCCAAATCTTATCTCCACCTATTCAAAGCTCTCAAATCCTTTAATCTTTTCCAATGTATCTTGAATTCAAATTTTAAATAAAAATTATCTAATTAACTTAAAAATAACCAAATTAATGAAAATCCTAACAACTAAATAAACTTATGTAAATTAACTAGAAAATCCAAAAATCAAAGAAACATGCAAGAAATTAAATATTAAATATTTATTATAGAATGTTAAAAATAAGATATTTTAATACTCATTAATTTCCCCCGACACTTGAATCTTTGCTTATCCTTAATAAAAATAAGAAAACAACTATTCATATAAAGAATCAAAATCATTAGCTAGTTTTGACTTGACTAACCATTCTAATCTTCCCTTAACATAAAGCTTAAAAATTGTAAATTAAAACAATAACTCGAGGTTAAGGATATAGTATTTATCATGTGAAGAGTAAATTGTCTTATTGAATTCATGAAAATAAACAATTAACACTAAAAACAATGAAAGTAAATGGAAATTTATCTTAACACTTAGGCAATCTAAATTCAACATATATTAGCAATCTTATGGAACTTAAATTATTTATTTATTTGTTCAAAGTTTTCCTAATCTCAGTATTCCCTACCTTTCCCGTATTACTTAGAGTGATACCTCCAAAAAAGATCATTTAGATACTCTTACTTTAATTTAGAGCATTGGACTAGTTTAACCAGTGTGTTTTACGCTCCATCTTATTTTTTGTTATTAGTATGCTTATAGATGGTTAAGTATGCATGAACTAAATTACTTTAAGAGAAGAAATAGAATTCCCACTTACAAGCATTTTTCTCAAGTGTCATGCATTTAAGTTCAATCAGTTAATGGAATAGTAAGCACTAAGTTCATTAAAAATTAAAAAAATCCCTAACCATAAGTTATTTTTCTAATTTAAAAGTTCAAACAAAACATTAAAGGAAAATTGCCACAGTTATTCAAGAAACCATCTTTAATGACAACAAATTTTTATAAGAATAGGCTAAAAACTCAAGTAGAAGTACCCTATTCACCTAAATTTTAAAAACTAAACATGCAAACAATAAACCAAATAAAATAAAAAAATAAAGGGAAAAGGAAGGTGTACTTCCTTTATTTGGATGCATTCAAAAGGGAGGTGAATAGGAAAATGAACTCAATCAGTGTTTCAATTGGCTTTTTTATTACCTTACTTTAAGAGATTTATTGTTTAAGCTCTTCAATTTAGGCTTACAACTTTTCCATATTTTCTTCACTCCTTTCAAATCCCTTAATCTTATTTGACAAGTCCACAATTAAGTTTCCAATTCTATGGTTAGAAAGATTTATCATCTCTTTTATTTCTCTTATGATTTGTTCACCCCTTTCATGAGCTTTTTTCTTCTTTCTTAGTCTAGCCTCTTAAGCCTTTTAAGCCTCTTAATCCTCATTAATTTCTTCATATTCTTCCATAATCCTAGGTAGGAACTTCACCAAGCTTTAAGCTATTTTGTTGAATCAAGAAGCATATTCTAGCATCAGTATCCTCTACCTCTCCCCATTCAACAATGACTTTAGCTCTTATAAGGTACTCTTCATCAAGCAATTCATTATCCAATGGCTTAAGTTCATGCCTAGTAATTTCAAAAGGTGCAAAGAACATGGCTAGGCCTTTGACAATGTGCCCCATTGATATCAATGCTTTCCTTGGTTGCACAACACACCACATGGAATAAAAAACAAAATAGGTGCTATTCACCCTTGAGTTAGTATGCATGCACTATATTAAGAATAACTCATCATAAGAGACTTTTTCTCTGTCCTTTTTACCAAAAATTATATGTGGCATGAATTTTTGCATTAATAAAAATGCTTGTTTTTGGATTAAACCATTAGTTATAACCTGTCCATCACATATTTTGTCCTCACTAGTGATTTTAGGCCAAAATAGATTCATATTAAAATTCAGGTGGAGGCTGACAAATACCTCTATAAGAAAAGCTAAAGATACAAAAAATTAGTTCATAGTCAAAACTATATTCTTGCCCAAAAAATCTACATGAAAAGAGTTGTAAATACCCAATTTCAGGATGATGAAGTGTGGATGTGACAGAGGACTCCAATGATGAAAATATTATAAATAGGTCTTTAATACTTAAAGTTTGAAACCTCAAAAGTTTGAATGCATTTTCAAAAAAATAAAAAAAAAAGAGTTCAATTGGTTTTTTAAAGACTTGATTATAATGTTTTTTAGGACTTAATTGAAAAATTTAAATTCTTTCAGGGGTATTTTTGTAATTAAAAGTTAAAAAAGATAAGAATTCTTCAAATCCAATCGAAATTACACAATTTCGGTTGAAATTATACATTTTCCATCCATTTTTCATATTTTTACAGAAAAAAAAATGTTTTCTAAATTTTGATTGGTTAAATTTTTTTTAAATTTCTTTTTGGGATTTATCTAGATTTTCGTGAAATAAAATCATTTTAAAACTAAAACTCTTTCAATACGTGACCTAGGGTTTTTTTATAAAAACCTAGCTAAAGCTCTTTTGGGGGGAAGAGCTCTCTCTTTTCGTTGAGACTTTTCTTTTTTTAAGCAGTACACAAAAATAATTTTCTATGACTTATTTCATTTTGAAGCAAGGAGCAATAGACTTTTAAGAAAAAGAATAACAAGTTTTTGAAAACATACTTAACAAACAACGGTTATTTATCCTAGTCTGAGGGGCAACTCATTCTGCATCCATAGTCATCACCTTCTTTCCTTTTTTATTTTTATTTTTATTTTTTTATTATTTCAATTTTATTTAATCTTTATTGTTATTTTATTCACTAATCATTGTTTATTCTTTTGTGTTGGTGATTATGAAGGGGATTACATGATGATCTTACTAGGTAAACAAAATCCATGAAGGTCCATGAAATGCCATGGATTGAACTTTGTAACTAAATATAGTTTCTAGGTTTTTTTTTATTGTTTTGTATTATTTTTATTATTTTTGGAATTGTATTAATTTTTTTATTTTCTTATTATTTTGAATAGTTCATTGTAATAGTCCCAATAATGGGAACAATGAAATCATGTGTGTTTGATTATGTGTTTTAATTAACTGGCTAGTAAAATTAGGATTTTGTTAGGTAATTAATTAAAATTAGTGGCTATAGAAATCATTAAGGTTTATTTGACTTAAAATTGATTTAGATTTAAGTGGATAGAATTAGGTTGCTTAATTGATTATTTTATTTTATTTGTTTGATTAGAGTCAATTAAATTAAAATAGGGTTTTTGGAATTAATTTCATTAATTGTCTTTGTTATTTTTTATTGTTTTGGGCTTGTTTATTTGTTTTGATATTGTTTATATGTTTTGGGCCCTAAGCCTATGTTAGGCTTTAACCCATTTAAATAAATTTAGGTTTAATTAATTAAAATTGATATTAGGCCCATAATTAATTAGACTTAACGTAGAGATCATTTGGACCCATTTAGTTAATTTAGACATAAGCCCATCTTTAATTTAATGTAATTAACTTAGACTTAGCCCATTTAATTTAAGCCTTTCCTATAATTTATAGATTTAAGATCATCTTAAAATTAAAACATGTAGAATTAAACCCATTAATTTAAATATTTCATAATTTGTAGATTTAGGCTCATTTTTCGAATTAAAATAAATAGACTTAGGTTCATTTAATTAAAATTGCATAGGAATTAGACCCATTAGTCTTTAGACTCACTTGTAAATTAAAACATGTAGATTTAGCCCATTTAATTAGAATGAATGTAGATTATACTAACTTAGGGATTGTGAATTTAAATGAGTGCATTGTTTACATGTATTTTTCATGATTAGTTTGCTTGGAATTGATTGTTTTAATAAGGGTTTATATGAAATTGCATTTAAATAGAAGGTAAGATAGTAATTCATAAAACAATTTTAAATAAACATAAGACTAAAAGAAGTTGGTATTCCATATCCAGAATCTCCTAGTTGTGGTGCTATTTTTCTTTTAGAGAATTAAGTACCACCATTTTTTAATTTTTCCCAGTTATTACCTTGGGTGGCGACTTCTCATCTCCACGTCATGTCTTTGTGACAGTGGTTAGTGTGTTCTTTAGAGTCTTGAGCTCAGATAGTGTCATGGTTGCTAAAATTTTAGCGATGGCCTAAACCCTGTTGTCTATAAGTTTCCTTGATTTTCATATACAATTTTCAGTGTAGTGTAAAACTCAATTGTTAGCTCAAAGAATACATCGTATTGAATTGATTTTAATTGATGCCAACCCATTCTTTCACACAAAGTGTTTATAAAATCTTTCATCTCTATGCTTCTAACACATTATCATTAAAGTATTTATGTATTTTGAATTTTCTTTTAACTAAAGAGCAGAATATCTTACCTTCTTTTTTAGAATAAATGGAGAAGAAAGCATCATAGTCATCTTTAATGTCATGTGGCTCACCTTTCCTTCCAATGGGCTTCTTTCCTTTAGCATTAGATTGATGGTTCTTAGTTATAGCTATACTAGAAGAAAGCATATTAGATTGTAAGGAATAAAATAAAATAGAAGAAAATTGAGCATAGAGAAATATGGGTGTAGTGAAAAAGATCTATGCTTAAATAAGAGTGAAAAAGAAGTTTAAAGAAATTTGAAAAACCTAATCTTGATAAATTTGGAAGAGATAAAATTTATTCAAACAACCTAAATATTATTTTAAAATATAAAATTGTATTTCAAAATTTTGAAAATTTTTATATTTATTTATTTACAAACTTGTAAAGATAAGGAAATTCAAAAATTAAAATTCCTACTAATTGAAGAAAAATTAAATATTAAAATTAAAAATTGAAAATTTAATTTCTTGTCCCCACACTTAAAACTTGCAATGTCCCTATTGCATTATCCAACATAAATCGCCCCCCTTTTATGTTAGTTGTGTAGTGTGCATAGTTGTGCACATTGATGCACACAGCTATGCGCACTGGGCTGCCTTGAAACTTAATAGTTTTAAGCACAGTTGTGTGCTTGTAATTCACGATTATACATAAATTACATCTTTCTCACAAAATTGCACTTGTTTTGACACAGCTGTTTGCTTAAATCCACATGGCTATGCCTAAATGTAAATTTTCATAAATCAAGTCACACATCAAGTTGTGTGGCTATGTAGCACAGTGCATAACCTAACCACACAATTAACATTCATTATTTTGCTATGTAAATCATCACCTCATGTTAACCACTTATTTTCCACATAAAATTAACTTACAAAACATCTTTTGGAGCTCCTAGTTTCTTCCAATTCCTGAAAATGAAAATATTAAAATAAGAAAATTTATAAATTCCAAAAAGAAATTAAATTTAAATTTAAACTAAACCAAATGAAACAAAATTGGTTGAGCCCCTAAGAAGTGTTCTTTAAGGTCTATGAGCTAGACCATAGTGCTAATCAATATCTTGGATTTTTTAAGTAGGCAACTTGGTAAAAATTCTATAATGTGCCTCTATGATAAAGCTCTAATCTTTGCCCATTTACTTTGAATCTTTCTCCTTGAGTGTTGCAGAATTCCATAGATCCATAAGGATATGCATAAGTTACCATGAATGGCCTTGACCATCTATTTTTAGCTTTCTTGGAAATAACCTAGGCCTTCAATTGAATAATAATACTTGATCTCCTTCTTTGAACCTCTTGATTTTGCTTTTTGCATCATGGCACTTCTTTATGTGTTCTTTGTAAATGTTTGAGTTCTCATATGCTATTTATCTAATTTCTTCTAGCTCACTCAATTCCAAAATTCTTTTCTAAGCTACTTTCTTGAAATTGAAATTCAATGCTTTGTCTGCCCAGTATGCCTTATGTTCAAGTTCAACGGGAAGATGAAAAGCTTTGCCATAAACTAACCTATATGGAGACATGCTAATAGGTGTTTTATAAGTTTTTTGGTATGCCCACGAAGAATCATCAAGCTTCTTTGCCCATTCTTTCTGTGACTTATCGACCATTCTTTCTAAGATCTTCTTTAACTCTCGATTGCTAACCTCAACTTGCCTACTTGTTTTGAGGGTGATATAGTGTTGCAATTTTATGCTTCACTCTATAATGAGTCAACAAATTTTCCATATTTTTATGGAAAAAGTGTGTTCCCCCATCACTTATGATAGCTTTAGGCATCCCAAATAGAGAGAAAAGATTCTTGAAGAATTTTCAAACCACTCTTGCATTATTCATTGAACAAGCTTAAACTTCCACTCATTTTGAAACATAGTCCACACAAATAATATGTACTTATTTCTTTCAGACATAGGAAATGGCCCCATGAAATCAATGCCCCAAACATTAAAGATTTTAACTTCTAATATTCCTGATTAAAGCATTTCCTCTTTTTTTTTTTGAAATGTTGCCAATTTTTGACATGCATCATAACTAAGTACACACTCTCAAACATCTTAAAAGATTGTAGGCCAATAGAATCCTAATTCAAGAACTTTAGTAGCTATTCTTTGTGGACCAAAATGGCCCCTATTGACCATCCTGTGACAATGTTGCAATATTGACTCTACTTCATCATTTGCTATGCACCTCTTTATCATTCCATCATTATACATCTTCCATAAAAAGGGATCATCCTATAAATAAGACTTAGAGTTATAGATGAGTTTTTTCTTTTATTGCTTAGTGAACTCTTTAGGAAGCTTCCTAATTGAGATGAAGTTAGTTATGCTAGCAAACTAAGGAGAATGGAATCTTTTAATTACCAAAAGCACCTCATTTGGAAATAGCTCCTTGATAGGTTCTTTATAGTCTTCATCTTGATTTAACTCCAATCTTGGAAGGTGATCAACTATAACATTTTCAACTCCTTTGTTATTTTTGATCTTAGTGTTATACTCTTGAAATATAAGCACCCACCTAATGAGCCTTGGCTTTGAGTCCTTATTCTTAAGGTACTTCAATGCTGCATGATTTGTATACACAAAAACTTTAGAACCCAAAAGATAAAATCTAAATTTATCAAAAATAAAAATAACTACTAGCATATTCTTCTATGTTGTTGCATAATTAAGTTGTGCATCCATCAATGTCCTGCTTGCATAGTAAATCACATGAAGTTTATTCTCCTTTCATTGTCCAAGAACTACTCTTATTCTATGGTCACTTGCATTACACATCAACTCAAGTGGAAGATTCTAATCCGGTACCACAACTATAGGAGCTGAAATAAGTGCTTCTTTTAACCTATTAAAAGTTAATTTACACTCATTAATGAAATCACATGGAGGTTCTTTTTTGAGTAACTTAAAAAGAGGTTTTGAAATTTTTGAAAAATCCTTGATAGAGCACCTATAGAAGCATGTATAGCCAAGGAAACTCCTAAATCCTTTAACATTTGTTGGATATTGTAACTTTTCTATGGTCTTCACCTTCATTTTATCAACTTCTATTCCTTGTGCTAAAATTTTATGTCCAAGAACAATTCGTTCATCCACTATGAAATGGTTTTTTTCCAATTTAGCACCAAATTAGTCTCTTCACAATGTGTAAGAACTTGCCCCAAGTTTCTTAACATCCTTCAAAAGAGTTTCTATGGATAGAGAAGTCATCCATGAAAACATCCATAATCTCTTCCACTAAGTCTAAGAATATAGCCATTATGTACCTTTGGAAAGTTATTCAAGCATTACATAGCACAAATGGCATCTTTTATAAACAAATGTACCATAAAGACATGTGAATGTTATCTTCTCTTGATCTTCTGGAGCTATTGTGATTTGGTTATATCATAAGTAGCCATCTAAGAAATAATAGAAAGCATGTCCAACAATTCTTTCCAATATTTAGTCAATGAATGGTAATGGAAAGTGATCTTTTCTTGTTGCTGAGTTTAACCTCCTATAATTGATGCACACCCTCTATTCCCTCACCACCCTTATAGGAATCTTTTGTCCTTCTTTATTTTCTATAATGGTCATGCCTCCCTTCTTTGGCACATATTGGATTAAAGTTACCGATGAACTATTTGAAATTAGGTAAATGATTCCAGCATCTAATAATTTGATCACTTCCTTTTTCTCCACTTTTTGCATGTTTAGATTGAGCCTCCTTTCCCTTTCAATGGTTAGTTTATGTCCTTCCTCCATCAAGATCTTATGCATGCAATAAAAAAGATTTATCCTACTTAAATAAAAAATTTTCCAACCAATCACTTTTATTCTCTTCTTTGACACTTGCATAAGCATATCCTCCTATTCTTAAGTAAGTTTAGATGATATGATTACAGGTAAGGTTTGGTTTTCTTCAAGAAAAGTGTATCTCAAATATTAAGGTAAAGGTTTTAAGTATAGTTTTGATGGTTTATGGTTGAAGGTGGAGTAATTTCAATGTTAGGTAGTTAAAACTAGGGTTGGCATTTGAGATTTACTTTATCTTGAGAGTTTTGTTCTTGTAAACACTTCTTAATATTCTCCATTTCCACAAAATTTGCCAACCTCTATTGTTGGACTTCACTAACACATTCACCTTTAATATCAACTCTTAAAAATAAGTCATGGTTAGAATGATGCTTTATATGGTAATAGACATCGAACTTACATATGTCCTCTCCCACTCTAAATGTTAGTGTTCCATCATAAACATTAATAATAGCTTTTACAGTATATAAAAAAGGCATACTAAAGATTAGTGGAACATCTTCATCTTTCTTAAAGTCAAGGACTACAAAATCAATTGGAAAAAATAAATTTTCCACCCCTTATGAGCACATCTTCCATTATTCCCTCATGTTCTTTCACTGTTATATCAGTTAGTTACAACCAAATGCTTATGGGTTTTGCCTCTCCTAATCCTAATTTCCAATAGATTGACAAAGGTATACAGATTAATTGAAGCTCCTGAATCATATAAATCTTTTTGAAATTTTAAATTTTCAATAGAATATAGAATAGTGAGATTCCTTAGATGGTTCCTTTTAAAAGGAAGTTTATTAGAGATGATTGCACTACACTCCTTTATGAGTGTCACTGTCTCAAACTCCTGTAACTTCTTTTTATTTGAAATTAAATCCTTCAAGAACTTCACATACTTTGGCATTTGAGAAAGACATTCCATAAGAGCCATATTGATGTGGAGTGTTTTGAACCATTTGAAGAACCTTGCAAACTGCTTATCATGCTCTTATTTCTTCTACTTTTGTGGATATGAGGTTGAGGGATTGTATGGTAAAATTGTGGTGTCTTTGGCTTTTTTTATTTCTCATTTTGAGCTTTTAACTCCTTTTATACCTCAACCCATTCATTTTCTTACTTTATTTCTTCTTCCTTATTCTTTTCTTTATATTCTAATATTGCTTCAAGGGTTTGAATCTCTGTGCCACTTCTCAAGTTGATGGCCTTTAACTGTTCTTTTGGATTTTTCTCCATGTTGCTAGCAAAGCACCTTGGTTTCTGATTGACAAAGAATTAACCAATTGCCCTATTTATACCTCCAAATTGTGAATAGAAGAAGAATGATTTTGAATTAATTGCTCTATCCTCTTTTGAGCTTCATCTTGTTAGTTTATCTTTGTTGATATAACACCCATGCACTTTTCATCTTAGTTTCCTTAAAGGTTGTTGAGGATGAGGCTTTATCCTATTGAAAATGAGGTTGAGATTGTTGTACATTTTGACCTCCAAATCTTGATGGTGCTTATGGCCTTTACTAGTTATTTTTTTATTGCTCCATGAGAAATTTGGATGATTTCTTTAACTAGGATTGTAGTTATTTCCATATGCTTGGTTTTGTTACCCCTTAAAGTTACTCATATAATTGACATCTTCTATGGATAGTCCTTACATCATTTGGCATTCCATTGTAGGATGGCCTCCTTGTCATAGTTCACAAGAAGATGATACAAATGAAGAGGTTGCATTGACACTCAACCTATTAATCCTTTTAGATAGAGCATCCAACTTTGCATTTACTATAGTTAAACCATCCAATTTAATTGATCCTACTTTCTTTGGAATGACCCTCTCATTAGACCAAAGGCTTTGTATGTTAGCCATTTCCTCAAAAAGATTAAGGGCATCTTCAGGCATTTTTGACATAGTGGTCCCTTTAACTACCGTATCTATGTTTACTCGGACTGAGGGATTAACACCTTTGTAAAATGACTGCACTAAGTCCCATGAAGGAATTAATTAAGGTGGGCATTGTCTTTAAAGATCCTGAAACCATTCCCAACACTCATAGAATGTTTCATCCTTCCTTTAGAAGAAAGAATTGATCTCGTTCCTTATCTTCAATTCCTTTGCAGGTAGGAAGTATTTGTTAAAGAAAACGATGTAGAGCTCTTACCAAGTGTTGATGGAGTTAGGTAGTAGGCTTGTAAACCACCTTTTGGCTTAATTCATAGGAGAAAATGGAAAGAGAATCAACCAGAATACTTCGGGTTGCACTCCATTCATCTTAAAAGTTGAGCAATACTCCAAGAATCAGGTCATATGACTAATTGGATCCTTATATTGTAATCCATTGAATTATGAGTTTTAAATCATTTGGATCATTGCTAGCTTGATTTCAAAATTATTTGCTACTACCGCCAGTCTTACAATGGGCATTTTGTCACCTTGGACATTAGGACTCATGAAATATCCCATGGTCCTTTGCCCATTTTACCCATTCTATCCATTGTCAGCTACTTGTCATCTTAGAGGTAGATTTTTTTCTTCTTCTCCTCCATTCATTCTATTTGTAGGTTATTTTCTCCTTTGATGAATTGCCTTCTCTAGTTTCAAGTCAAACGGTATCAACGAAACTCTTTGCTTGCTTACATTACATATTGTGTGCATGCAAAGGCACAAGTTCCTGTAAAACCACAATTGATAATAAAATTTTAAAAAAAGTCTAACTCAAACAACATAAATTTCTTAGCAATATCAATTTTGGCAATCCCTAACAACAATACCAAAAACTTGACAAATGAAATCCATAAGCATATGGAGACGTGCAAGTAAAAAAATATCTATCCTACAAAGATTGCAAAATTGAATACTGAAATAATAAAAGTGTTTGTTTGTTTAAACACTGAATTTTGGTTTTAGTGCAAATGAAAATAAACAAATTAAATTAAATTAAATTAAATCAATAAAATAAATGTTAGGGTTCTTACTTTTAATTTAACTTTTTCTTAAGGTAGATTAACTTCTAAGTCTATGCTAATCTTGATTCACTTTGAAAGCATCTATAAAATCATAGTTTTGCTTCTCAGGTAAATCTATAATTAATTAAGAAAAATAAATATCAAGTTTTACAGCTCTCACTTACTAAGTGTGTTTTAAACTTAATTTTATATCCATGTTTTTAATCAACATTAGTCACTTAAATGTCCCTCAACTAAGTATGCGACTAAAGGGTTATTGTTTAAGTCTAATAGAACCTATTTCTCGATCAAGTTCTGAGGTTTAAATTCAATCTAAGGGTGATAAAGCCTAATATGACATTAAGTTTAATAGCAACCAATAAATCAAAATTAAAGACTTAAAATTAATCATAATATAAACATAGTTAAATTAAAGTAACAACCCTAAAAATATATTTAGCTACTCATGCTAAAAGGGAGAGAAGAAGAAGAAGTAAAGAAAAAAATTCCAACCATTATTATATAAAGGAAAACAATAATAATAAAAGACTTTAATAAAGAAAACCCCCTTTCTATTGCTTAACAATCTTGCAATGAAGGATATTATTCTTTAAAACTTCAAAATTAAACTCTCTCTTAACATGAAAATAAGAACTTGAATTAAAGCTACTTGATTCTAAAAGGAAAATAAAAGTAACAAAAGCTTGATCCAAGATTTATTCTAAAACTTGTTATCAAAACGTCCCTTTTTCATTTGCTCTCTAGGAGGCTTTCTTTTATAGGCATAGGCTCTTAACAAACTCTAGAATTTGTTACAAATTCAAAACTATGAAGTTATCCTAAATTTGTAGCTCAAAATTCAAATTTGGAAGGTTGTTATAACAACTTGTGCAGCAGTGCACACCCATGCAAGTGGCTACGTAGTAGGGTGCATAGGAATAATATTTTGAGTCTTGTGTGGCTATGCACCCTGTGCTGGGTACTTTGAAATCAGGCATGGCTGTGCACATTTCTTGCATGGCTATGAGTGAATAGGATGAATTAAAATCTCCTCTTTAACTTTAAAATTTGAATTATTATTCCCTCCTAAATCTTACCTCCACCTATTCAAAGCTTTCAAATCCTTCAAAATCTTTTCCAATGCATCCTAAGTTCAAATTTTAAATAAAAATTAACTAATTAACCTAAAAATAACTAAATTAACAAAAAATCTAACAACTAAACAAACTTATGTAAATTAACTACAAAAATCCAAAAATCAAACAAACATGCAACAAATTAAGTATTAAATCTTTATTATAGAGTGTTAAAAATAAGATATTTTGATATTCATCAATTGGTAAATCAAAACTCCTCCCTTTGATGTGTTGGGATATACCTATCATTACCATGAGTTTAGGCTCTTTCAAAATTAAGTTTGATAGTAGATGAGTGTTTATCTATAATAGTGAGTTATAGACCTATTTCATTCCTTCTGAGACAATAGCTTAGGTATTAATACTTTCTCCAGTAGCAGTTACAACAATATTAATGATCCTAAATTTTAGTCTGTAGCGCCAATTGATGCCTCACTCTTTTCCTAATCATGAGACATCAAGCATTCCTTTAATTATTTCTCAAGATCATCCTACTTTTATAGGCAAATTGCTGCTCAAATCATTGCTTTTCAAATGCATTTTTTCCACTCTTCAAAACTATTGTCTCTTTGGAATGTGTTTCTCTGAGCACGCTAAAAGATATTTGTTGTATTATTTTGATAAATTGAGTTCGATTCAATGTGCGAGCATGTTAAAAGATTAATACTGTATTTTTTTGGTGAAATGAGTTCAATTTAATACAAGCATGCTAGAAGATTATTTCCTCAAATTAAAACTCTACTTCTATAAGATAAAGTGAATTATAAAGCACCTTCATCACAATTTGCTTAAATTTCAATCAGAAATTTTATAAATTTTAACTAAATGATATAAAAGGGAAATTTGTAATAATTTAACTATATTAAAAAATATAAATTTTTGTAGCAATACAGTATTTGCAAAATAAACAAAGTAGGAAGCTAATGAAGACAGGAAAGTATAATGATTGATAATTAATAAGTTATGAGGATTGTTGTTAATGATTTCTTATGTTGTTGTTGATGAATGGTTGGTCCCAGTTTATTGCTTTTATTGCATTTATGCTCAAACTCTCCATTTGTTTTATTCAATTCAATGTTGACTTAATCATTACTTTTTAGGTTATTACTTACGGGTCACTTTTCCTCAACTTTCTTAATTCCTCAAAGAATTCTAGAATTTTCACGTAAATTCCTTCCTCAATAACTTAACTTCTCAACTCCTCAATTGTAATGTTAGCTCTTGAAAATTCTAAAATCTTTCAGTTCCTTCTTCCTTAAACTTGTTTATAGGTTGGACTTTTAATATTAGTTTTGAGCTAGCGATGAATGATTTCATATTTTTAAGTAAGAGCTTATTTCAATGCTTCTTAATCATACTTATTTATGTTATTTGTTCATTAAGTTGTATTTGTTATCTTAATAAGTGAACGATTCATCTTTTTTCTCTAAAAGAAAGACATGTAATTGGATATATGAATATATGTGCATGTGTGTCTATATATATATATATATATATATATATATATATATATAATGTTCTAGCAAGAATGGCCTAACACCAACATGCAAAAATTTTTGTTAATTAAATAGTTCCTTTGGCTTTAAGCAGTTCCATTACAAACAAATGAACTACTTGAATAATAAGAAATCATGCATGTTGGTGTTGGGCCATTCTTGTATGATAATGAGCCATTGAATTCCTAAATCGCCGAAGAAAAGAGTACAAAATAGAATAAGCTATTAATGATATATGTTATGATACAAAAAAAGTATAAGGTGAGACTCCAAAATATTACTATAGAGATGCATCACCATCTATGCAAAATTGAATTCATGAACAACATTGAATAAACTATAAAGGATTGCCATGGATTTAGTAGCCTCCACATCAGGACAACCAAGAACAAACTTTCCTTTAGAGAACAAAATATGACCTGAATGCTCCTAAGCAATGATGCTTAACCTTTTAAACTTTGCTGTAGTATCAAATGCTGCATTAAAATTAAGTTTCACTAAATCAACAGAACTCCTTATGTTTATAAATTGCCAAAAATAAAACTTGTTGATTACCAAGCTTTAGTAGACCCAAACTACATTAATTGTGATAGTACTAGATGTTCCATAAAATATACACTTTTAACTCCATTATTTCAGTAATGCAAGTACTAGATAAATCTTACAACCAATCCTAAAATGAAGTTGTTATTATTATATTAGCTCTTAACCCTAAAGGTAAAGCTAGCAAAGTCCACGAATCTAAAAGCATTGATTAAAAATATGAAGAAAAAAATACATCTACTACTCTACATAAGTGATGAACAGTAGGTGATTGATTACCACATTCTTTGAGTTAATATAACAAGGCAATGAATTATGGAGAGCTCATTATAGGAAAAATTATGTCATAGTGTCATACTCCAAAATTCAATAATTCGCATTGTAAAAAAAAAAATGCAAAAGTGTACAAGTGTCCAATGTTCTTTGGAACTACTTTTACATGCTCTAAATAGACTAAAGGTTAAAATTTTAGCCACGTCTATAGGCGTAAACAACTAGACTAACCTTACTATAAGAAGAGGACGTGAAGAGGGAGTACAAAGCGAGAAAATGGATCGACCACCATAAGAGGTCACTATAGAGGCTATTATGCAACATATTTAAAGATTAGACTTAATAGTGGCTTCCTTGGAGAATGTGTTTACTATGATTAATACTAATATGACTAGGATGAGCTATATTCTTAATGCTTATTTTATTCATAGAGGTGTTATCCGTCCTCCCTATCATTCACCAAGAACTATATATAAATATGCTCAAGGTTAAAAGGCTAGTGATCATAGGGATAATGGTGAGTATAAAGGTGAAGAGGGTGATGATGAAGGAAGCTTAAATGCTAGCTTCTAGTTATTTTGTTTAGGATGTTTATATTTTGTTTACTTGTTTTGTTTTATTTAGTGTTTTGTTTTGTTTAAGTTTTTCTAGGATTACTTTCTTTTTATTACTGTAATATTCTAATATTAAGTGGTACTTTTTTTATTACTAACGCATTGTTACTATGATTTTTTGATTCATTTATGTCTTTTATTATTCCATTTGCTTATTTTCAAGTGTGATATTTTTCTTTGAATATTGTGTAGCATATCCACCTTCATTTTTCAATTAGGAACGTTAAGGATAATGTTCAGTTCAAGAATGGGGGAATGCATTTTTTTTTTCTTCAGTTATTTTTTATCTTGTTTATTAATTTGCTTATTTTAAATTATTTTTGAGAATTACAAGAAATTTTAATTTTTTCACATATCCCTACATTGCTTATATGTATATTAGGTTGAAAACTTAGTTAGACTATAATAGTTAGAAATTTTTAAATATTAACTCCTATTCTCCCACTTTGTGTTCTTGTGTTAGTCAAAGTTATAGTTTTTGTACATTAGGTTAAGTTTTCTTAGTATATTTATGGCTTAAATTAGTTCTTGTAAGTTAAAGTTAGAGGCTAGGATTGAGTATTAGAGTTCCAAATTGACTTAAAAAGTACTTCTCTTTTGAGTACTTAAAGGTGTGAGGAATACTATCTTGTGGATAGGTTGTGTAAGTCGAGTGATTTTAACTATTAGAACTTTCTTTGATTGTATAAGTTATGATAAAAAACCAACTAATAAAATATAAAGCACAAAAATTGCAAAAATGTATGAGTGCAAAAGTATTCAAAAGTAAAAAAAGAAAATGGCTATATGGTGAAGTAAAAAATTCATAAATTCATAAAATTCAAATGTGCTTCATCTACTCCAATGCATGAGGTTTGAGTAAGGGTTGATCACCCATGCCAATGCTCTATGCCCAAAGAGACCCAAGTGTGAGTAATCCAAAGGTACTCAAGTGAGGTATTCTAGTTGAAAATCTTTAAATTCAATATCTATATTAGACAATAATCACTTTCTTAAAAAGGTGCCCATTAGTTAGTTATGATTCTTGGGGTTATGGGATTTCTAGCATTTAAAGTTATTTGAATTTGCTTACAATCTATGAGTCTTATTCAATAGATCTTTAATTATCCATTGAGAAGTGCTACGTTTTACTTAATTTTGAACTTTGATTTTGATTCATAAGAACTACTTTACATATGTGTAATTATATTTGTACTTCATGAAATTCCTTAATATTTATTAATTTTAATTTTGATTAAGGATTAACTTGAGGACAGATAAAAATTTATGTTTGGAGGAGTTGAGAAATTCATATTTTGTACTTATTTTGAGTTAATATTTAACTAATTTACTTATTATGGTGTGATTATTTAGTAAATAAAGGTTAAAATGTGTTGATTTAGAGTTTTACTTAGTTAATTTACATTTAATATAGAATTAGGATTTTTATGTAGTAATTTGTAAAGTTTTACATAATTCATATAAGATTAGGATTTGTTTAAGTTGTAATTTTATATTTGTACAAGTATTAGGAATATTCTATGTGCATTTGATGTGTTTTTCCAAGTTGCATAGGGTTTAGAAACTTACAATTTAATTTAGAGATCAACCAAAGCCTTACCAAACAAGGAAGAGGTGAGTTAAAGTTATCAAGGGTGTTACACCCTAAGTAATGCTTGTTACATAAGGTCTGGAAGTGATGATTTTTATGAAAGCATAAATAACAACTATTATCACCACTTTTGAGGCCATGATGAAATCTTTTGAAGCAATGTAACGATCGTTACTCTCATTATAATGGCCATGATAGAATGTTGAACAAGAAATTGTAATGGTCATTACCAGAACCTTTGGTGGCATTACCAGAAGTCTAAAATTGACTATAATTCAATTTTTCGAGGCAAATTTACTTCTGATTTCAACATGGATGAGCAATGTCTATATAAAGAACTCGTGGGTAGTGGAATACATCATCTAGATCAAGTCTCAAGCATTCTACATCATTCCTTTACATTCAAAAAACACAAAAAATATTCATTCATCATTATCATATTGTAAGTTCATAGTTTGTGGAGTTTATGAAATTTAAGGTCTTCAAGATCAAGTCTAGCGAATTCCTAATATTTTTTTCTTCTATTCTTCTATGATGTTTGTAAGGGCTTTTATGAGTTGTGTTCTTGTAATCATATGCATGTTAGGCTAGATTTTCATTATGCACAAGGGTGATCTAAGTAGCTTAAGAATGTATTGACTCTTACTTTTTACTTTAATCTAAATTGATTTCTTGCATATGGATTTTGTTCTTGTGCTTTGATGTGTTCAACTATTTTTAGGATTAAAATGTGCTAAGATTGAAAGATATACATGCTTTTGTGCTCCATGTTTTATGTTGAATAATTTGTCGAAGTGTTATGAAATTGAGAATTGATAAATGCTAAAAACTTAGAGTAGAACCTATTGACATAAATTGAGTAGAGATACCTCTTGATTGTAAATATTTCATAAATTGCTTTAGTGCTTAAGTCGGTTGATAATTTATTAAGTTATGGTTGGTGCGGCGAGAGTCCACAAGTTGTAGCTAGCAATTAAGTTGATTAAATAAACTCATAATTGCTTGAGAGGGGATTATAAGGACATTAGAGGTAAGCATCATATGCATGATTCAAGTTAGGTTAAGGTAGGATTTTTATTAGTTAGTATTTGAACCAAGTGAAAGGTGAAACTCTAGTAAATGTGTCTACATTGATTGTGTGATTATTATTGCATTGAATCAATTTTGTCAGTTTAATTTAGAGTTTCAATTAGAATTTAAGTAATTTTCAATACAACTTTAATTTGAACATTTAGAAAAATAATTCACTGAATGAAATAGTACTCAACAACTAATCCCCACTGCATATATATATATATATATATATATATATATATATATATGACAAATGTCACTTTCTATAATTCAACATTCCAAAGATTTATGTGTTGAATTATTAAAATTCATGATGTTATTATATAAAAATATATAAAAATTCCTTATTTTAAATATACATTTTCTATTTCATTTAAAATACTCTAATGCTATGTTTGGATGCAAGAGATTTGAGCATGACTTTGGATTTCAATGAAACCTCTTGTTTGGAAACTAAATGAATTTGTAGTTATGAGAATCTCAAGCAAATCTGCAATGAATTTAATAGCTCTTTTAATAAGAATTTAAAATGATATATAACTATATGTTATTTGAAATTTCAATATTTGAAATCTAAGATTTCAAATCAAATTATTGCATCCAAACACACTTTAATTCTATTATATCTAAAACACTACTCTCCTCTTCCATCAAAAGTTATATCTTCTACTTTACCGAGAGCATCTTTGTGCATCTATTCAACTAAAAACACCTTTTTTTTTCATTTAATATAAAAAAATTTGTAACATCATTACAATGCATATTCAATATAAATAAATAATTATATATATATATATATATATATATATATATATATATATATATATATATATATATATATATATATATATATATATATATATATATATAATAAAAAATTATTACTATGAGTTTTTAAGTTATCATTTTGATAAATTATTTAATTAATTTATAATTTAATTTATCAAATTATTTAATTATATATTATTTGCATCATGCGCAAAACGTAGATTGATGACTAATTTTATTAAATTTGTAACATTTTATTGCTATATAAATAAAAAAATATTTTTATTATTTTTAAACATTATTAGTTAAAGTTTATTAAGTAAAGAATTAAAAGTATATTAATTAAATTTTTTTATTTTTATTGTATCTAACTGTAATTATTATTATTTTTTAAAGAAAATAGAGTATATACTTTGTTTGAAACTACTATTTTGGTTATATAAAAAATAATATAATTATCTTTTTTGGTATTTTATAAAAAAATTTAATCAAAAAGTGTTAAAATCATATCAATTAATTTATATTTTAAAATTTTATCTAAACTTTAAAATATTATATACAATTATGTTTAAACTAAATATCAGTATTAATACTTAAAAATATTCAAGGAACGATGTCTCATTGTTGAAGTAGAAAATTTACTAAAATTGTAAAATGAGGTTGTAACATTATATTGTTATACAAAAAAAAAATAATTTTTAATATAAAATTAGTTTTAAAATTAAAAAAAAATGAAAGAGCAATGTATAATTATTTAGATAAAAATTATTGAAATTGCAATAAATTATATCTACGTGAAATTTAAAATATTAAATAGTTAAACAAATAAATAACAATTTTACTATTCATTAAAATTGTATTTAATTAAAGAACACATACATGTGTAAATACTACAGTTACAAAGGAAAGTTTAAAAAAATTATTATATAAGTTGTATTTAATTTATTTTTATGAAGTAATTTTTCTGGTGGAATAACAAAGCAATAAGACAAAAATAACAGGAGTGCAAAATTACATCCTTACAAGCCTATTATAAGAAACGCCCCTACAATCATGGTGAATCCATTTTCACCATTAGGCCTAAATTGCCATTAGGCATTGCATAGAGATAAATAACGCCATATGGAAATAAATCTTTGTTTTTAGAAAAACAAAAATCTCATATATTTGAAAGATAGAAAGAACAAATGATTTTGTGAGAGGCAAATACCTTCTCAGGAGAAAACATCGGCGGTACGTTAACATTTTAATTATGGCTCCTCTTCTTCTTCATGCATATGAATAGAATAAGATAAATAAATTTTTTGCATATTCAGATTTTTTTTTATCTCTCACATCTCTGTTTTATTTGATCCATAGCCATCGCTTCCAATATATTCCATATTGGTGAGTTCCTAATTTTCTTTTCAATTCCATTATATTATATATACATTAGATTATAATTGTTTAAATTTAGGTCAAGTTAATAAAGAATATGTATTTTTTCCATTTTCATTGTATCATGATCTTAATTTTATAGCGTGTGTATAATGTTAGCTTAATTGTTATAATATTGTTTCCTTTAATTGATGTGGTGTTTTCATGGACTTTTAAGAACACAAACATTTATGTTGATTGGTTAGGGACAAATCGATAAAATTTATGAAAAGAAAGGATAGAAAAAATGGTAGAGAGCCAAAATGAAGGATCTGGTGAGTATGACGAGCAAACATTGGTTCAAGAATTATGTGCAAACGGAAATCACATGAAAACAACTCAAGTTGAAGCAAAGCTTGATGCTGGAGATATCCAAGAGGCTGAATCTTCTTTACGAGATGGGTTATCCCTTAATTCTGAGGTTAAATCCATACCTTATATGGTGTTAGTTGATTATATTTTTAGGCATTTTAGTAATATATGTATTAGGTTTTATTAATGAATTTTTTCAGGAAGCAAGGGCCCTTCTTGGAAGACTAGAGTATCAAAGAGGCAACCTTGAGGCTGCCCTTCATGTTTTTTATGGCATTAATCTCCAAGAAATTATAGAAAAACTACAATCAGCCCATTCTGACAAACTTTCTAAGAAGGGTCGCTCCCGCAGTGATTCGCAACATGCAATCTCACAACACACAATTAGCTTAATTCTTGAAGCAATGTACTTAAAAGCCAAATCTCTTCAAAAACTTGGGAGAATAAATGGTTAGCCAATATTCAAATGTTTTACCAAAAGACTTCTAACATTTGTACTTAACTGGCTTTATCTTTTTGGTACCTTTTATTTTTATGCATTTGACCCTTGTTTTATATTGCAGATGCTTGCTATGAATGTAAAAATGTGCTTGATGCTGTGGAGAAAATTTTTCAGCAGAAAATACTAGATGTACAAGTAGATAATAGATTGCAAGATATAGTGAGTCAAGCTGTGGAGCTCCTTCCAGAGCTCTGGAAGCAGGCAGGTTTCTATAATGAAGCAACATTTGCTTATAGGAGAGCTCTCCTCAATCAATGGAATCTTGATAATGACTGTTGTGCAAGAATTCAGAAACAATTTGCAGTTTTCTTATTGCATAGTGGAATAGAAGCTAGCCCACATAATATAACTCCTCAAATTGATGGTATATATGTACCTAACCATAATGTAGAAGAGGCAGTTTTACTTTTGATGATTCTTATTAGAAAATGTTACCTTGGAAAAACTAAATGGGATCCTTCCATTATGGAACACCTCACATTTGCACTATGTTTATGTAGCCAAACTTCAATTTTGGCAGAGCAGTTTGAAGAGATCATTCCTGGGGTTGTTCAACGTGTTGATCGTTGGAATACTTTAGCTCTTTGTTATAGTGGAGAAGGAAAAAATGATGTTGCTATAAACCTATTGAGGAAGTCATTACATAAACATGAATGCCCCGATGATATTACAGCATTGTTGTTGGCTGCCAAAATTTGTAGTGAGGATTCTCTTCTTGCTGTAGAAGGTGTGGAATATGCACAAAGGGCAATCTATAATTCTCAAGGGATTAATGAACATTTAAAAGGTGTGGCTTTTTGCATGTTCGGACTTTGTTTGGCAAAGCAAGCAAAAATTTCTTCATCAGACTTTGAAAGGTCTCGTTTTCAGTCGGAGGCATTAAAATCATTGGATAGTGCAGTTGCTTTTGAGCCAAACAATCCAGAGTTAGTTTTTGAATTAGGAGTTCTATATGCAGAGCAACGAAATTTAACTGCAGCTTTACGATTTGCTAAGCAGTTCATTGATGAAACTGGTGGCTCTATTTTAAAAGGTTGGAGGTTGCTCGCACTAGTTTTGTCTGCTCAACAACGATTCTATGAGGCTGAGGTTGTCACTGATGCTTCCTTGGATGAGACTGCAAAATGGGAGCAAGGACCATTGCTGAAGCTAAAAGCAAAATTAAAGATCTCTCGTTCACTACCTTTGGATGCTATTGAAACGTATCGTTACCTCCTTGCGTTGGTTCAAGCTCAAAGGAAATCTTTTAGTCCTCTCAAAAGTATTTCTCAAGTAAATATCATACTTCTTTTTTACACTTCAGATAGATTTCTACAAACATGACTTTTCAATTTCTCTTTCAATCAAATAGTATACTAAGAAATTGATAACACTAGAGATTGTAATTAATTTCTTCAAATTTCGTCATTATCCTTTTGAATATTGTTATAGGCAGAGGATGAAAATGTTAATGAGTTTGAAGTTTGGAATGGTTTAGCTGATTTATACTCCAGGCTTTCTTATTGGCAAGATGTGGAGGTATGTCTTGGAAAAGCTAGAGAATTGAGACATTACTCTGCGGAATTGCTTTATACAGAAGGTAACAACTTACATTATTTACTTGAGTTTTTCAGAGTTTTTCTCTATGCATGTTGCAATTATAGATTCTTATTGTTTTGTTCACATGATTATGGGAATTTATATTTATTTAAAACATTTATAAGATAACACTAGAATAGATTAAAAATGGTATATTATGTTTGGACAAGATAACTGAACTGACATTATTAATAACCTTAAAGAAAGCCTCTATTTAAACTATAACTCTATGAAGTTTAATAAGCAAGCATGTCATTGCTCTTCATTTGTTTCTTTTTCTTGTAAAATTTTTGTAGTGATATTTTTAGTTGTTCTTAAGAAATAAATGGTTATTCAGAAAGACATTTGCTATCTTAATTACTAGAAGCAATTGAATTTGAAAAAACTACAATTTTATTAATTTACTAATTTATCAATTATGAAGAAAAATGCCATATGATTGGGTGATTAAAGTGTAATTAATTGAATCCATAGACTTAAAAAAAAAAAATTGAATTGGAATTATTCGAATTTATTTATAGCTCAAATTTCAAAAATTCTCATTAACACCCAAACTTGGTAAAAAAAAAAAAAACTCTTGGTCTTCCTTCAAATGCTAAGGAGAAGTTTTTCTTTGTAAAAATTACAATTTATTTACCGTTTTGATAAAACCTCCCTCTATGGCCAATAGAACAATTGGTTGTTAGAATTTTTTTTTTTTTTATTGATCAAGTAATCATCAACCTAATTTGTGTAAGAATTAGGAGTTATTTTCCAACTAAATAATTTTTTAATATACATTTTTGTGAATGGTATGATGTTAATCCAAATCAAAGATTTTCATATGTTCATTTTGCTAAAATTATTACTTGATGGCCCACATTTGTTAGAAAATTATAAATAAATGAATTAATATAGCCATATTATGCACCTATACTAATCTTTGATATATTATCTACTTTGCACATGAATGATGGATTCATAATTCCAAGTTCCAAATTCAAGTATTTTGTAATTTTTTAAGACAAGTCAATAACTTTTATAAATTTCACCAAACTTATGAGCAAAAATTTACAAAATATTTGGCATGATTATAGTTGTTGTTCTAATGATTTATTGTATGAGAGAATTAATGTTCCTAAACTTATATTTGATTCATACGTATTATAGGTTGCATCCATCATTCTATGTATATGGTGTAATAGATATGCCAAATTAAATCCTTTTTTTTTTCTTAATAAAATTTTGCAAATGCTCAATTCAATATAAACATATAAGGGTTAATTTAAAATTATATTTTTTACTTTTTCTTTTGAAAATTATACTATTTATCCCTTACATTAAAATGTTTGTCAAACATACTGTTTTAACAAATAAAAAATTACCAAGTAAATACTATTTATCTCTTTATTTGACTATATTATACTATTTGATGAATTATTAATGGCTAAATATATATAGAAAATAATACAATATACTCTTTAAGTGAAACTTAAATCATGAGAGGGGAAGAGACATAATGAAATAAGTTAGTATGTAAATGCAAATAATATTTTAGATATATATTGTCTACCATTGTAGATAAATGCATGATGAATTTTAATAGAACATATCTAGCTTTTAAATTATTAACTTAGTTTTTTTTTAATAATTTTTTAGGTATAATGTTTGAAAGACGTGGACAACTTAAAGAGGCTATGTATGGTTATGTTAATGCTCTTTTGCTTGACCCGTCTTACGTACCTTGCAAGATATTAATTGGTGCTCTATTGTCCAAGATGGGCTCCAATGCATTGCCCATTGCAAGAAGCATACTATCAGATGCGTTAAAAATAGAACCCACCAATCGTATGGCTTGGTATTATCTAGGAATTGTTCATAGAGACGATGGTCGAATGGCTGATGCCACTGATTGCTTTTTGGCAGCCTCTATGCTTGAAGAATCTCATCCTATTGAAAGCTTTAGCTCCATTCGTTGATGAGCTATAGTTCATCAAAGGTGCACATTATTTACTTTCTAGTTATTGTTCATTCATCTACTTGTATATTCGCTACTATTCTCATTAATTCTCTCCTTTAAATTTTGTAATGGCATCTATAATCGTTCATGTATATTTAAACATTATATACTTATTAGATCGTTTAAATCTCTTAATTTATTTATTAATTTTCAATAATTGCTAGGCCATTATAATTGTATGTTCAACTGGGTGGAGAGTAGTCCATTGATATTTAATTTTTAACTGCTTTTTTTTTCAAAAAAAAAAAAATTCTTTGTGTTTATTTTAAATTTAGTCAAACAAATGTACATTTTCAATTTTTTTTTAATTCAAAAGATTCTTATTCACATTGCAATCCTCTTGTAAGATTTTCCATTACTCATATGATATTATAATTTATTTTATCAAGTATAATAATATCTATTTAATAAAATAAAAAATAATTTTAATAAGATTTCAAATATCTAGTTATGTTGAAGAATAAAATCAAAATAAACCACCCTCCTTCCTCTCTTTTCTCTCTTTTTTTTTTTTTAAAAAAAAAAACTTTTATTTTTGACTATTGTTGATCATCTTTTAGATAGATAGTAATCCCTTATTATCTCTTTTTGTTTTTATTTACTTTGTTTTGTTTTTTACATTTAATAAATACAAATCTCTAATATTTTTGTTCTGTTTGTTCTTTTATTTGAAATATTTATATCTTTCTTTATGGAGTTTTGCCTTTTATGGAATGTTTTTACTTTATGGATTTTAGATATCCTTCCATCATGAAATTTTTACCGATATTGCTACAATTGGACTCATTTAAATATTAGACAGTCAATTTACAGGTAATTAAAATCATTGAGTAGAGCATACAAATCGTAAATTTGCAAATAAAAATAGTTTTACCAACGTAATTAAAAAATAACGATAGTGAAATTTTATTTTGAGACTTCTTAATTATACTTTTATATATATTATTTATTTTATTAAGATGTATTTTTAATTTTAAATTATTCATATTCTTCTCTCAAAAAAAAAAAGTAATCGTATTAAGTATTGAAGATATATGACTGTTTTATAAAGATTTAACTTTTTTTTATATATGGTAAATTACACTTATAAATAGAGTTTGGTCCTCTCTCTACTATTAATAAAAATTAACATAATCTATTTTTCGTTCATCACTTCTCTATATATTTCTCACGTGTTGCAAAGATTTAATAGATCATACCGTAAATCTATTTTTCTAAATTATGTGAAAAAAAAAAAATTGAAATTTTAAAGATTTTTTGGCACGATAATCTGATGGTCAATTAATTATTAATATGAAGCTCAAGCTCGCCTAAAGATCATGTAAAATATTAGTCATATAAATAAGAGACTACAAAGGGCATAATATATTCGCGACCTCTTGTATTTGGTATAATTTATTAATTTGACACTTCTACTTATAGTTTGACTATTTCAACACTTAAACTTGCATAAAATGCACCAATATACACTAATCTTATAACATAATATATCTACTGCCCCTTGTACTTGTCACTTATTGTCAGTTTGATATCTCAATTTATAGTTTTGCCATTTTAACACCTAAACTCGCCTAAAATACAATTTTGAAACCCTTGTCAACACATGTGGTATACAATATCATATAGCCCTAAGATACATTATATGTTCATATATTTACATTATTACAAGCTTAGTTACTATCATAACCCCATTCGAACACCCTAGGTTCTCAAAGGAAGAAAAGAAAGGATAGCTCTTGATATGTGTTGGTTTTGTTCCTTGGTACAATCTAGGGGTGAACATGGACCTGTTAACTGAACCATAGAGCAAAATTTTAAGTTGAACCATATCTATTGATTTAATTATATTTAGAACCATAACCAAACAAATTATTTTGGTTATCCAACAAATCGACTAACCAATTAAATTGATTTTTTTGGATTTTTTACTTGTAATAATTTTATTTCATATAATATTGAATTCAACAAAAAAAAATTGTATATGCCTTAGAGGGTAGGCGGTGAATAGACCTTTTTGAAAATTAGAAGGAAATTAGAAGAATTAAGGAAGGATTAAAAGAGGATTAAGAAGATTGGAAGATCTAACATAATTATTTAAGGAGTTCGATTCACAAATGAATCTACGTCTCTACCTAACTTACCCCAAGTTAGGATTTTCAATCCCACATCAATCTTATTAAAAAAATTGAGATTACAAGATTTTTTAAGATCAACTATAAAACTTACAATAATGAGCTTTTAATAAGGCTAATCTCTAACCATAAACCCAACTATTTTAATGACTAAAGACTTAAACCAAATCCTTAGAAACAAACCTCATTTCCTTTATAATATATCCTAATAATTAGATGAACTAGAAGTCCTATTTCTAATCATACAACTAACTCTCTAAGAGTTTAATGAACAACAAAGAAATTAAATGAAGAATTCAAAGCTCAATTGAATGTTGAGAGAATAAATTGTAACTATTAAGTGTGTAACTCTTCAATGAGCTTTCAAGAGTTATTTTTATAATTTAACATCTCAAGTGTGTCTGTTGGGAGGCATTACTTCATCTCTAACCTCTCCAAGTTTCATTAAATGCAAAAATAGCTTTTTATAGAGAAACAACTACTCACGGTCGTGAGGGCATGGTCCCGGTTATGAGCTTAAAAAAAAATAGCTGATGGATGGCAAGTGACCTTTGGGCATTAAAAGAGACTTTGGTCATAAGTTGCTTACAATCATGAGGGTAGTCAGTGAGTGGCTCTAAGTCTTTTGCTTATTGAGAGGCCCAAAGGTCACAGTTTGGAAGAGCTTCTAAGCTGACCTCATGACCTAGACATGACCACCTCTCGATCATTAAGGTCTCGGTCTATTTTACACAATGAAGCCCCTTTTAATATTGTACTCATGACCCTTGCTCATGATCGTGACTCCAGCCTACAAGGGATGTCATATGGCTTGATTTTGAACATTTTTTATACTTTAATCATCCCATGTAAGTCTTGAACATTGAGGAGTCTTATCCTTATCAAATTGATACATTAAGATCCTAAATAAACACTTTGATAAACACATTAAATTCTATAAATTATTTGTTAAAGTTAAAACTTTAGAGATTAAATAACTTGAGCTCAACAATCTCCCTCTTTTTGACTTTGATAAATAATTTGTGCATGTGTGAATTATGCTTAATTATGTGAAGTGAGCATATGACATAATGCTCCTCTTTAGTTCATGCATTAATTCAAAAAAAAGGAATAATAAGGTGTAGCCCCCCTTAATGTGTGCATAAGTGTTTATGTTTAATTAAATTTAGCTAAGCCAAAATTCATAAATCATGATCAAACATCCAAAGCATGAAAGCAAGCACTCATATATAGATATTCTCCCCCTTTGTCAAAGATAATTAAAAAAAGACAAACATAAATTAAACTTCATTAGTGAGATAAAAGCATATGGTTTACATGACAAACATAAGACAAACTTCATTTATAAACCTAAGGCAAATAACTAAACATGACTAGAAAAAGACTTTAAGCATAAGACAAAAAAAGATAAAGGATAAACTAAAAGTAAACCACAGAGACACTGAAAATATAAGACTTCTAAGAAGATGGATCTATAGCATGATCATCCCTTGATGTTCTTCTTAAGTTGGAGCTTGAAAGGCTTAAGGAGGAGGAGGAGGCCAAGTGCATTGTAGGTTATAATAGGCATAAAGTTGGTGGATGCTATGCTCCACATGGTTTATGTGCCTATCAAAATGATCAAGCCTTTTGTCAACTTAATCAAAAGGATTGTTAAAATTAGATTTAATAATCAAAAGGTGATAAAAAAAAAGCCATCAACCCATTCAGGTTCATTTGAGAAGATGAGGTCTTTGCTTATTTTCTTTGAGATATAAATGGTTGAGTTTGAGTAGAATCTTGCTCTTCTTCAAGTTCAACACCTTTAACACCTTCAAGGCCAAGATTGCCAATGTTTTCAATATCCTCTAAGTTTTATACAACCACTTCATCCACTTCCACTTCCTCACGCTTCTAAACCCATAAATTTTTTGCATTTTGAATTGATTTGAATTCTTGAGGAACTTTTCATCAAGGAGTAAGTAGGGAGTGGTATCAAGGTGATCAAGATCAATGTGAAAGTGTTTTGCAAGTTTAGTGATTACTCCTTTAACACATATTGCACCATTAACACTATCGCTCACCAACTAAAGCCTCCATTGCAACCCATGACCTAAAGCAACACCAATATTGTTTTGAATACAATGAAGAAGGAAGATGTCATCAAAGGAAACCACTTTTTTTCTTAAACCCCTAGCATTAAAGGTATAGGTGATGAACCTATGCGTGTACCAAAAAGAATTAGAAGAGAAAGATGAGGATTTTGAATGTCCCACTAGAAATTGGCTTACATTAAGTTTGATAAATTAGTTCCAAAAGGAGTGAGAAGACTAAAGAGTGTTAGTTAGGGGATTCAAGGCCATCATGTTTGAACCCAAAAATATTGTTAAAATCTTCTTTGGTAAAGAAGCGCTCCCTTTCCCCTAACTTAAACCACATGCTATAAAAAGGGTTTTGCTCACTAATGTTTTGAGTCCTCAAACAAAAGGAGGAGAGGAACTTAATAACAAGAGAGGGAATGGTCATAAGGGGGTGAAAGCAAAAACAAACATACCAATTTTTTTTAAGAAGAGTTATAACTTAGTTATAACACCTAAAAGATTCAAGAGCCACTTGTGACATATGCCTTGATGGAATAATCTTCCTCTTGGAAAATTGAGAGGCCCTTTGCTTGATTTTAGAATTGGAATGGGATATAGGGGGTGTTTTCTTAGGTTAATCTTTTTGTGGCTCTCCTTACTTGAGAGGCTTGAGAGGATGAAGAGGCTTGAGAGGATGAAGAGGCTTGAGAGGTTATCTTCTTCTTTGGGGCCATTATAAGGCAAAGTAATAAGAGTAATGGCAAGAGTTTAAAGAGAAAAGTTGAGAGGAGAAGAGAAGAATAGCCTAAGATGAAGGGAAATTGAAGTGATATGAAGAAGGGCGAAAAACATGTTTATATAGAGGTAAGGATAAGGGAATTATGTCAAAAAGTTGAATTGAAAACATATTTGAATGCAAAGAACAGTTTAAAAGTGGAATTGGTGAAAGGGGAGTTACAATTCCAAAGGATTTATGTCTCCTTGCCTCTCAGACTACTTTTCACGATTTGGTCATGACCATGAGTAGAGTCCATGAGGGGCACTGACAGTTAGCTAATGATACATCATGAGCTATTGCAGCCTTTACAACAACTTATGACCAAAATGCCCTTAGGTCCTTGATCTTTTGAAAAACTTGCAATTTGGCCCTAAAAATATGTCAATTTAGTCCCTCGAATCAAATTATCCCCATATTATATGCGTATTTCAAATCTTCAAGGATTAAGGTAATAAATACATTTAATAGAGCACACAAATGGGCATTTTGATTAAAAGGAAATTTTGCTAATTTTAAGATAATTAATCTATGGAATTAACTTTAAAAATTAATTATAATTAGCATCAATTAATGAGAATAAAAAGGATAAGGAAAGAAATACAAAGAGATAAAATGAATATGTGGAAATAATAACTGGGCATCAAAGGAAAATTATATAACCTTTTTCTAAAAAAAAATATAAGGTCAATTACATAAGTAATTCAACCTTATTAAAATCATGACAAATGTGCACTCAAAGAACAACCATAAAGGTCAACAGGCCTATAAAGCATCTTCAATGCATAAAATACAAATCACTTCAAAGTATAACAACTTTTCAAACAAGGGATATGTAAACAACTAATTTCGGGATGATGAAGTGTGGATGCGACAGAGGACTCCGATGATGAAAATATTATAAATAGGTCTTCAACATTTGAAGTTTGAAACCTCAAAAGTCTAAATGTATTTTCAAAAGAGTTTAATTGGTTTTTTAAGGACTTAATTATAATATTTTTTTAGGACCTATTTGAAAAATTTAAATTCTTTTAGGGATCTTTTTGTAATTAAAAGTAAAAAAAATCAAAATTTTGTAATTTCGATCAGAATTTTGTAATTTTGATTGGAATTACATAATTTTGATTAGAATTACACAATTTCGGTCAGAATTATGCATGTTCCATCTGATTTTTTATTTTATTTCAGTAGAAAATTTGATTTCCTGAATTTTGATTGGTCAAATAGTATTTATCTGGATTTTCAGGAAATTATAGTCCTTTAAAATTAAAACTCTGTGAAAAACAAGTCACAGTAGGATACGTTTTAGCTAGGTTTTTCCTATAAAAGACTAGCTTGAGCTCTTAGAGAGGGGGAAGACAAAAAAAAAACACACACACACAGAGGAAAGAGAGAGAGTAACACGGGGACTTTCTTTGGAGGACCTTTTTTTTTCCTGCACTTTTTGGCTTTTGGTAGTACACAAAAAAAATATATTTTTTGTGATTTATTGGTTTTCTTTTGAAGTAAGGAGCAATAGACTTTTGAGAAGAATAACAAGTTTTTATAGACCTACTTAATAAATAATAGTGATTTATCCTAGTTTGAAGGGCAACTCATACTGCATCCATAATCATCACCTTCTTTCCTCTTTTCTTTTATTTTTATTTTATTTTATTATTTTAATTTTATTAAATTTTTATTGTTATTTTATTCACTAATCATTGTTTATTCTTTTATTGGTGATTATGGAGGAGATTACATGATAATCTTACCTAGAGAAGAAAATCCATGAAGATCCATGGAATGCCATGGATTGAACTTTGTAGCTATATATAGTTTTTAGATTTTTTATTTAGTTGCTTATTTTTGTTTTGATTTTGTTTTGTTTTATTATTTTTGGGATTATGTTAATTTTTCTTTTCTTATTATTTTCAATAGCTCATTGTAATAGCCCCAATAGTGGGAATAATGAAATCATGTGTGTGAGATTGTGTGCTTTATTAATTGGTTAGTAAAATTAGGATTTCAATTAGGTAATTAATTAAAATTAATGGCTATAGAAATCATTAGGGATTATTTAATTAAAATTGAATTAGATTTAAGGTTGATTGATTGATTATTTTATTTTATTTGTTTGTTTAGAGTCAATTAAATTAAATTAGGGTTTTTAGAATAGATTTAATTGATTTTTTTTAATTTTTTATTGTTTTTTAGGCTTGTTTGTTTATGTTTATGTGTTTTGGGCCCTAAGCCCACATTAGGCTTTAACCCATTTAAATAAGTTTAGGTTTTTTTTAGGTTTAATTAATAAAAATACATCTTTAGGCCAATAATTAATTAGATTTAGGGTAGAGATAACTTAGGCCTATTTAGTTAATTTATCCATAGGCCGACCTAATTTAATTAATTTAGACTTAGCCCATTTAATTTAAGTCTTTTCTATAACTTGTAGTTTTAAGATTACCTTAGAGTTAAATACTTTATAATTTATAGATTTAGACCCATTTTTAGAATTAAAATAAAAAGATGTAGGTTCACCTAATTATAATTGAATAGGAATTAGGCATGTTAGTCTTTAGGCTCACTTGTAAATTAAAACATGTAGAATAGACTAACTTAGGGATTGTTGATTTGAATAAGTGCATTACTTACATTTATTTTTCATGACTAGTTTGCCTGGAGTTGATTGTTTTGATAAGGGTTTATTTGAAATTGCATGTAAATAGAGGGTAAAATAGTAATTCATAAAGTAATTCTAAATCAACACAAGAATGAAAGAAGTTGGTATTCTGTATGCATAATCTCCTAGTTGTGGTGCTGGCTTTCTTTTAGGGAATCGAGTACCACCATTTTTCAATTTGTCACAGTTATTACCCTGGATGGCGACTCCTCATCTCCATACCATGTCTTTGTGATAGTGTTTAGTGTGTTCTCTAGAGCCCTGAGCTCAAATAGTGTCGTGGTGGCTAAGATCTTAGGCACACGCTAAACCCCACCATCTACAGTGGCGACTCCACTTGGGATAAGAGATACTGATTCTAATTGTATTCTTTAGAATTATTTTATTACTTATTATTTTATTCTTGCATTCATTCTGCATGTCCCTATTAACTGATGGCATTGGTTTATGATTGTAATATCCTATATATACACCCGCCCATACCTATATCTATATATATATCTATATATATATATATACATACACTCATCAACACATCAAAACACCCACACCAACTCCCTCAATTTCAGTCCGTTTTTCCCCCATCCTCACCTAGCTTTCTCTGCTGCTGCAGAATTCTTTTTCTTCTCCTTCTTCTTCTTCTTCTCTTCCTCGTGCAGCAGCTGTTCCTCTTTTCCTCGCGCAGCAGTTTCTTCTTCTCTTCGCGCAGCAGCAGCCCTACATCTTGTCTGTGCAGCTTCGTTGCTTGGTGATGCCATCTCCTGGAAGTGTCCACCAGCCCTTCGCCTCCATGTGAGCAGCCTCATCCTCCCATCTTCACCGACAGCAGCAAGCTCTTCCCCTGCTCTGTTTCCGCTGCTTGAAGGTGAGAGATGCTCACCTGTTTTCTTTCTTTTCTTCCTTCAATTTTCTACTCGATCTTGGCAATTCTAGGATGATTAGTGTTGGTTAGCATGTATTTGAGTTGATTTAAATTTTCTTGGATTTTTTGGTAGTTAAATTGCATTTACAGAAATTTAGTTGATGTTCATTTGGTTATTTAGATAGTTATTTAGCTATAATTAGCAATTAGGGAGATTATTATTTATTATTTTTTAGCAAATAAAATTTATTGAGATTTTAGGTAATTATTTTGATTTTTTTTAGTGAATTTTGGAATCTTAAAACTATTTTAGGAATTTTCAGGAATTAACCATATAAAATAGAAAATAATAATGTTAATTGACATTTTGGTGATATTAAGTGTTGAAATTAAGTTTAGGGTATAGAAGATAATTTTAAGAAGATTATATTAATTTTTAGGAATTTTTATACTTTATGTCAAAATATAATAATTAGACTAATTTTGAAACTTTGGGTTAAATAGGTAATGAAATTTGATTAATGAGGCTATTAGTAAATAATATGAATTTTAGGACTCAAATTATAATTTTTGAGATTTTTATACTATTTTTATAACTATATTTGAGTTTATGCCAAATTGGATTTTTTTAGGGTAAATAATATTTTTGGGAGGAAATTTGTTGGTTAATTAAATGTTTTAATTATATTAAGAAAATGTATTTTGAGAAGATGAATTTTTGACTTGATTAAATAATTTTTAGGAATTATTTTCTGTAATAAAAGCTCATTATATAAATTATGTATTTTAGGGGGGTAAAAATGTAATTTTACACTAAATATGATAAATATATATATATATATATATATTTTAATTAGTTTTATTAATAATTAAAGGGTTTAGATAATTTTTATAAATTAATTGACATAATTCCCTAAGTAATGTAAATTTTGAATAATGGAGATTTTGTATAATTTTCATCTATTCTAGTATGTATGTATATGATATATGTATTTAAGAAACAAATGTTATTAATTTTTGATATTTTATTTGAGTTGTGATCTCGGTCGGGGCAAATAGTAGTCTTGGGAGCCCGACTCGAGTGTGAATGGTTTTGAAAATTAGAAGTGCATTTTCTATGCAGGTCTGGCTCTACCTTTGGTAGAGAGATGTCCGTTTTACAGAGGAGACTCTGTCGAAATTTCGGTAGATTTTCTCGTAAAACGTGATATCCGTAGAAAAATGTCTACCGTTAATTAGGTTAAATTCTGTCTGTCGAGTCTCGTCCGGTTTTCATCGAGTCAGTCTGGAATTTTATTATTTTGCTGATTCCTGATTTCGATTCCTTAGTCATGTTTTAAAAAGTCGATTCATTGTTTTCTTTTAGAGCATATCGGAGCAGAAGCCGTGAGGCCGAGGCAGACGCGTGGTCGTCAGCCTTCGCATTCATCCTGTAAGTTGATAAAATGATCTGTGCGTATGTTTGTTTAAAGAATGCATGCGCTCGTATTTCTATTATATTGATTATATGATTTATTTAATTAATGCTATCAATTACGAATTAAATGCAAATTATTTATTTAAAATCGATTTGAGAAATTTTGGTAGAACGAGCTACCTGGTGGGCCTCACCAGGACTATGTGCACATGGTAGAGATTGAGAGATGGATCCGAAAATTTTATGATCGATGAATGTTAAACTGGGACGGGTGCCTCGGTAGAAGCCTTAGCTCTCGGGGACCGCCAGTGATTGGAAAGTCAATAATGGACTGGGATGGGTGCCTCGGTTGATGCCTTAGCTCTCGGGGACCGCCAGAGCCATATATTTGGATTAAGTGAATGACTACGGCTTGGTGCCTCGGTTGATGCCTTTGCTCTCGGGGACCGGTAGTCTAGTTGGAATAAGTGGGCCCAGTTGGCCATTTAGACTTGGGTCTAGGGTTCTACCTAGATTTTTCAAAGCTATAATTATATATATTATTATAAATTATTTTCACTATAAAAATATATAGTTTTCAAAAAGGTTTTCAAACCGTACAGCTCTTTTATTGACTTACTCAGTGAGGTCTGATTCCCCTCAATTTATTTTTTTTTTCAGGAGCTTGGGAGTTTGACCTCAGACTACCTCTACGCCGGATTTCTTCTTTACCGGCAATTTTATGTAGGTCATTGTAAGCTGTACTGTATATTAATCTAGGATGCTGCAGTAGTATATATATTGAGGATCTGTATGGTTTAAACTAAATTATGTAGTTTATTTGTACGAAATACATTTATGTATATGACATAGAACTCAATTTATAATATGAGATGTTGAATCGTATTTTTATTAAACTGTTAAATTTATGTAATTTGAGAAAAATCAGTTTGATAATATGTTCTGTTGGTAATTAAAGTAAAAATATGAATGGTTTTATTTTCTTTTTCCTTTAGGCTTACTACGGGTTTCGGTGGCCTTATGCCTACCCATTCCCTAGTGCCGGTCACGTGCCCTCGGGTTCGGGTCGTGACAAAGTTGGTATCAGAGCATAAGTTCGATTAATTGTCCATGTCTGTCTTTCTGTGTAACTACTGCAGCTTTAGGGTTGATAATTGTCTTGAGATGTATGGTTTCTAATTCCGCGTTGCTTTAAATATTCTTACCCCGTTTTGAATTCAATTTTTCTTGTCTTCCTTTCAGAATGAGGCGTGTGCGTACCGACCCAGATGCTGATCTGACCCTTAGGCTAGATGAGCAGTCTGTGCACGATGAGGCTCCCCTTCCTGCTCCACGTCGTAGGGGCAGAGGTAGAGGTAGAGGTCGAGCCAGGGTAGCCGCAGCTGAGATTCCTGATCAGCAGCCAGTCGAGCCTAAAGCCCCAGTTGTTGACCCTACAGCCTTTGCAGCTGGACTGGCAGGAATTAATCAAGGTCTAGCAGCATTGAATCAGGCGATGCCCCTTGTACAGCAGATGCTTCAGTAGAGGAACCAGGGTATGTCAGACACTGAAGCAGCCCTTCTTTACTCTCGGATCGGTAGAGTTTCTTTCGACAGTATGGGTGATGCCTTAGACTTTATTAATGCGATTGAGGCACGCACCAGGACTGGGCACACGGATTATTAGAGGATTATGATTGTGGAGTTGTCGGTTCAGGTGGCAGCTCAGGATTGGTTTATGCAGTCGATTTAGCCATCGATGCACGAGCTGACTTGGCCAGAATTTAAGGATCGCTTTTTGAGATTTTTCTGTCCTCCAGCCACCAGAGATGCCTATAGGTGGCAACTACTCCACATCACTAGAGGCGATAGGTTAGTGGAGGACTATACCAGAGAGTTTAATAGACTGTCCCGACATGCGGAAGATATCAGGAGGGATCCTTACAGAGCAGTGGAGCTGTACGTTACTGGATTAGGACCCGCTTTTGTTGGTATGCGTACCGAGGACCGCACCTTGGAGAGTGTGATTGAGGAGGCCCGTTTGATAGAGAGGCGACATATCCACCAGGGCACCATGATAGATCCTTATATAATCGGGGGCAGTGGTCATGGTGTAGCTCCCGGGTACCAGCAGCCAGCATTTCACATCGACAGTTCGAGTCAGCAGGCTGCGGGTAGTTCTCAGCAGAGTGGTAGGAGGTCCAGGACTCACCGAGTTGGCCGACATGGGTATGCTTCAAACAGGAGAACCGGCAGGAGTCACAGATTCGGTGCAGGAGTTAGTAGCAGTAGTAGTGGGCAGAGTACCGGGCAGAGTAGTTCTGGGTCTGGAGCTAGTGCTTGTGCGAGTTATGGACGATTTCATCAGGGCCCGTGTCATATGTTGACGGGCGCTTGCTTTAGGTGTGGGTAGGTTGGACACCTTGCCAGAGCTTGTCCCCACTCCGGATACCAGCCACAGTACGTTCAGGGTTCGTCTTCCTCAGTAGCTCCGCCCTACTATCCGATACCTCAGCAGTATCGAGCACCCACACAGCCACAACAGAGACCGCCTCAGTATATGAATCAGCAAGGTCGAGGTTCAGTTGGCAGACCTAGTGGACATGGTTTTGCGCAACCTTCGACTTCTCAGCAGGTCAGGCTCGAGTGTTCACTTTGACACCACAGGATGCTCAGACTTCGAATGCAGTGGTAGCAGGTATTCTCTCAGTCTGTGCATACGATGCTAGAGTGTTGTTTGATCCCGGTGCTTCACATTCCTTCATTTCTCCTGTGTTCGCTTCGAGAATCGAGTGGCAGCCTTCTAGGTTGTCCTTTCCTCTATCTGTTTTGACTCCTCTGAGTGACGAGTTAGAGACAGATGTTTTCTTTCCTTTGTGTTCGGTGATGGTTGATGGTAGAGAACTATTGGCGGACTTAGTATTGCTCGACGTACTGGAATTCGATGTCATTTTGGGCATGGATTGGTTGTCGAGGTATTATGCCTTTGTGAATTGTAGAGAGAAAGAAGTGGTGTTCAGGATTCCAGGTGAAGAAGAATTCTGTTTCAAAGGTGAAAGGAGCTCCATGCCTCATAATCTCATTTCTGCCATTACAGCCCGGAAGATGCTTAAAAGGGGTTGTTAGGGATACTTGGCAATAGTAAGAGATGTTGAGCAGGAGAATATGGCAATTGATCAGGTGCCAGTGGTGTGTGAATTTCTGGATGTCTTTCCTGAAGAATTACTAGGATTACCACCAGATAGAGAGATAGAGTTCTGTATCGATGTCATACATGGTACGGATCCTATTTCTATGCCACCTTACAGAATGGCACCAGCTGAATTGCAGGAGCTGAAAGAGCAATTGCAGGAGTTGCTTGATAAGGGTTTCATCAGACCCAGTACATCGCCTTGGGGTGCTCCGGTGTTGTTCGTGAAGAAGAAAGATGGTAGCCTTCGACTTTGTATCGACTATAGGCAGTTGAATAAGGTCACCATCAAGAACAAGTACCCACTTCCGAGGATCGATGATCTGTTTGATCAACTTCAAGGTGCTACATGCTTCTCTAAAATAGATCTGAGATCCGGGTATCATCAGTTGAGAATCAGAAGAGGTGATGAGCCCAAGACAGCCTTTCGAACAAGATATGGCCATTATGAGTTTTTAGTAATGTCCTTTGGACTGACTAACGCTCCAGCAACCTTTATGGACTTGATGAATCGGGTATTTAGGCCATACTTGGATCAGTTTGTGATAGTTTTCATTGATGACATTTTGGTTTATTCTAAGGGTGAGGCTGAGCATGTGATGCATCTGAGAAGGGTACTTCAGACCTTAAGAGAGCATAGATTGTATGCCAAGTTCTCAAAGTGCGAGTTCTGGTTGTATCAAGTGGCATTCCTAGGCCACGTGGTTTCTCGAGATGGCATACAGGTGGACCCTAAGAAGATTGAGGCTATTACAGAATGGCCAAGGCCGACTACGGTTAGGGAAGTACGGAGTTTCCTAGGTCTAGCCGGTTATTACAGAAGATTTGTAAAGGATTTCTCTAGAATTGCTGCACCTTTGACAAGGTTGACCCAGAAGAATGTTAAGTTTGTATGGACGGACAAATGCAAAGAGCATTTCCAACTATTGAAGAACTTGTTGACGTCAGCACCGATTCTAACTTTGCCCTCTGGAAATGAAGGTTATACAGTATATTGTGATGCTTCCAGAGTAGGCTTGGGCTGTGTGTTGATGCAAAATGGCCAAGTGATTGCTTACGCTTCGAGGCAGTTGAAGAAGCTCGAGCAGAACTATCCTACTCATGACTTAGAGATGGCAGCCGTGGTGTTTGCTTTAAAAATATGGAGGCATTACTTGTACGGAGTGACATGTGAGATATACACAGATCATAAGAGCTTGAAATATATTTTCCAGTAGAGGGATTTGAATCTGAGGCAGAGGAGATGGATGGAACTTCTTAAGGATTATGATTGCTCCATTTTATACCATCCAGGAAAGGCAAATGTTGTTACAGATGCCTTGAGTAGGAAATCAGCAGGCAGCCTTGCCCATATTAGCACAGATAGAAGGCCCATTATTAAGGAGTTGCATGGACTGATTGATCGGGGATTGCAGATGAAAGTTACCCGAAAGTGTCTTTTTGCTCAATTCAGTGTACGGTCAGTATACTTGGATCGGGTGAAGGCAGCTCAGAGCAGAGACCCCCAGTTACAGAGAATCATGTATGAAGTGCAACAAGGGCAGTCACGGGACTTTGTAATTGACAAGGAAGGTATATTGCGGTTGGGCACTAGGATTTGTGTGCCAGATGTTGATGACTTGAGAAAGGAGATCATGGAGGAAGCACATTGTTCTGCATATAGTGTTCATCCGGGTTCTACCAAGATGTATCATAATCTGAAAGATACATATTGGTGGAATGGAATGAAGAAGGACATTGCAGAGTTTGTATCCAGGTGCTTGACTTGCCAGCAAGTAAAGCTTGAACATCAGAGACCCTCGGGACTGTTGCAACCCATGCCAATTCCTGAATGGAAATGGGATATGATAGCCATGGATTTCGTGACTGGACTACCTCGAACTACTGGAGGTTATGACGCTATTTGGGTGATTGTTGATAGGTTGACTAAGTCAGCACACTTTCTACCTATAAAGAAGATGTACTCCACTGATAGACTGGCAAGACTTTACGTCAATAGAATCGTTTGTCTACATGGGGTACCTGTGAGCATAGTGTCGGATAGAGGAGCCACTTTTACCTCAGTCTTTTGGCAAGAATTACACAAGGCCTTGGGTACCAGATTGGATTTTAGTACGGCTTTTCACCCTCAGACAGATGGTCAGTCAGAGAGGACCATCCAAACGTTAGAAGATATGTTGAGGATGTGTGTAATGGATTTTGGAGGACAATGGGATTCACACTTGCCACTGATTGAGTTTGCCTATAATAACAGCTATCATGCTAGCATTGAGATGGCTCCATATGAGGCACTATATGGTAGGAAGTGTAGATCACCTTTGTGTTGGGAGATTGGAGAGAGGCAGTTAACGGGACCAGAGTTGGTGCAGATCAAATCAGAGAAAGTCCCTATTATGCAGCAGAGATTGAAGACAGCCTTTAGTAGACAGAAGAGCTACGCTGACCCCAGAAGGAAGGATGTATCCTCCATGGTTGGAGACATGGTGTTCCTGAAGGTGTCTCCAATGAAAGGAGTTATGAGATTTGGCAAGAAGGGTAAGCTAGCTCCTAGATACATTGGACCGTTTGAGATTCGGTCTAGAGTGGGTGAAGTGGCGTACAGGCTAGTGTTACCACCAGAGCTATCGAGAATCCATCCTGTATTTCATGTTTCCATGTTGAGAAAATATGTCCCTAATCCGTCTCACGTGCTGCAACCTCAAGCCGTTGAGCTTAGCGACGATTTGACTTACAAGGAATACCCGGTGGCGATTGTGGATCGCCAAATCCGACAGCTGCGAACTAAGGAGATACTGATGGTGAAGGTGTTATGGAGTAACCATTCTGCAGAAGATTGCACCTGGGAAACTGAAGCTGAGATGCGAGTTTCGTTCCCGTATCTCTTTTCTTCTTAGCTTTGTAATTCCTCTTTTCTTTCTTTTCTTGAATTCGAGGACGAATTCATATAAGGAGGAGAGACTGTAATATCCTATATATACACCCGCCCATACCTATATCTATATATATATATATATACATACACTCATCAACACATCAAAACACCCACACCAACTCCCTCAATTTCAGTCCGTTTTTCCCCCATCCTCACCTAGCTTTCTCTGCTGCTGCAGAATTCTTTTTCTTCTCCTTCTTCTTCTTCTTCTCTTCCTCGTGCAGCAGCTGTTCCTCTTTTCCTCGCGCAGCAGTTTCTTCTTCTCTTCGTGTAGCAGCAGCCCTGCATCTTGTCTGTGCAGCTTCGTTGCTCGGTGATGCCATCTCCTGGAAGTGTCCACCAGCCCTTCGCCTCCATGTGAGCAGCCTCATCCTCCCATCTTCACCGACAGCAGCAAGCTCTTCCCCTGCTCTGTTTCCGCTGCTTGAAGGTGAGAGATGCTCACCTGTTTTCTTTCTTTTCTTCCTTCAATTTTCTGCTCGATCTTGGCAATTCTAGGATGATTAGTGTTGGTTAGCATGTATTTGAATTGATTTAAATTTTCTTGGATTTTTTGGTAGTTAAATTGCATTTACAGAAATTTAGTTGATGTTCATTTGGTTATTTAGATAGTTATTTAGCTATAATTAGCAATTAGGGAGATTATTATTGATTATTTTTTAGCAAATAAAATTTATTGAGATTTTAGGTAATTATTTTGATTTTTTTTAGTGAATTTTGGAATTTTAAAACTATTTTAGGAATTTTCAGGAATTAACCATATAAAATAGAAAATAATAATGTTAATTGACATTTTGGTGATATTAAGTGTTGAAATTAAGTTTAGGGTATAGAAGATAATTTTAAGAAGATTATATTAATTTTTAGGAATTTTTATACTTTATGTCAAAATATAATAATTAGACTAATTTTGAAACTTTGGGTTAAATAGGTAATGAAATTTGATTAATGAGGCTATTAGTAAATAATATGAATTTTAGGACTCAAATTATAATTTTTGAGATTTTTATACTATTTTTATAACTATATTTGAGTTTATGCCAAATTGGATTTTTTTAGGGTAAATAATATTTTTGGGAGGAAATTTGTTGGTTAATTAAATGTTTTAATTATATTAAGAAAATGTATTTTGAGAAGATGAATTTTTGACTTGATTAAATAATTTTTAGGAATTATTTTCTGTAATAAAAGCTCATTATATAAATTATGTATTTTAGGGGGGTAAAAATGTAATTTTACACTAAATATGATAAATATATATATATATATATATATTTTAATTAGTTTTATTAATAATTAAAGGGTTTAGATAATTTTTATAAATTAATTGACATAATTCCCTAAGTAATGTAAATTTTGAATAATGGAGATTTTGTATAATTTTCATCTATTCTAGTATGTATGTATATGATATATGTATTTAAGAAACAAATGTTATTAATTTTTGATATTTTATTTGAGTTGTGATCTCGGTCGGGGCAAATTGTAGTCTTGGGAGCCCGACTCGAGTGTGAATGGTTTTGAAAATTAGAAGTGCATTTTCTATGCAGGTCTGGCTCTACCTTTGGTAGAGAGATGTCCGTTTTACAGAGGAGACTCTGCCGAAATTTCGGTAGATTTTCTCGTAAAACGTGATATCCGTAGAAAAATGTCTACCGTTAATTAGGTTAAATCCTGTCTGTCGAGTCTCGTCCGGTTTTCATCGAGTCAGTCTGGAATTTTATTATTTTGCTGATTCCTGATTTCGATTCCTTAGTCATGTTTTAAAAAGTCGATTCATTGTTTTCTTTTAGAGCATATCGGAGCAGAAGCCGTGAGGCCGAGGCAGACGCGTGGTCGTCAGCCTTCGCATTCATCCTGTAAGTTGATAAAATGATCTGTGCGTATGTTTGTTTAAAGAATGCATGCGCTCGTATTTCTATTATATTGATTATATGATTTATTTAATTAATGCTATCAATTACGAATTAAATGCAAATTATTTATTTAAAATCGATTTGAGAAATTTTGGTAGAACGAGCTACCTGGTGGGCCTCACCAGGACTATGTGCACATGGTAGAGATTGAGAGATGGATCCGAAAATTTTATGATCGATGAATGTTAAACTGGGACGGGTGCCTCGGTAGAAGCCTTAGCTCTCGGGGACCGCCAGTGATTGGAAAGTCAATAATGGACTGGGATGGGTGCCTCGGTTGATGCCTTAGCTCTCGGGGACCGCCAGAGCCATATATTTGGATTAAGTGAATGACTACGGCTTGGTGCCTCGGTTGATGCCTTTGCTCTCAGGGACCGGTAGTCTAGTTGGAATAAGTGGGCCCAGTTGGCCATTTAGACTTGGGTCTAGGGTTCTACCGAGATTTTTCAAAGCTATAATTATATATATTATTATAAATTATTTTCACTATAAAAATATATAGTTTTCAAAAAGGTTTTCAAACCATACAGCTCTTTTATTGACTTACTCAGTGAGGTCTGATTCCCCTCAATTTTTTTTTTCAGGAGCTTAGGAGTTTGACCTCAAACTACCTCTACACCGGATTTCTTCTTCACCGGCAATTTTATGTAGGTCATTGTAAGCTGTACTGTATATTAATCTAGGATGCTGCAGTAGTATATGTATTGAGGATCTGTATGGTTTAAACTAAATTATGTAGTTTATTTGTACGAAATACATTTATGTATATGACATAGAACTTAATTTATAATATGAGATGTTGAATCGTATTTTTATTAAACTGTTAAATTTGTGTAATTTGAGAAAAATCAGTTTGATAATATGTTCTGTTGGTAATTAAAGTAAAAATATGAATGGTTTTATTTTCTTTTTCCTTTAGGCTTACTACGGGTTTCGGTGGCCTTATGCCTACCCATTCCCTAGTGCCGGTCACGTGCCCTCGGGTTCGGGTCGTGACAATGATCCTATGATTTCACTAGCTTTATAGGATTGTAAATTGGTTAACCATCACTCTTAGCTTTAACTTGGTTCAAGAGAGGTTACCAAGCTTATTTGACCAGAGTTTGTAACCTAAGTCCTAAAAAGGGTAGTCTTCTCTCGAGTTTGCAAAGGATGTCAGGCCCCTCTAACCTTGTCCTGTAACTCAAGTCTTAAAGGAGGGCATCTTGCTAAGGGAACCTTGACTTTTTTCACCAGACTCAGCTCATGTAGTGGCCTAGTAACTTCCCCTAGGATTATCCAAATTGCTTGTAAATGTTACCATGAGGTATTTCTATCTATAAAAAGCCCAAGCCCATACTTTAGAAGCCTATTTAGGTTAATAAAGATTGGGCTAATCTTTTATACCTAGAAATGCTATTTCGATGCTTTTACTACTTTGAGAGATTTGGCATGCGCGTCGGTTCTTGATATCCCCTATTGATATTAAGGCCAAGACTAAAAATCCTAAGAAAAGAGACTCACCATTGAATACGTGTGTAGGAAGAATAAGGTTGGAAGGATGTGTATACACTTGACTTGTTGCATGGCATGTGCATCATGTATACATGCATCATACTAACACTTTATTTTTTAGCCATCATAGATTCATCTAAGTCTTCCTATGTTTTGGAGTCAGAAAGGTGGGAACTAGTGAGAACCGATTCAAGCCCGTAATCAATTACAAAAGAGATCCTTAGTAGACTGGAAAGGAGTCCTATCAATCCACTCTACCTAGAAGCTGCACAAGCTGAACAAGTAAAAGAAATGGAACAACAAGAGGGAGGAAACTAGATTCTAGAGGATGTCAAAGGAGTATTGATGGATGAAATAAGAGTAATGATGCAAGACAAATTAAGACAAGCTCTTGCTGGATTAATGTCATTACTTGTTGTTACTGCACCTCCCGTTGTGACCAATCCACCTATTGTAAGTGCACTACCCACTAACAATGACAATGCTGCTAGGAATATACCTATTGTGGAAATGAAGTTAGAGGATCTTCAGAATTACATGGTTGAGAAGGTAAAAAAGGAATCACTTGAGCAAGTTCAAAAGCTGGAATCCAAGCAGATAAAGGCATTAACTCAGAAGATGTCCAAAATGGAGGAATTAATGAGAGGAAAAGGCATCAAATACTCATTTGACTTTGATGATGTGATGCAATTTAAGGAGGACAAGCTACCTGATAAGTCCAAGATGCCATAGTTGCAGAAGTTTGAGAGTACTAAAGACCTAAGGATCCATATTAGTCAATACACAACTACTATAAGCACCACTGAAGATCCTTTGTCTATAGTTACCAAGTTATTTGTACTACCTTGGAGGGTATGGCTATCAATTGGTATCACAGGTTGGAGAAATCTATTTGAGCTAACTATAAGGAATTGTGTACCACATTTTGGAAATAATATAACTACAATACCATGCTTAAAGTGTCCATTAGGGATTTAGAATTGACCAAGCAGAAGCCTAATGAGTCATTTTTAGATTTTCTAACTAGATTCATGAATAAGGCAAGATTGATGAAGAACAAGCTGGCTGAAAAGGATCGGGTTAGGATGATAGTCCGAAATGTGTAACCCAATATGGTTGAGAGGTTACAGATGATGAATCCTAAGACATTTGTAGACCTTTATGATGATGGTTTACAAGTTGAGGAGATCAAAAGCAAGAAAAAGAAGATAGTTAGAAGCATCAGAGTAAGAAACTACCCAACTGCGGGCACACAACAAGGAAATGCTAGTCGGGTTGTGGGAGTCCATGCTATTCAACAACCCAGGAGATTCTCAAATTTTAACCAACCCTTATCTAAAGTACTAGACCATTTGATCCAAAAAGGCCTCCTTAAACCCTTAACTCCTTGTAGACCACCAAACCCAAATCTCCTTGGCTTTGACCCAAATAGTTACTGTAAATTTCACCAAGTTGCTGGCCACTCCACTAACTCTTGCATGTGCCTTAAACATTAAATTCAAAACCTTATAGACTTAAGAAAAACCACAGACCTTGAGAAATCAAATCCAAACCCAAACACCAAAAACAACCTTTCCTAAATTACAAAAACATGCCACCCCCAACCACCATAACGATCAACTCAAGAGTAAGTGAGGAGGAAGTGCTAAGCTCCTTTGAGGAACTAGACCTTAAAACTAATGAGAAATCTCCTAATGCCCCTAAAGATGAGAAAATAATAGAAGACTTGTTGGCACAACCTTCAGGCAAGTTCAACTATAAGGTGTTTTATTTGAAACCACCTTCTTTTGATATATCCATTAAGTCAATCATGCCTACAGGATGGGGTGATAATTTGATGATGAGAAGATGACAGATAAGAAAGAAAAATGCATGGTTGAGGTGTGGAAAGAAGGATCAAACCATTGGGGTTATTGACATCTGGTATAATTCTGACAAAGAAGGCACAGAAGGTTACAATGTGTGGGTTGATAATCCAAAAGTCAGTTATGTTACTAAAAGTGGTAACGGTTATAAACCAATGGAGAAGACTACAAAGATAGAAGAAATCATTAAAAGAGAAGACTCAGATGAACATGATGATGACTTAATCCTTGAATAGCTTAGGAAGGCAAATGTAAATGTGAGCATTTAAAAGCTCTTGATACACTTAAGTAACCACAGAAAGGCTATGGTCAAGGCTCTAGCAAAGATGAACATTAAGACTACTGTGACCCCTGAAGCAATGGCAGGCAAGGTTATTAAGAAAAAGCATAGTGTTCTTACTTTCTCCAACGAGGATTTACTTGTGGAAGGGAGGAATCATAATAAAGCCTTGTTCATTCCAATTGAAGTAAGAGGGAAAAGGACCAACTATGTAATGGTGGATGATGGGTCAACAATTAATGTTTGCCCATTACAGATCCTACCTAATCTAGGAGTGAAGGTGGAGGATTTAATAAAATCTGACCTTATAATAAGAGCTTATGATGACAACACAAGGAATTTAGAGGGAAAATTTATGGCTCCTATAAAAATTGGACCTATAGAGGCAATGGTGGAATTCACTGTGTTAGATATCCCTGTCACCCATGCCTTGCTTTTAGGTAAACCTTGGTATCACATTTTGGGTGGAGTGCCTTTAATAGTGCATCAAAAGGTGAAATTCCTATTGGATAGAGAGGTTGTGACCTTAAATGCTAGTATGGACAAAACTCTATCTACAGTTATGGATAGTCAGAAGTAGGTAGTTACCCCTCTTGGTTTCTAGATAGCAATGATTTCTGATGGAATTAAGATAGATCCAAGGGTTATGAGCATAATCAAGAAGATGAATTATTGACCTAGACAAGGATTGGGAAAGAATGAGAAAGGAAGCCTAGAGCTCCCGAATTTCAAAGGCCAAAATGATACAAAAGGATTAGGCTATACAAGAGCTGGGCTTAGCAATAAAGGAGCTAGAAGAAGATTTTTTGACAAGAATAACTTCTCAAAGAATGAGGGACCGCTGAAGGATAACTTTGTCAAATAAAGGAAAGAGAAGCACTAACTGGGTGAGAAAGAACCTATCTAAGTAACTAGTGTGAATATTCCTAAGTTCGAGATCTTTAAGAAGCAGAGAGTTGAGAGTTCAGTGCAAGATAACAAACATAAAGTGATGAAGAAAGTTGCTGAAAAAATGGGGATTGAGGTCATTGAAGAACTGCTTTGTCTACCACTTAATAAAGAACCACCATAAGATTTAGCTAACATTATTAATAGTAGTTTTAATGATGTTTTTATGAAGAAACTGATGTAATAATGTCTTGTCTATTTGAGGATGAAAACTCTATCTTTTCTATGATCAATTATATGAACTCTGGTTTTGCTTATTTATGAGATGTTGATTCTGATGGTCGTGTGCATTTTAATAATGATCATTCATGCATATTTGACATTAATTCTATTCAATTAGATTCATTAAACATGGGCATAAATGAACTGATATGAACCCACTAGACGACCTGCTCTAGGAACCCGTTCAACATGAACCCAAACCCACGCTCTCAAGGAAAGTTCAAATCAAGTTCCAATTCAGACATAGAGAACCTTCACCTCATGTTTAGTTAGTCCAAACAACCAAAGCTATATCAAAACTTTAACCTTTTGAACAATAACAAACAAGCAACAAAGGTTATTAAAAAGACGCCACAATCTACTGTCTGAAAGATAGATTGATAAGTCACAAAGGTTGTCACATGGTTAACCACCAAGTAACCAAAGAGAATCCTCTCTAAATTTTATTAATCATCCATGATTGCACCCCTCTAGGTTACATAAAATAAGGCCTTTATATAGGCTTAAAAAAAAATCCTAAATAAAACCTAATTAATATCCTAACTAAACAAGAAAACAAAATCCTTCTTAAATAAGAAAATATAATTCTACTTAAATAAGAAAATATAATCCTAGTTAAATTCAGATTTACTTATGCAGCACATTGTAGCACACTTTTCAATATGATGATGATCAAATTAACTTAAGCCCAAAACATAAAAGTTGTAGCTCTTATTGTTATCTTTCATCAACATCTTGAATCACTTCATTTGGATCTATATTGAGTGAGATACAGCCCATTTACTGATGTATATTCAGTCTGCCCAGTTTTATTCACGATCTGATAATATTTCATAATTTTAGCTCAAGTATAAGGCCGAATTAACTCTGGATATCTTCACCAAAGTTGTAGATCTCTTTCTTAGCTTTCAACAGCTTCTTGAATCATCTCAATCAGAGTTTTGTAGAGTGATTTATGGCTAAAATACTGAAGTATGCTACAAAATACGAATTTATGCTAATTGTTCTTTTCTTGAATGAACATTGTCTTATTAGCATGAAGAAATCTTGAAATCTTCCTCTTTGGAGCTAGGATCACATAATTCTCCCTTTCTTCAAAAAGATTTGTCCTCAAATCTTTATCTTCCATGCAATTGGATATATATTTTTTTATTTAAAAAAAAGACTCAAGAACACCACACAAGAAAAAAAAATAAAGAAATTTTAAATAGACTAAAAAAATTCAAGGCATATGTATTTTTTAACTTATAAATAAAAAAATAAATTTAAAATCCTAAAAATAAAAAAATGAAAGGTAGAAGATTAGTAACCTTAAACCCTCTTTGTATCAACCAACTAAAACCATAGGTATATTAAACCTAAGACCCTTCGTTACAAATTGATCAAATCAAACTTAAGGTATAAAATCTAATTGATACGACAAACTAAAACCTTAGGTATATCAAACCTAAGACCCTTTGTTACAAATCATTCAATTAAATCAATCAAATACCAACCAAATCAAAAATCATAAAAAAAAACATATTTATTTTTTTTGACACAAATAGAAAAATTTTAAAACCACAATAATTAAAAAGTAAATTACGGATACGTAGAATTGAATTGAACAAAACCTGATTTGAGCCAAGCTCTGATACCAAGTGATACGGAACCTCCAAGAATAAGCTTGAGAACCCCTTTATGTATTCGAACCCTCAAAGCATTAACTTGAAAACCCCAATAGTCAATTCAGCAACAACCCCTAAGAATGGTTAGAAATCAGATTTCTTAGATGATCAAAGAATTAGAATAAAGAAAACTCATTTCTAAATTCCAATTTCGAAACACTCCATAAGAAGATGATCAATCTACTTGAATGTTCCTTAAAGCATGTGTTCTACACAAGAACACAAAGATAAAAGCAAAACAGCCTTTAGGTTTTAAAACTTCAATTCTGAATAATAAAATTCGTCCAAGGCATATATATATATAGCCTTTACAAGGTTTTCCTTAGTGAGTAAGGAAAACTAATAACCCTAATCACAAAAAAAGGAAATTAATCTAATCAGACCTTAAATAGGAATTTTGACATACTTCCTATTTTAAGAATAATTAAACTAACTAAAACTAATGGGCTTTTAAAATAACAAATTCGTCCAGCCCTTATTTAACATATTTAAACCTAAATAACAATGCTTAAATAACTCTCCCATGCATATTCGGCCAGCCCATAACAAATGAGGCCCATTATATACTTAATTAAACCCATTAATAACTTGGACTTGAATTAAGTTCTATTGAACTTGAGCTGCACTTGGCACAAAGCTTTGGTGTCCTTGTAAACTTTCACTAGCTAAGTTCATAAAGCCTTGTAGATGATGGATTAAGGCTTCTTGAAGCTTTTTAGATTGAGACCTTGTTATAGGTCTTTGAGGCATGCTGATTGGACTCAAAACCTCTTGAACTTGATCCTTGCCTTCTTGACCATGCTCATCTTCATCATGTTGAATTCTTTGAACTTGGTGTGTTGGCTGCTCCATAACATGAACAATCAAAGCACATTTCTATATCACATGATTTAACTCCTGAAGGGAGGGAAACGTCAGAGAGAATTCTAACAAAAAGAAAGGTAGTATTTGCTCACAGAGCATTGCATTTTGATATATCCAGAGGCTAAAACTGTTAATAAAAAACTTCATAGGTTAAGGTTAGAGTGGGCAAAAAAGATAAAGGAAGAAAGTGCTAAGCAAATCCAGGTCAATTTTCTAAAAGTGATAGAATATCCTCAATGTTTGGCAAACATAGTACCTATTCCCATGAAGGATGGAAAATTTTGAATGTATGTGGACTTTAGAGATCTGAATAAAGCATGCCCGAAGGATGACTTTCCTTTACCCCATATTGATGTGATTTTTGATAGCGCAACATCTAGTGCAATGTATTCTTTCATGGATGGGTTCTCAAGTTATAATTAGATAATGATGGCAGTCATGGACAAGATCAAGTTCACTTTTATCACATAATAGGGGACATATTGCTACAAAGTGATGCCATTCGGATTGAAGAATGTAGGAGCAACCTATCAAAGAGCAACAACTACTTTATTCCATGATATGATACATAAAGAAGTGGAGGTGTATGTCGATGATATGATGGTTAAGTCTGAAACAAGGGAAGGAAATTTTGAAGCTTTAAATAAGTTTTTGGAAAGAATAAAAAGATACAATCTAAGGCTTAATCAAAAGAAATGTATCTTTGGGGTCACTTTTGGAAAGTTGTTGGGGCACATAGTCAGTAATAGGGGAATCGAAGTAGATCCAGACAACATCAAAGCCATTCAAGAGATGCCAGAACCAAGAACAAAGAAGGAAGTATAGGGATTCATTGGAAAGCTACAGTACATTAACAGGTTTATTGCAAAACTCACTATGGTTTGTGATCCAATTCTCAAGCTCTTAAGGAAGAATCAGCTAGTGGAATGGAATGAAGAATGCCAAAAAGCCTTCGATAAGATTAAAGAATACCTTACTAATCCTCTTGTGTTTAGACCACCAAGATAAGGTAAACCCTTAATCTTATATTTGGCTTCAGAGGAAAAGGCAGTGGGGGCAATGCTAGCTCAAAAAGGACCAGAAGGGGTGGAGTGTGCAATATACTATATTAGTAAAATGTTCTTACTATATGAAGAGAAATATGATCTTGTGAAGAAGACATGTTTGATTATGATATAGGCTACAAAGAAGTTAAGGCATTATTTTCAGTCTTACAAGGTATAAGTTGTTTTAAAGATATATCCTCTAAAGTACTTGTTTCAAGCACCAGCTTTAATTGGAAAGATGTCTCGATTGTTGGTACTTTTAACTGAGTTTGATATTGAGTACATCACTACCAAGGTCATCAAAGGAAGAGAAGTGGAAGAATTCCTAGCACATAATGCAATTGAAGGAAATGAGCAATGGAATTTAGAGTTTCTAGATAAGAAATTAGTAGTAATAGAAAGACACGAATGGAAGCTTTATTTTGATGGGGCTATGAATAATAGAGGAGCCAAGCTATGAGTGATTCTTATCACACCAGGAAGAGAAACCATCCCAATGGCTAAGAAATTGGACTTCAAAGTTACGAACAACATTGCCAAGTACGAGGCATACATCTATAAGGTAGAAGTAGCACTAGTAGTTGGCGTTAAAGACCTACTGGTTTATAGAGATTCCTTGTTAATCATTAGTCAGGTTAACGAGGAGTGGGAAGTGAAAGAAGAGGGATTGAAACTTTACATTTGCTATTTAAAGAAGTTAATGAGGAATTTTATTAAATATTTCTTCATGTATTTACCAAGAGATGAGAATCAAATGGCAGATGCCTTGGCAATGCTTTCTTCAATGTGGGATAAACCGACGGGGTCGATAATAAAGCCTTTGGTAATAATGAAAATAAAAGCTTCATGTTATGGTGAAGAACCAGTTATGAGCATTCGGATGGGCCAGAAGAAAAGTCATGGTTTTATGATATCCAGAGAATTATCGAGGAAAGGAAGTACCCAGATGAAACAACTTCAAAAGAAAAATATTCCCTTCAATTTCTTGCATGCCATTATGCAAGTCATGATGGGGTATTATACAAAAGAATGCCAAACAGAAACTAAGATGTCTCAAGAAGGATGAAGCAAAAAGGGTTATGAGAGAGATTCATGCAGGGGTTCGTCGATCTCATATAAATGGGATGATTCTGGTAAAGAAAATAATTCGACAAGGGTACTATTAGATGAGTATGGAAAGAGACTGTATCCAAATAGTGAGATAGTGTCATCAATGCCAAATACATATGAACCTTAACCATCTTCCCACTATAGTGCTAAATAGTTTAACATCTCCATGGCCCTTTACAATATGGGGGATAGATATAATAGGGGAGATAAAACCAACTACCTCGAATGGGCATAAATATATAGTGGTGAAAATTGACTATTTCTCTAGATGGATAGAAGTATAATCCTTTGGTACCTTAAAGGCTAGATAGATGGCCAGATTCATCAAGAAGAATCTCATTTACAGATATAAGATCCCACATCATGTTGTGACAGACAATGGTGTTCAGTTGTAGGCAGAGACAACTGAGTTATTGCAGAGATATAGGATTGAGAATCATAAATCCTCACCTTATCGACCTCAGGCTAATGGAGCGGTTAAAGTGGCTAATAAGAATATAAAGAGAATCCTCTATAAGATGGTGAAAATGTATAAAGATTCATCTGAGCATCTTTCTTTTGCCTTGTGGGGATATAGAACTACAATGTGCAATGCTACAGGAGAGACATCTCTCATTAGTATATGGTTGTGAAGTAGTTTTGCTTATAGAGATAGAAATCAAATCTTTGAGGGTTGTTATGGAAGCAAAAATCTTGAAGAGTGAATAGATGTAAAAGAGATACGACCACCTCATATCTCTATATGAGAAAAGGATGCATGCTTTATTTCACACTCAAATTTATCAGAGAAGGATAATGAGAGCCTTTAATAAGAAAGTCAAACTTGGAAAGATAAAGGTTAGGGATATGGTGCCAAAGTAGTTAAGGGCAATGGTGTTTGATATAAAACAAAAATTTAAACCAAATTGGGAAGGACCATATTTAGTCGTGACGATTCTACCCAAAGGAGCTGCAAAGATATCAGATCTTGAAGGGAACGAGTTTACTGAGCCGATCAACTTAGATCACCTGAAGAAATACTACCTTAAAAAAAAGGTCCACTGGCTAGAAAACTTGAAAAGGCTAGTCAAGAAAAAATTAGGACATCCCTACTATTCAGAAAACTCGTAAAGGGATGGTAGGCAAAAATTAGGGGATAAAATAAAAGAGGTGATCTCGCTAATCAGAAAACTCACAAAGGGCTAGTCATGCAAAAGTTAGGAAAATAAAAGTGAGAGAAAAATATTCAATTACAAAATCTGAAAGGACTAGCTGATAACAAGAGTTATTTCATATGATGTAATAAATGTACTTATTTTGGCCCTAATTAATGAATCAAATTGAAATGAATATTGCATATTCTATCTTTATTATAAAGAATAAAGACTTAAAGAAAAAACAAAACATGAGAAGTCTAGAAACCATACTTATAAGATCACTATTTTTGTCTTTGTTTATTCTTTTGTGACTCATCTAACAATACTAAAGTCCTTTTATACTTAGAAAATCCTAGTGATTTTGTAGCTTACATGGTAACCCAAGCCTTGTAGTTGTCATCAATAGTCATATTAGCATCTAAGTGCATGTTCCGCTCTAGTGCTCTACAAGGCCATAAGTTCTTCACTTTGTCCAAGAAATCTTGTCTCAAAGAGAAGCCCTTAAAGTTGGGTATGATAGCCACAATGAATTATGATCGACCATACTGACGATAAAGGCGTGAAGGGGAAATGTAGGTCAAAAGTGTAATCCAAGAATAAGAACGCAGTGGTCATATAGGTTGATGGTTATAAACTTTAATTTCCACCAAGGATAGACCCACGTAATCTCAGTCTCAGCAATGCCTTTCATCCAATCAATCCATTGATCTATAGTATGCTTGCCCTTCATCTTCAATAAGTAAGACTATAGATGATGAGGTTGATAAATTAAGGCATTGGTAAGGGGGATTAAGTAGACTCAATGTCTCTTGTAGCTAAATCTAAAAAAAAAAGCTAAGTTAAAAACCCAAAACGGCAGCTTAGGTAAAAAAAAAAAGCTATATACTTGAAGGAGAAGTAAACTGCTTAATAATTGATTTCGAATCTTGAAATTATCTAAATCCAATGATAGTTTCAGCAAGTATGATAGGTACAGGGTTGGCTCTAGCTTCCACTTGATCTAGGACATTAACAATCTTTGTGTCATCATCTCCATGAGATGCCACTAACAGGAATTGGGCATATAAGTAGAAAGAGACAATCCTTATCCACGCGGCATTATTCTTGTCCATAATCTCACAAGAAGTAATCAGAGAAGAAAGACTGATAGTTTGAGAGTTATGTGCATACATGTAGGTGTCACTTGGGGGCATATCAAAGAATGTTATTAGTCTGTTAGGGAACCTTATTTTAAGATCAGGAAGAGGAATCACAGCAGTTGAGTCAAAAGAACTGCCAAGAATAGTAATGAACTTTTTGATTAATGGACATAGTTCTTATCCATTAAATCTAAACACATGGTCCTTGACATATTAGAAGGTGGTGGTAACATGAAGAAAATTTAGGTCTATTTCTAAATGTTGAATGGACTTCAAGGATTTGACATAAAAAGGTAGCAGTCTATTCCAATCATTTCCACTAAGGCCTTTGAGGAATTTCTTTATCAAATTAAGGGTAACTTGTGTCATAATGAAAGCCAATAAAAGAGGGATAGGAGACAATCCTTTTGGCAAGCTCCTTATATAGACATAAAAGCTAATGTGGATAGGATTAGGATTTTATGTTTTCAGGATCGAAGTCAGGTCACGAATTAGGACAAAAAAGAGAGAAGAACAGGAGTTGAATTTTCAATTGAAAATTTAGAATTATGATATGAATTCTAGAAATTTGATTGGAAATCTAGAATTCTGATCGAAATTCTAGAAATCCGACCGAAAATCTAGAATTTCGATCGGAATTCTAGAAATCTAATTGGAAATCTATAATTTCGATCGGATTTCTCAGATTTTTGAAAAAAAAAACTTCATTGTTTTATCCAAAACAAAAAGTCCATAATCCATTAATAAGAGGTGAAACAGTTATGAAACATTTGAAGTACAGTCATGCAAGCACAAGATATAAAGATCAGTCACCCTAAGCTTCAGTATCTAGCCAAGGACTTCACACTTTAGTTGGATCATTACTCTGATTTGGGGGCATAGGAGTCCTAGCATCATGATCATCAAAGTCAAAACCAGCAAGTTATTTACAAAGCATATCGTTTTCACGCTCCAAATCCCTAACGTAACTCTATTACATCAAGAATAGTTAGAATTATGCATATCATACACAACATGCATACATTTACATACTTATTGTAAATACTAACCCTCCAACTATTTGTGATCTACATAGTAAATAATCATTGGGATGAGGCGAGTCCATACATATATTTTACCTGTGTTTAAGGGATTTGTAAAATAACATGTACTAATTTAGCAACAAGTATCAATTTGTCTAGGATTAGAAATGCAAAATATGCTTACATATGAAGCATCAAAAGGAGAAAAGCTAGGAATTTAAGCTATATCAAAATACATGTACTGCTCAGCACGGATCTGCACCACAGGATCCTAGTAGTACACAGACCTATCAAGTAAGGGAATATCGCCCAGAATGGTACTCGAGGAAGTATCACCTCAAGTAGCTCTACTATGCTGAGTATGCTCAACCTCTTACTCAGTCCTCTTAGCATCACCCTCAGTCTCCTCCTCCATAGCAATGTCAGTACCTTCTTCAACCTATAAAAAAAGGGGGGTAAATGTCATCTACAGTGATGAAAGAGACAAAGTAAAATGGTGATAATGAGGAACGATTACAAAAAGCATACCTTAGCTGGGTCTGTAGGAATCTATTCTAGGAGTTTCTCCCTAATATACTCCTAATAGTGATGAGAATGCTCGAGCATATTCAAAGCGTCATATCCCTCAAGAGCTGCTCTAAGCTCAAGACCAGTCATACTATAGCTCCTCAACATCGAAGAGGGAATCGAAGAAGGAACACACCTCCTAGAAGGTCTTACATAACAATGATTAATAGCCTCACAACTGTAGTCATGAAATTGTATCTTTGGATGTCCTCAGCACCAACAAGCCAATATGATCTAACCTGCAAATTCATTTAGATAAATTTTATTTAACTTTCAAGATTAATTAAATACTAAAAATTAAATTTATCTTACCATGTCCCACTCTAAGGAGTTCAGCTGATCTTGATAAGTCTACAAGTCATACTTAATGCTAGCTAAGCGAGAAGAACCCCATCTCTACATTAGAGGAAGATCCCTATCAAATCTAATAGCACTGAAGCCTCGAATCACCCCAATCTCAATGCCCTATATCTGAAAAAGGAGAGATAGTTGAAATGAAAAGAAGGAGGTTGTAAAATAGAAAAATTAAGAAGGTATAAGACATATAAAAGATATACATGTAGGACATCCCAAAAGCTGCACATCATCACGACACCTCTACAGATAGTATCCAGTCTATAGTAGAGATAAGCAAGACCTACAGATTCCCAATCGAAAGTAGCAACTCTAGCAAGATCCTGAAGGGGACCAAGAAGAGTAATGCTAACCTCATGACCAGTCTCACAGAAGATGGTAGTGCCTAACGGTATCAATAAGAAGCATCTCACCTTTTGAAGGATCTGACGAGGTGTAGTGGTGGGTAATCTCTTGAAACCCTAAACAAGAGAAGAAAGAAGCACGTTCTTCTGATTCTTCCATATTGGAATGAACCTGAGCAAGTCACGAACATAGTGACTCCTAGCATCCTCTGGAAGAGTATAGTAGTGGATATCAAAGGAAATCGGAATACCCCCGAAAGTGATCCTAGTAATAGTAGAGAAACTTATGGGGGAAATAGTCAACTTAGCCACTCATATGTGAAAGGCATGAGTGGTATCCAACCACCTCTCGATAAGAGTGAAAAGTGAATAGTGGTTTGACTTACCTCAAGTAGTTGATAGAGCAGCAATGAAGTGTCAGAAGCTAGATGCCCAAATATGTTGTACTACGTCTCCAGATAAATCATGAAAAAGTTCCTGAGCTAAATGAAAGCACCCCAAGAACTTCAGTGGTTTCTGAACAAAATTTAGAAAATAATGGGATTACTTTCTTCATAAACTTTTGATTTTCATCTACTTTTATTTTTATTTATTAAAAATGGATCGGACGTAAATCCAGAATTCTGATAAAAAATCCAAATTTCCAGTTGAAAATATAGATTTCTAATAAGAAATCTAAAAATTTTGATATGGATTTTAGATTTCTGACCAAAAATCTAGAAATCTGACTATAATTCTATTAATCTTTTGTAACATGTAAATACCAGTTTTTTAAAATTTTGTCTCCAGATTTACGATTTTATGTAATTTTATTCAATTTTGTAAAATTGCATGCATGAATATGTTAATTTGTACCTTGATAGGAATATATCTTTTTTGCAGAATCAAAGATAGAAGAAAAATTTACCTCATCTTCAACCTATGAGCATCTGTGGAGGTGCAAGCAAGTCAAAAGGAGCACCTCTTCCCCTTAGTTGAGCCCCATATTGTTCTGAGGAAAATGTAATTGAGATATGACTAAATCTAATTGCCTGGAGCTACTTCCACATAGTTTGCATCATGGGTGAGCCATAAGATCATATGGATTCCAGATTGGAGATTAGATGAAAGAATAATTGAAGAAATAAGATTTCAAAATCAAGAGAAATGAAAGAAAAAAAAAAGAATGAAAGGGATGGGAAATGAAGAAATGAATCAGAAAAATGCAAAGTTTATATTAAAGTGGCAAATATCCACTTTAGTCCCTTAACTTTATTTGAATTCAAGTCCCCAATACATTTCTTGCAATTTAGTCCTAAATTGCAAAGCTACATGATTTGATAATTCATTGAATTATTAAATTTTTAGCATAAAAGAAGGCAACACTATACGATTGAGTATAGTCAACATCATACGATCGAGTGTGATGTATTCCTTTTAACCTGTGCTATACGATCGAGTATAGTCGACATTATATGATCGAGTACAATGTACCTCTTTTAATCCATACTATACAATCTAGTATAGTTGACATTATACGAATGAGTACAATGTATCCTTTCAATCCAGATTATACTACTGAGTACAATTAACATCATATGACCAAGTGTGATGTATCCTTTCAATCTAGACTATACGATCGAGTATAGTCAACATTGTACAACCAAGTACAATGTACCTCTGCAACCAGTGCTATACGACTGAGTATAGCCAACATCATACGACTGAAGGTGATGTATCCTTTCAATCCAAACTATACAATTGAGTATAGTCGACATTGTATAACCGAGTACAATGTACCTCTACAATCAGCGTTATACGATCGAGTATAGCTAACATCATACGATCGAGTGTGATGTATCCTTTCAATCCAGACTATATGATCGAGTATAGTCGACATTGTACAACCGAGTATAATGTACCTCTGCAATTAGCATTATAAGACCGAGTATAGCCAACATCATACGACTGAGTGTGATGTATCCTTTCAATCTAGACTATACGACCGAGTATAGTTGACATTGTACGACTGAGTACAATGTACCTCTATAATTAGCGTTATACAACTGAGTATAGCCAACATCATATGACCGAGTATGATGTATCCTTTTAATTCATACTATATGACTAAGTATAGTCAACATTGTATGGCCGAGTATAATATATCCTTTCAATCCAGACTATACGACTAAGTATAGTCTACATTGTACGACCGATTATAATGTATCCTTTCAATCCAAACTATATAACCAAGTATAGTCAACATTGTATGGCTGAGTACAATGTATCTTTTAATTCAGTACTATATGATTGAGTATAGTCAACATCATACGACTGAGTGTGATGTATCCTTTCAAATCAATGCTATACATCTTAGTATAGTGTTTCCTCATATGTTTTAAGTTTATGTCTAGTGTTGTACGGCATCACAAGCATTCATCGTGAATCGACGATCGCTTGCAGACAAAAGCCTCAAAGAGCACAGGTAAGTATCTAAACTTTTGTTCCTAAGAAATTGTTTGTTTATTTTTTTTGCTGCAATTTTTCAAGCAAACAGCAACAAAGGGGGGCAACTGTAAACACCCAATTTCGGGATAATGAAGTGTGGATGCGATAGAGGACTCTGATGATGAAAATGTTATAAATAGGTCGTCAATACTTGAAGTTTGAAACCTCAAAAGTCTAAACGTATTTTCAAAAGAGTTTAATTAGTTTTTTTAAGGACTTAATTGTAATTTTTTAGGACCTATATAAAAAGTCTAAATTCTTTTAGTAGTCTTTTTGTAATTAAAAGTAAAAAAAAGAGCCCGATTGGAATTACATAATTTCGGTCAGAATTATGCATATTCCATCTAATTATTTTATTTTATTTTTATTTTATTTCAGTAAAAAAAATTTTTTCCTGAATTTTGATTGGTCAAATAGTATTTATCTGGATTTTCAGGAAATTAAAGTCCTTTTAAAATTAAAACTCTGTGGAAAACAAGTCACAGTAAGATACGTTTTAGTTAGGTTTTTCCTATAAAAGATCATCTTGAGTTCTCAAAGAGGGGGAAGACATAGAAAAAAAAAACACACACACATAGACAAGAGGGAGAGAGAGCAACACAGGGACTTTCTTTGGAGGACCTTTCTTTTTCTTGCACTTTTTAGCTTTTGGCAGTACACAAAAAAATATATTTTATGTGATTTATTGGTTTTCTTTTGAAGTGAGGAGCAATAGACTTTTCAGAATAATAACAAGTTTTTGTATACCTACTTAACAAGCAATGGTGATTTATCCTAACTTGAGGGGCAACTCATACTACATCCACAATCATCATCCTCTTTCCTCACTTCTTTTATTTTTATTTTATTTTATTATTTTAATTTTATTAAATTTCATATTTATTAAATTTTTATTATTATTTTATTCACTAATCATTGTTTATTCTTTTATTGGTGATTATGGAGGAGATTACATGATGATCTTACTTGGAGAACAAAATCCATGAAGGTCCATGGAATGCCATGGATTGAACTTTGTAGCTATATATAGTTTTTAGATTTTTTATTTAGTTGTTTATTTTTGTTTTTATTTTGTTTTATTATTATTATTTTTGGGATTATGTTAATTTTTATTTTCTTATTATTTTCAATAGCTCATTGTAATAGCCCAAATAGTAGGAATAATGAAATCATGTGTGTGTGATTATGTGTTTTATTAATTGGTTAGTAAAATTAAGGTTTCAATTAGGTAATTAATTAAAATTAATGGCTATAGAATTAGGTTGCTTGATTGATTATTTTATTTTATTTGTTTGTTTAAAGTCACTTTAATTAAATTAGGGTTTTTAGAATAACTTTAATTGATTGTTTGATCTTTTATTTGATTTTTTTATATTTTTTATTTTTTTCGAGCTTGTTTGTTTATGTTTATGTGTTTGGACCCTAAGCTCACATTAGGCTTTAACCCATTTAAATAAGTTTAGGTTTTTTTAGGGTTTAATTAATAAAAATGCATCCTTAGGCCCATAATTAATTAGATTTATGGTAGAGATAACTTAGGCCCATTTAGTTAATTTAGACATAGGCCCACCTAATTTAATTAATTTAGAGTTAGCCCATTTAATTTAAGCTTTTTCCATAACTTGTAGATTTAAAATCACCTTAGAATTAAAACATGTAGAATTAGGTCCACTAATTTAAATACTTCATAATTTATGGATTTAGGCCTATTTTTAGAATTACAATAAATAGACTTAGATTCACTTGATTAAAATTGAATAGGAATTAGGCTTGTTAGTCTTTAGGCTCACTTGTAAATTAAAACATATAGATTAGACTAACTTAGGGATTGTTGATTTGAATAAGTGCATTGTTTACATGTATTTTTCATGACTAGTTTGCTTGGAGTTGATTGTTTTAATAAGGTTTTATATGAAATTGCATGTATATAGAGGGTAAGATAGTAATTCATAAAGTAATTCTAAATGAACACAAGACAGAAAGAAGTTAGTATTCTGTATCCATAATCTCTTGATTGTGGTGCTAGCTTTCTTTTATGGAATCGAGTACCACCATTTTTCAATTTTTCCCAGTTATTACCCTAGGTGGTGACTCCTTATCTTCACGCTATGTCTTTGTGATAATGGTTGGTGTGTTCTCTAAAGCCCTAAGCTCAAACAGTGTAACGGTTGCTAAGATCTTGGGCACACGCTAAACCCCGCCATCTACAAAATACTCATTAATGTAAACTAGAACCATCAATCATTCTAAGTTCATGCTAAATGAAATTTAATCTCTCCTCATTAAGAGGTTTAGTGAAAACATCCACAAGTTAATTATTTGTATCAACAAATTCAACTAAGATACTGCACATGATCTTTAAGGAAATGATGTCTATATGCTTGGTTTTAGAGTGTTGGATGAGATTTTTGTTAAGGTTTCATAACACTTGTGTCATCACATTTAATTAGAATGTCACCAAGCTTAATGCCAAAGTCCATAAGTTTTTGTTTTTACCATAAAACTTGTGAGAAACAATAATTAGCCTCCACATATTCCGATTCAGCAATGGATAAGGCAACTAAAACTTGTTTCTTGCTAAACTAAAAAATTAAACAACTACCTAAAAATTGACAAGTTATGGAAGTTCTTTTTCTATTTGGCAAACTACCGACAAAGTTCACATTTGAATAGCTAATCAATTCAAAGGAAGAATTCCTACGATACTAAGTCTAAATGCAAGGTTCCATTAAGGTATTTGAAAATTCTCTTAATGGAATTTAAATGAGACTCTGTAGGACATAATTGAAACCTAGCACACAAGCATGTAGCAAATATAATATTTGACCTAGTTGCGGTTAAGTAAAGAAGGGATCCGATCATACATTTGTAACATTTTTCATTAACCGATTTGCCATTCTCATCCTTATTGAGTTTAGTGGTGGTGCTTATAGGAGTCTTACTTGACTTAACTCCATTCATGCCAAAATTCTTAAGAATGTCCCTTGTATACTTAGTTTGATTGATGAAGAACCTATCCTTGCATTGCTTAATTCGTAATCCATGGAAGAATTTGAGCTTACCTATCATACTCATCTCAAATTCTCCTTACCTAAGCCTAGAAAATTCCTCACATAAGTAATGATTAGTAGCACAAAATATAATGTCATTAATATATATTTTCATAATGAGTAAATCATGTTTGGATTTTTTTATGAAAAGAGTTGTGTTAACTTTTCCTTTAGAGAATCCTTTCTCTAGCAAAAAGTTACTCAACCTTTCATAACAAGCTCTTAGAGCTTGCTTAAATTCATATAATTCTTTTGAAAGTTTAAACACATGATTAGGACAGTCAAAACTTTCAAAAGTCGAAGGTTATTCAACATACACCTCTTCAATAAAACCATTTTGAAATGCACTTTTGACATCCATTTGAAAGAGTTTAAAATATATGATTGATGCAAATGCAAGTAGCATTCTAATAGCTTCTATCCTTGCAGCGAGGCAAAGGTTTCATCATAATCAATGTCTTCTTCTTAATTATAACCTTTAGCTACTAGTCTAACCTTGTTCCTAGTTATGACACTTTATTCATTCATCTTATTTCTAAACACCCATTTGGTGTCTCTAATAGGATGATGTTTAGTTCTAGGAACTAAGGCCCAAACCTTGTTTCTCTTAAATTGAGTTAACTCATCTTGCATAGCAAGGACCTAAAATTCATCACTCAAAGCATCATCAACATTTTTAGGCTCAATTTGAGAAATGAAGTCTAAATTAACAATGGATTTAAGTTGAGATATAGTAGTTACCTCCTTTGTAGTGTCTCCAATAATTAGTTCTTGAGGATAAGCCTTTTTGAATTGTCAATCCTTTGGAAGATCATATTTTAAAGTAGGTTTAGGCATCTCTTTATTATCCTCTTTTTTAGGACCTTCTTGCTCTAAAGGTTTGCTAGCATTTCCTTCTTGAATGTTCATATCCATAAGCTCATCTACAATATCATCACACTACAAACATCTTTTATAGGATCGAGTGGGTTAGATTCATCAAATCCACATGCATTGACTCTTTAACTACTAGAGTTCTTTTGTTAAAGACTAAATAAGCTTTGCTAGTAGTGGCATAGCTTAGGAAAATTCCTTCATAAACTTTAGAATAAATTTTTCCAAGGTTTTCCTTGGTGTTTAATTTAAAGCACTTGTATCCAAATACTCTAAGATATGAGATTTTGGATTTTCTATTATTCCAAAGCTTATAAGAAGTTTTATTTAAAATTAGTCTTTTAAATACTCTATTTGCTATATAGCAAGAAGTGTTAATGGCTTCCGCCTAAAAGTATAAAGGCAAGTTATATTCATGAAGTATTGTTCAAGCCATTTTCATAAGAGTTCTATTTTTTCTTTCAACAACCCTATTTTGTTAAGGTGTTCTAATAGAAGAAAAAGTATATGAGATACCATTTTTATTACAAAAGGTTTTGAAAAATTCATTTTCAAATTCGGTTCCATGATCACTTATAATAGTTGAAATACAAAAACCTTTTTTCCTTTTGAACTCTTTTTGAAAAACTCTCAAAAGCTTTAAAGGCATCATTCTTATAAGCAAGGAAACACACCTAAGTGTATCTAAAGTAATCATCAACCAAGCCATATGCATATTGCATGCCACTAAGACTTGTAACTTTTTTAGGACCAAATCAATCTATGTGAATGAGTTTAAGTGGCCTAGAAATGGAAACTGTGTTTTTTAGTTTAAAGGAAGATTTTGATTGTTTTCCCTTTTGACAAGCATCACAAGGCTTGTCTTTAGTGAACTTGAGTTTGGGTAGCCAACCACAAGTTCATGCCTATTAAGATAATCTAAAAGCTTAAAGTTTGCATGTCCTAATCTTTTAGGCTAAGTCCATATGTCATGGGAAATAAATATTAAACATTTAATGTCTTTGTTATCAACTTTGTTTAAGTTAATAACATGGGCATTATTAACTCTTTCACCACTAAAAATTACTTTATCATCATCTAAGCTACTAAAAAAGTAATTTTTAAAATAGAAAGTGACTTTATTTCCCATTTCACATAATTGACTAATACTAAGTAAATTATACTTAAGGCCATCAACAAGCAATATATGATGAATGGATAAGGATTGAGGGTTACTAATTTCTCTAATCCTTACAATTTTTCCTTTGACATTGTCCCCAAATATGACATGACCTCCATCCTTAGTATTAAGCTTGTTGAATTGTTCCTTATCTCTCATCATGTGTCTTGAATATCCGCTATCAAGGTACCACTTGCTCTTTACTCTTGTGGACTTCAAGCACACCTATATAACATAATAAAACATTCTTTTGAACCCAGACCTTTGTTGGTCTAGGTTGGTTAGTCTCAAAGCAATCTAAAGGAAGCAATTCCAAGTGTAGTCTTCTATAGAAGCACACATTGCTTGTGTGACCTTTAGTCATGTAATAGAAGCATTCAACATTTACAAATCTATTTCTTCTAAGAATATATGGTTGCCTAGTATATGAAACATGCCTTTTGTATTGTGATTATGAAGGCCTCTTAAAGGTTCTTTGTGCCATATAAGAAGAGTGTGACATAAATTGATAATGGCATTGTGTATTGTAAGATGGTTATATAGCATGCTTAGGATTTTTGTATTTAGTGTACATGTAAGCATATCTAGGTTAGGGCCTTTTAGTTTGAACCTTCACCCTTTGTGTCAATGAAGGTTGAGTCTTGTGAGACATGCCCATGTTATTTAAAACATGAGACTTCTTAGGTTTAAAGGCCTGAGTCTTAAGAGGTTTAGAAGTAAAGAGAATGGAATCATATGAAGCCTTAACAAATTTAATATAAGATGATGATGAGGAAGAAGGCATCCTATTTATATATCCAATTCAATGAGTATTGCCATGGAGTTTTTGAGAGTCAAGTAGACTATTTAAAGTCTCTTTTCCTCTTTTGAATTCAGAAATGGAATTCTTCAATTCTATCACCTCTTTAGAATGCCTAAGATTTTCATTATTAGCTTTCTTGAGTTGATACTATAAGGAATTTGAAGTTTTTAAGTCATTAGCAAGTTTCTCATTTTATTTAACAAGTTTAAAAAGTTACTTTTCAAGTTTTTAAATTCCTTGGTCAAGCTAGATAACTTATACTTGTAAAGCTTCTTCTTAGAGAGCAAGCTTTTACATTTAAGCACAACTTTACTCACAATAGAGCTCTTATCATTAACATCGTGATCATCACAAGAAGAATGAGAAGTAGATGGTACCTCTTTTTATCTTCAACAGCCATGAAGTAAAGGTTGGCCACTTCTTGTTGCTTATTGAATTATTCCTTATCTCCCATTATATGTATTGAATATCCACTATCAAGGTACCACTTACTCTTTGCTCTTGTGGAAGCACACTACATAACATAATTTAAACATTCTTTTAAACCCACACCTTTGTTGGTCTAGGTTAGTTAGTCTTAAAGTAATATAAAGGAAGCAATTGCAAGTGTAGTATGCTATAGAAGCACATATTGCTTATATGAACTTTGGTCATGTAATAAAAGCATTCAACATTTTCAAATATATATCTTCTAAGAACATATGGTTGCCTAGTATATGGAACATACCTTCTGTGTTATGATTGTGAAGGCTTCTTGAAGGTTATTCATGCCATATGAGAAGAGTGTGACATACATTGACAATGGAATTGTGTATTGTAAGATGGTTATGTAGCATGCTTAGGAGTTTCGTATCTTATGTATATGTAAGCATGTCTAGGTTGGGGCTTTTGGTTTGAACCTTAGCCCTTTGTGTCAATGAAGGTTAAGTCTTATGAGACTTACCCTTGTCATTTAAAATATGAGACTTTTTAGCTTTGAAGGCTTGAGTCTTAAAAGGTTTAGAAGTAGAGGGAGTGGAATCATATGAAGCCTTAACAAATTTAATATGAGATGATGATAAGGAAGAAGACATTCCATTTGTATATCTAATTCCATGAGTATTCCCATGGAGTTTTTGAGAGTTAAGTAAACTATTTGAAGTCTTTTTTCCTCTTTTGAATTTAGAAATAGAATTCTTCAATTTTAACACCTCTTTAGAAAGCTTGAGATTTTCATCATTAGCTTTCTTGAGTTGATCCTCCAAGGAATTTGAAGCTTTTAAGTCATCAGCAAGTTTCTCATTTGATTCAGAAAGTTTTAAAAAGTTATTTTTCAAGTTTTTAAATTCCTTGGTCAAGCTAGATAACTCATACTTATAAATTTTCTTCTTAGAGAGAAAACTTTTATATTTAAGCACAACTTTACTCATAATAGATCTCTCATCATCAACATCATAATAATCATAAGAATAATGAGAAGTAGATGGTAACTCATTTTTGTCTTTAAGAGTCATAAAGCAAAGGTTAGTCACTTTTTGTTACTCCTCTTCCTTTTCTAATTTGAAGAGTCATCCTATGAAGCTTTAAAGGCCTTCTTTGTTCCTTTGTTCTTGAATTTAAGCTTAGGGCATTCACTTCTAATGTGACCCACTTTTTTGCACTCACAGCAAGTAACCTATTTCCTTTTCTTATTATCATATTTATCATACTTCTTATTGTCTCTTTGTCTTAAAAAGCTTTTTCTTTTTAAGAACTTCTTGAATTCTCTAGTAATCATGGCTGTCTCATCATCTTCATCACTAGAGTCCAGCAAGCTTTCATCTTCACTTACTTCTTATATGGCCTTCAATGCAATGCTCTTTTTCTTCTCTTATTTGTCATCTCTCTCATCTCCTTTTTGCTTTATAGTAAGCTCATATGTAAGGATTTTTCCAATGAGCATAACAGTTAAGAGACTTAAGAGGTCTTATGCTTCCTCAATTGAAGTGACTCTAGGTTCTCAATCCTTCTTAAGTAGGATTCTTAGAATCTTGTTATTCACTTCTTCTTTGGAAAAATGTTTTCCAAGTTTCTTTAGAGTAGTATGAAGAGCATTAAGAAAATTGGTCATTTTGGTTATTATTTCTTGAGGCTTCATCTTGAAAAGTTCATACTCATACATGTGGAGTTAAATCTTCTTGCTTCTCACTTACACATTTCCTTCATAATGATTCTCAAGTGTTTCCCATACTTCTTTTATGGATTGACAATGTTGAACCTTGCCACATTTTTCTCTTGATATAGAGGAAAGTAGAGTGATCATTGCTTTCTTATTTTTGGGATTCTCATTTTTTGAGTTTGACTCTATTTACTTCTTTCAAGAACCACTTCCACTTTATTTACTTTGCCTCTTAGGGTTCCCAACCATCTAAAATGACATCCCATAACTTTATTGGATCATTATCTAGATAAAGCTCCATTTTGAATTTCCATTGAGGATAGTCACTACCATCAAAGAATGGTTTAAGTTAAGAGAGATTAAGAGATTCACTCCCTATGATCTTGAATTTTAGCCATTAAGTACTTAGAATCCAAACTTTAATACTAATTATAATTGTCCTAGAGGGGGTGAATAGGGTTTTTTAAAAATTAGAAGAATTAAGGAAAGATTAAAAAAGGATTAAAAAGATTGGAAGATCCAACACAAATATTTAAAGAGTTTAATTCACAAATGAATCTACATCTCCACCTAACTTATCCTAAGTTAGGATTTTCAATCACGTACCAATCTTGTTCACAAGATTGAGATTACAAGAGTTTTAAGTTTAACTCTAAACCTTATAACAATGAGCTTTTAACAAAGCTAAGCTCTAACCATAAACCCAAGTGTTTTAATGGCTAAACACTTAAACCAAATCTTAAGAAACAAATCTCACTTCCCTTCTAATCCATCCTAAGAATTAAATGAAGCAAAAGCCTATTTCTAATAACACAACCAACTCTCTAAGTGTTTAATGAATAACAAAGTAATTAAATGAAGAATTTAAAGCTCAATTGAATACTAAGAGAATAAATTGCAACTACTAAGTGTGTAACTCTTCAATGAGCTTCCAAGAGTTATTTGTATAGTTTAATAACTTAATATGTCTATTGGGAGGTATTAACTTCGTCCCTAACCTCGCCAAGTTTCATTAAATGCAAAATAGCTTTTTGCAAAGAAATAACTGCTCAAGGTCTTGAGGGCATGGTCCTGGTCATGACCCTTGAAAAATATAGTTGTTGGATGGTAGGTGACCATTGGGCATTGAAGGAGACTTTAGTCATTAGCTGCTCACGGCCGTGAGGGTAGACCATGAGCGGCTCAAAGTCTTTTGCTTGCTAAGACACTTGAAGGTCATAGTTTGAAGGACCTCGTGAGTTTACCTCATGAGCTAGTCATGACCACCTCATGATCATGAGGGCAGATCATAAGGGTCTCAGTCTGTTTTGCACAATGAAGCCTCTTTGAAGCTTGTACTCGTGACCTTTGCTCACGATTATGACACCAACTCGTGAGGGATGCCCTATGACTTGATTTTGAACATTTTTTATACTTCAACCACCCATATAAGTCTTGAACATTGAGGAGTCTTATCCTTTTCAAATTGATATATTAAGACCATAAATAAACACTTAGATAAACACATTAGATTCTACATATTATTTGTTAAAGTTAAAACTTTAGAGATGGAATAACTTGAGGTAAACAACATGTTTTCTATTATCAAATTAAATTCATAAAACATATATAGTGCAACTTATTTCACATTAAAATTATCAATCTTCAAAATTAAATATATAGATTTCTCAATCAAATATTAATACAATTTAAAAATATATAAGATAAATGTTTAACAAACAATAAAATAATTCTATAAATGATGATTCTTCCAAATGATCACTATCCAATATTTTATATATTTCTAATCCTACTGAAAAACTAAAAGTCTTTTTAGGTTTTTCTTTTACTAAGAAATTATTACTATACTAAAAGTTTAATATATATTTTCACATTTAATTTTTGGTATTAATGGTTCGGTTAACCAACTAACCAAACTATTTTGTTTATATCATTGGTCGGATCGGTTAACCACGGTCTTACAAAATTAAAAACCTAAACCAAACCATTATTTTTTAAAGCGGTTTTAAAAACCAAACCGAAACTTAATTTATCGATTCAATTAACCCTTATTTTTTATTGGTTTTAGGGATTTCGGTCAGCATATTGATTTTTTAGTTTCTTTGGCTCACCCCTAGTACAATCCATAAAACATCTAGTCCAACATTGATAGAACTTTATATTCACTGCTTTATAATTATATTATTTTAATTTTTAGTTGATTTTTTTTTACAAAATAATGACTAATTTGCTAACTATTTAAAATATAAGAGAGTTATATATAATTGTCTAGAGGACCTTTTATTAATCTGTCAAACAAAAAAATTAAGTGTAATATTTAGGAGTTGTTTTGACCTTTATTTGTGAAGTTCCATGCTAAATAGACCTACAAAGATGTAAAACAACTAATTTGATCATGAGTAAAAAGTATAGGGCCAAATTGACTTTTATTCCAAAAAAAAAAAAAAAAACCCTTAAAATATAGTGTTGAACTAAAGTTGAAAAATGGTTCAAATGAACCCTATATTTGGCTCTCACTACAGCACCCATATTCATTTGTGCAAAGAAAATTAAAATTACTTTTTTAATTTTTATTTTAGTTACTAAATAATCATTGATACATATTTACAAGTTATATGTTTCTTGTTATAATTAAATAATAATTAATTTAATAATTTTTAGTTTCATTTGTATAGATATATACGTAAATGGAAAAAATAGCTATGTATTTAATGTTTACTTAGCAAATGTTAGAACGGACAATAAAAAATGTAAAAGAATTGTTGAATTTTTTTTTTTGGTACAGTCAATTTCTAAATATTCAAAAAATTGTTATGTTTATTTATTTTATTAATTAATTTCTTACTTTAAAAAAATTATTTAAAAGTTATTTTATTAAAAATCATAGAAATAGCAAATTCTTAATACCTTCCATGATGAAATATTAGAAAAGCTTAACATATAGAAAAATAAAAATACAACAAGTTAATAAATACAAATAAAAGTGCAAGAAATAGTTTTATAAACAATAAAAATACATAGAGTAAATAAATATGAGAATGCCAATCCGTCTAAGGAGAAATGGTCAAGAGACCATCCCATCCATGGGTTGATATCTAAAGGGAAGAGTTCAAATCTCTTTCTCCTTCTTTTATGTATTAAAAAAAAATTGAGAGTAAATAAAGTTTATATATATATATATATATATATATATATATATATATATATATATATATATTAAAAACTAAATTTCAAAATTATGGGTCCCAAGAAACCGGCTGACCAATAACAGCTTAATTAATTGGTCAAAGCTATTCTTCCATTGTTGTCAAAATAGAAATTGATTTTCCTTTCGCAGGCTTCAGTTTCTTTGGTCTTTCCATTAATTCCATTTTCCATGAATAATAGTAAATTACGTTTAACATTAATTATCACACATCTAGCATTATTTTCTTGATAATTTTTTTTTTCAATTAAATGGCTAAGCAACTAATATTTAATGATTTTGCATCATCAGAAATATATTTCTAAAAGATAAATTAGCCAAAAAACAGTAATAGTATTTAACGTAAATATTTTGTATTAATATTTTATATCACCTAATTTGATATCATGGTATACTATTAGTAAATATTATTTTTATAATTAGATAATATTTTTTGAAATAAATTTTAGTAAAATAAATAAAATAAATAAGATGGTATAAGAAATTAATGAAAAAAATTTGATCAATTAATATTTTCCACAATCAAATACCAACAGAAAAAACAATATATTTATTTGTTAACAACTTAATTTGAAACCTTCCAAATAATTAATAAGTTTATTACTCGGTCCTTTATGTGTAAATGATTTACCAGTAAAAGGTCTTGGAATTAATCTAGCTACCTATGGGAAATAATTACTTAGCTGAAAAATATATTAATAATAATGAAAATCAAAATAATAAATAAAATTATTTTTATCTAAATAAAATTATAGAAATAATAAATATTTTTAAATAATTAATTTAATATAACAATATATATTAAAATTTAAATTAAATTTAAGATATAACTTTTAAAAAATAATTTTTGTCAATTAATTTGCAGGTTGAGTTCCTCTTTCTCTTAATTTCATTTTCCATGCACCGTTAATGGACCCTTTCCGGTCACTAAAAAAATCCAAAAGTAATAGTAAATTACATTTGACATTAGTTGTATGTAATGATTTAGCATCAACAGAAATATATTTATACAAGATAAAATAACCAAAAATAGTAATATTATTTAACTAAATATTTTTGTATTAACTTTATTTATCACCTAATTTGATATTATATTATTAGTAAATATTATTTTTTATAATTAGATAATATATTTGTAATACCCTACATACATATATATAATTATTTTAATATAAAGGGACATATTTTTCTCGAATAGTACTAATAATAGTTAATTTGCATTATATTAAAGTATAAATTTTGTTAACATTATATTTTAGGTTAAATATTAATTTAAATGTGCATATCAATTCACATGTGTGTATATATATATATATATAGATATATGTATATAATATAGTATAAGGTATAATTATATACATGTGTATATATATGTATACGTTTTCATGTAGTATATGTTTGCATACATATATATATATATATGTATATTTTGAGAAAGAAGAAAACAGAACCGAGCTTCCCTCTCCTCCATCCGCGCGACGCCCTCGACCACCACCATCACTGTGCCTCCCCCACCTCCGGCCGCCGTCTGCTGCTTCCTCTTCCTTCTCCCTCGCCTCCGGCCACCTGCAGAGCCGCCGGAAGCAGCTGGAAGAGAGAAGCCGAGAGTTTGCTCCAAACTCACCCAAGCTTCGTCCGGCCACCATTTTCCTCCATTCTAGTGCCAATCTCCTCCCCTTGCACCGGTGAGGCTCAATCTAAGCTTTGTTTAAGCTTTGGTCATGAATTGATTGAGTTTTGGTTGATTTTCAGTTTGTGAACTCTAGGGTTTCGAATTTTTTTCACTTAATCTAGCTTGATTCATGCAAACTCCCTTTACAAATGTGATTCCTAGTAGCTCAATCTACCTCTAGGAATTTTTGTATAATTTTTGGAATTTATTTTGATTTTTGGTGAATTTTTGAATATTTAAATGATATTTTAGGAATTTTTGGGAATTAATTATAAAAATAGCAAATAATAATAATAATTGACATTTTGGTGTTATTATGTGTTGAGACAAATTTTAGGGTAAGGTAGATAATTTTAAGAAGATTATACAATTTTTAGGAATTTTTATACCTTATGTCAAAATTAAATAATTAGGCTAATTTTGGAAATTTTGGTTAAAAAGGTTATGAAATTTGATAAATGAGGTTATTAGTGAATCATATGAATTTTAGGACTCAAACTATAATTTTTGAGATTTTTATACTATTTTTATAAATATATTTGAGTTTATGCCAAAAAATTTGATTTTTAGTTAAATAATACTTTTGGGAAAAATATTGTTGGTTGATTAAATATTTTTTTCTTATAATAATATTGGGAGGAATTATCTTGAGAAAAATTAGTTTTAGATGATTGGATAATTTTAAGGAAAATTTTGTATATATATATATAGCATTATGTAATTTATATATATACTAGGGGTAAAAATGTAATTTTACACTAAATATGATAAATATATATTTTAATTAGTTTTATTAGTATTTAAAGGGTTTAGATAAATTTTATAAATTAATTGATATAATTTCCTAAGTAGTGTAAAATTTTAAATGTCCAATTTTCAATATATATATATATATATATATATATATATTCATATAATATATTACAAAGGTTTTCATTTGGATAATAATTATAATTATACTATTAGTAATGGAAAATAAATTTAATTGTTTAATTTTGAATAATTGAGATTTTACACAATTTTATTTATTTTAGTATGTGTGTAAATGGAGAAATAAATATTATTAATTTTGATACTTTTGAGCTGTGATCTCGGTCGGGGCAAATTGTAGTCTTGGGAGCCCGACTCGAATGTGAATGGTTATGTATTTTGGAAGTGCATTTTCTATGCAGGTCTGGCTCTACCTTTGGTAGAGAGATGTCCGTTTTACAGAGGAGACTCTGTCGAAATTTCGGTAGATTTTCTCGTAAAACGTGATATCCGTAAAAATTCCTTCCGTTAGTTAGGTTAAATCCTGTCTGTCGAGTCTCGTCCGGTTTTCATCGAGTCAGTCTGGAATTTTATTATTTTGTTGATTCCTGATTTCGATTCCTTAGTCATGTTTTAAAAAGTCGATTAATTATTTTTCTTTTAGAGCATATCGGAGCAGAAACTGTGAGACCGAGGTAGACGCGTGGTCGTCAGCCTTCACATTCATCCTATAAGTCGATAAAATGATCTGTGCGTGTGTTTATTTAATGAAATGCATGCACTCGTATTTCTATTATATTGATTATATGATTTATTCAATTTAATGCTATTATTTACGATTTAAATGCAATTTATTTATTTAAAATCGATTTGAGAAATTTTGGTAGAACGAGCTACCTGGTGGGCCTCACCAGGACTATGTGCACATGGTAGAGATTGAGAGATGGATTCGATAAATTGTATGATTGATGAACGTTAAACTGGGACGGGTGCCTCAGTAGAAGCCTTTGCTCTCGGGGACCGCCAGTGATTGAAAAGTCAAAAATGGACTGGGATGGGTACCTCGGTTGATGCCTTAGCTCTCAGGGACCGCCAGTGCCATATATTTGGATTAAGTGAATGACTACGGCTTGATGCCTCGGTTGATGCCCTTACTCTCGGGGACCAGTAGTGTAGTTGGAATAAGTGGGCCCGGTTGGCCATTTAGATTTTGGGTTTAGGGTTCTACCGAGATTTTTCAAAAGCTATACTTATATATTATAAATTATTTTCACTATAAACATATATAGTTTTCAAAAAAAAGGTTTTCAAACCATACAGCTCTTTTATTGACTTACTCAGTGAGGTCTGATTCCCCTCAATTTAGTTTTTTCAGGAGCTTGGGAGTTCGACCTCAGACTACCTCCACGTCGGGTTTCTTCTTCACCGGCTATTTTATGTAGGTCATTGTAAGCTGTACTGTGTATAAATCTAGGTTGCTGCAGTAGTATATGTATTAAAGATTTGTATGGTTTAAACATAATTATGTAACCTATTTGTGTAAACCACGCTTATGTATAAGATTAAATTTGATTTATAATATGAGATGTTAAAACACATTATTATTTAAGCAGCTGAATTTGTGTATTCTGAGAAAAATCAGTTTGATAATGTGTTCTGTTTTCAAGTAAAGTTTAATATATGAATGGTTTTATTTTCTTTTTCCTTTAGGCTTACTACGGGTTTCGAGGGTCTTATGCTTACCCATTCCCTAGTGCCGGTCACGTGCCCTCGGGTTCGGGTCGTGACAATATTTTTAAAATAAATTTTAAAAAATGAAATAAGATGGTATAAGAAATCGGTACAAAATTTTTAGATTAATTATTATTTTCCACAATCAAATATCGACAGAAAAAACTATAAATTAATTTGATAATAAATTATCTTGAAATCATCTATATAATCCCAAATAATTAATATGTTTATAACTGTCTTTTTTATTTGTAAATGTTATTCACCACTTAAAGAAGATCTTGGAATTAATCTAGCTAACTATAGGAATCAATTGCTTATCACAAAAATATAGCAATAAAACAATAGAAGCCAGTGAGTCGGGGTGGTCATGGCTTGATTTGAGCTCAAAATTGGTCGGTCAAAACCAAAATCAAAATATTATGGTTGTGTTTAGTTAGAGAAAATTATTTCAATTTTTTAGAAAAAATTTTAAACTAAAAATATAAAATAGAACTTTATATTTACTTTGAATATTTTCATAAAAATCTTACTTGAACATTATTTTTACTATTTTCTTTTTTTTTAAAAGAAAATTGTTAAACAAATTTTAGTTGTTTTAAAAATTTTTTCTAATTAAAATTATAAATTGAAATCACATTGTTTTTATTACGGCATCTTTTTTACTTCTTTTTTTATTCATTATTCATTATTTTAGTATTAGAAGATAAAACAAATTTTACTTTTCAAATAGTAGATTATCTCCATTTTTATTTATTAAATTGAAGAAGTAAACACATGTTCTGTTTTCAAAAAATAGAAACAAAAATTTCAGTTTTTAACAAATAAACATGTTTTACAAATATTGTATGAAAATAAAAAATTTTCATTATTTTTTAAATTTGAAAAATGAAAACAGAAAATAATTCTCAATATGTAAATAAATCCTTAATTTTTAAAAAAATTTCAATTTTGAACTAAAATAAAAGGAGAAAGACCGATTTAGAACCAGTTTCATTACTTGGAACCATAAATAGTTGATTCCAGTTCAAAATCAAAATCAACTTTATCGAACTGTCTAACCAATGAATCAAATAAAAAATGAATTAGAATTGAAACTAGCTAAATTGAAACTAATCTTGAGCTGGAATAGGACCAGTTTTGGTTCAGTTTCATTGATCCTCGATTTTGAATTAGAATCGGTAATTTAATGAATTGTGGCTACTCTTACTAGTGAGAAAGTAGTTTAACAACTTATCTTTAAAAATATTTTGAAGAGTAAGATTCCAATGTTACTGTTGGCAATATATATTATATTTCACAATGCAAATAACGCAAAAGATGAAGCTGGCATTAATTATCATAAGGTTAAATCTGTCTAACCAAATAATAAAGGATGAAACTCAAAAGGGTCTTAATGTGTTAGTTGTCCACACTTGAGCAAAATCCTTTCTAATAAAGACCCAACTCTCAACTAGCACACACTACAATTCTGGCTTTGTCTTATTTACTGGTTTTGGCTTCGTCTAGAAACCATCAAAAGCCGTTAGCACCTTCCACCAATAAAAAATAATGCAATTAAAATATTAGTCGTAATTTAAACTTATCAGTGCAAAACTTGCACAATAATTTTTTTTTATATATAAAAAAAAGCCATTAATTTATACGCAAGAGATCTGTAATTTTAAATTAATAAGAGAAAATTAAAAGAAAAAAATTAATAATAATAATAATAAAATCCATGAATTTCGGTTTCTATAATACTGGAGTCATCTTCGAATCTGTAACTTCGCTTGAAGCCAAATTATCAAAAATAAATAAAAATATATATAAATAGAAAGAAGTAGAACTGGAAGAAGCAACAGTAAGTGGAGCTGGATCATCTTTACCGAGGAAAGAAAATCCAAACAAGGCTACCTGTAAAACCCAGTCAGCTTTGGCTGAATCCATGGAACTATTTGCTGGAGAATAGCCTTCTCTGCCGCCTTCTCGACGACCTGTCTTTTTCTCTTCTCCATGGACTTTCTGCTGTCGTTGTCTCTTCTCTCTTTCTTTATAAACACCCACTATTTGATATCTATTCTTCTACTACTCTATTCATTTTCTTCCAACGGAATCGGGAAGGAGCAGCAGCGAGGAAGTGAGGAAAAAAAAAAAGCTGAAAGTTGAATTTCATAGCTCGCAAGCTACTTGAAAGTGAGCCGAAATACTAATTTGGAGTTTGCAGGTTGAGAAGTATATATAATCGTCTGAAAATTGTATCTGCCTGGCTCCCTGAATGCCATCTATGTAGCTTGTCAAAGAGTGTTGGCAAATTTCATATTTGGCATGAGGGGAGTCATGCAGGCCCCATATGCAATATCAGATGATTACAGTTCCAATGCGATTGCATTCACATTTCTCCATTTCAACTCAATGCTTCTGTCGCAGGCAAAGGTGAATTCAATTGGCTTATTCATTTATTTATTTTTAAGTTGTGTTTTGTTTATGCTTCAATTCTATACAAAACTTTGTAATATTTTCAAAGATATCAATTCCCTTGTGAGCTAAAGTTTACATTACAATTGGCTCACTTCAAGTTTATATGTGTTATTAGTAACACTTAAAACGGATACATTAATTTCTCAAAAAAAAAAAAAAAACTACATTGATTAAGGGTCTAATCCTTGAGTTAAGCTTAAATTTGTTGATACAATTTCTATTACTAGTCAACCCTCTTCTATATATATATATATATATATATATATATATATATATATATTCCAATTCAGACCCAACAATACAAAAGTTATATTTTTATATTTTAATTATATAACAGTTTTTTTTTGTTTTTTGTATGTTTTTCAATTGCAAGGTTATTTTTATTTTATTTTATGATAATCATATAATCCATCAAATTCGTATCGCAAAAAAAAAATTAAGGAAAATAATTTTGCCTTAGATTTTAATTTATATTTTATAATAAAAAAATATACAAATAATGTTTGAACTTTACTATATTTTTCCAATATTAATGTTTTAACTTTATTTTGTTATATATATATATATTTTTTTTTTTAAAATTAATTTGTCAAACTATTAAAAATCCTAATTTTTTATTAAAAATAAAATATTTTTAACAATTGTTTAGTATTATTATTTTTATCTAAAACACTATTATACATATTTCAATACTACTCAAACTTTAAAATTATTTATATATTACATATTTTTTTATTTTAAATATCAGTCAAAATATTTTATATTTTAATACTATTTAAATTCTAAAATTATTTATGTATTACATATTTCTATCTTAAATATCACTCAAAATATTTTTAATTAAATACCTAAACCAGAAAAAACATTGCTTCAAAATAATTTTTTTTTGTAAGTTTAAAATATTAAATTGCTTTTGAAAAATTAAATAGTAATTTGATTAAAACACACTACTTGCAAATTATATTTTATTTTAACATTTTTTTTCATTCTAATCATATTTTAAAAAATTACAATAAAATTAATTAAGATATTTTCATTTATTACACTAAACTTGATAAAAATTTTAAAGTTATTTTTATTTTATTTCTTAATTATAATAATCAGATTTTTTAATTTATTTTTTTTTATAACAGTTGATTTTTTATTTAATTAAATAATAATTTTAAATACTAAAATAAGAAAATTTAGATGCTATTTATGTATCTTCTCTAATGATAAAAATTAATTAGATAATTGTTAATTATTAATGAATACATAAATTTTAACAAATATATCATTGAAGAACAGGTTTTGTTTTTTGTCTTTGTTTTTTTTGTTTATATATATATATATATATAGGTAAACTCAGTTTGTTTTTAGTTTATGTCTTTTACATTATATTTCATATAATAAAATTTGATTAGTTTGATAAACTAGTGAAAAATATTTGTACAAATTTTAGTATTTGAAATTTGATGTAAAAGACATAAACTAAAAACAAACTGAGTTTACCTATATATATATATATATATATATATATATATATTTTTTTTTTTTTTTGAAAACAAAAATATGATTAATCAAGGAAATAAAATTTTGACATATGTATTGTTATTATAAATTTAAAATATAAAATAGGTTACAAGTAAAAAATAAAAAATATATTACTTAAATAAAATATCAAATATAATTAATATATTATAATTTTAAGACATAAACGAAGAATAATAATTTTGAGTTTCACCAACAAATAGGACTGTGAGAAGGTCTTTTAAATTTTGCAAATTTGATTAAAGAAAAAGTTTTAAAAATGAAAATATTTGTCTATCAATTTCTGCCTATATCAATTGAGAATAAAATAGTTACGTGTTCCATTTTCGTTTCATCGTGATAGTGATTAGTGTTAGAATGGCCAAATGAACAATTCACACCCTAAACTTTATTTAGATATCCTTTTAGCACTTTTAAAATTTTAATTTAATCTTTTGCTTTTATACTTTTACCCCTTGAACATTTATTTTTTAATCTCTTACAAAATTTAACTTTTATTTTTAACTTTTTCACCCTTAAATTTTTATTTTTAGTTTTTAACACATTTTAAGTTAATAAGTCAATAAAAATGATAATATAGCAAAAAATTAAATTAAAAATTAAAAGAATTAATATTGAGTATAACAATAAAAATATATTGAAATAATATATTTTATTTTATTTTTTAAATTTTTTTTTGTGTTTGACTATAATTGATACCACGTGTATAACTATTTAACACATTCTCTGTTGGAAAAAATATAATATATTTCTGCAAAAGAACAAAAATGAAAGTTCACATGGCTGATGGCTTAAAAATGAAAGTTTAGATAGTTTAATTGACCATTTTTTGAATCTAAAATTTTATTATTAGAAAAATATATAAACAGTGTTTAAACTTTACAATATTTGCTATCTTGGTATTTAATTTTCTTCATTCAATTAAATGTTTGAATAAACATATTATAAAATGGTGTTTTTATAAGTTTTACATAATAAAGTATTTTTAAAATTATAATTTAAATAAAAATACCCCTATTTACATCATATTTTTTATTTATTTGTTTACTTTTTAAAATTTGTAAAGCAAAAAAGGAAGAAAATAAAGATGAAAATAAATTATATATTTCTTAAAAATTATAAACTATTATTTTCAGTCATTGAATTAAATTTGAGAAGAATCAAAATTATTTTACTTTTAATTGTAATGATCAAATTTTGTTATTTTATTTTTAGTTAAATTAAGTTTTTTTGTTTACTTATTTAACAGAGCTTCAAAATAAAATAAAATTCAAATGTCATTTTATTATTTATAATTGTTGAATTTTTACTTTTTATTATTTGAGTTAGTTTTTCATTCATTCAACTAAATTTAAAATAAATTAAATATTGTTTTTGTTTTTAATTATAATGGTTGAATTTTTATTTATTTTGATAATATTTAATGTTTTTTAAATTTAATAAAATAAAAAATGAAATTTATTTTTTTTAATTGCAAAAAGAAAAAGAAATACAATGTAAGTTTATTACATTTAGATCAATTTATCATTTAAAATGGGACATATAAGTATTTTAATTTGTAAAATTTATTAAATATATTATCTAAAAATCTTTTTGCTAATTTAAATATTTAATTGAATAAAAGATTTAAACATCAAATGGTAAAAATGAAAAATTTTAAATACAATTTATGTTTTTTTATTAATGCGGTGATTGAATAATCTAAGTACTAATACACTATTTAATACGAATAGTTATCTTCTTTTTAATTGGATGAAAAGTAACTCTAAAAATTAGTAATGGTATAATTTAATACTTACACTTCAAGATATTTGAAAAAAATTATTAGGTAATACAGTTTAAATTGTACATCTTAAAATGCAGTAAAAAAAGTAATCATTACATCATTCTCCATTGATATTATATATTTTCTTTTATATAAATACAATGAAATGATGACAAATGTGACCATATTAATTGAGGTAAGCTGGAGATTAATTATATGAAATACAATTGACCTTTCGGGTATGAATTGTTTTATACAAATGTAGAAAAGACAATGAATCTAAAAATCAGGTTTTTGTTTCCATTGAGAACGTTCTTTGTGGCCAGGAAGAAACCATGCAATGAAGGGCGCTTGATGTGGGCCTGATTCTGCATTCAAAACCATCGACAAAGATTGTTATTTTACAGTCTATTTAACTATAATTTAGTCTTCTTCTTCTTCTTCATCTTTTCCTTTTGTATGTTTGAATATTTTTACTTTGTAATTATAGGTCTATTTCTTTAATCCATTAGCCTCCTCTATTAACTTGTGGCTCTTGGCCTCTTATGGGCACATCCATTTCTTGGAAATGAATGATTTTTGTTTTTCGTTTTTTTTGTTATCCTGTATGGCTGTTAACTGCTTCACTATAAATGCTACCAGACTTGTTCCAGTCCAGCTCTGAGCTGTCCAATTTGACTTGGCGAAACAGTGACCAAACTCAATAATAGATCCAAAAAAATCTTTTTGTTTTGTTACATGGAAATGTCGCTTTTAGAGATGGCACTCTCTTCTACATAAAGATTATTTTGAACCAACAGAGTAGCTCGCAAGTCGTTCGTTCCTCAAAAGTTGATTCATGTTCATTTGTTAAGCAGAGTTCAAACTTTATTTTAAAGCTCATTTGACAAATTAGCTTAGACTTTAAAGCTCAACCCATTTAGACTCGAAAACATATTCGAATGCTAATTTGCAAGGACTCGTGAATAAGTCCATAAACAAGCTCGCAATTAGATTTGTTATGGAGTTCGCGAGTAAACTTGTAAAGTGTTTGTTTATTATTAAATAAATATAATTTAATGTAAGTTTTATATTAAATATTGCTCTTAACTATCTATAATTTAAATTATTAAGTAAATATAGTATTTAAAAATATTACATAATACTTGTCACGATCTGAACTCGATGGTACCTGACCGATATTAGAGAATGAGAAAGTATAAAGTTTTCAAAACCTATAGTAAGTTTTAAAGAAAATTTACAATAAAATATAGGAAAGTAAATTAAATGAAATATTTAAATAAATAAATAACACAAATAACATGATATCCAAAATAATCTTTGATAAAACATTATAATCAACATTAGCACAAATCTTTAAGAAAGGTAATAATCCATAAACTATAACATAACAGTTAACCATTACTGCTATTACAATATTCTAGATTTCAAATACATAATAATACATGTCATATAGACCTACATAAAATAGCTGGAGAAGAAGAAACCCGGTATAAAGTAGGCGAACTAATAGAAGACTCCTGAGATTCTAAAAAAATAATTGAGGGGAGTTAGACCTCACTGAGTAAGTTAATAAAAGAAATATATGTAGTATGAAAATCTCCTTTAAAAATATATTTTACAAAAGTATAAAATATATAATTTATAATTTGAAACATTTGATTTATTGAAATCCTCTTTTACCGAAGTTTAGTATTTAAAATCATAAAATACTATATAAAATACAATAAACTTCCTTAAATCATTTTTATAAGAAAATTAGGTAGAGCCCTAGTTCACAATTCTAATAGCTTTTTGGTTCTCTTATAAATCCAAAGATTACCGGTTCCTGAAAGCAAAACATCAACTGAGCTACTAGCCACAGTCAAATCACTTAAACTAATATTTACTAGTGGTTCCCGAGAGCAAAGTATTACCGAGCTATCGGCCCCAGTAAATTATAAATCACACCTGAAAACAAAGCATCACCGAGCCTATTTCATTGTAATACCTTATATTTTTTTAAATTTAAAAAAGTAATTTTTGAATTTGTGTTATTAATAATTAATTTTAAATTATATTATACGATTGTTAATTATTTAGCTATTTAATTGAGATAGATATTATTATCATTATTTTAGGGTTTTATTATTTGATATAAGTATTATATTTGGGTATATATATATATATATACACACACGATACGTATATGTATATATACATAAATACACCTATATATATATATATGAAGAGAAACTCACCCAAGAACTCGAACCACACACCCAACTGTTGCCCCTCATCCCGTTCGTCACCATCACTGTCATTCCTCTCCCTCCGGCGTGTCTCAACCTCCTGGAACAGCCATCACCGCCGCCAGCCTCTCCTTCCTCCCTCCTTTCTTCCATTTCCTAGTGCCTTGCTTCCTCTCTCTCTCTCGGTTTGAAGCTTCCTCGTCACTGCCGGAGCTAAATCGGCACCGCCGTTACTCCCTCAGCCTTCCTCACCTTCTCAGGTGTCAGTCGACGCCAAGCCTCACAGCTGTAACTCATCTCCGGCGTCGGCATTGAAAGTTGAAGGTGAGTTGCTACATGTTGATTTTAGACTATTTTAGGTTGTTCTCTGGTTGTCTGAGTTGATTTATGTGTTAATCTTCATTTATTCTAAATTAGATGATGAATTATGCTATTTTAGTTGTTCAAATCCGATTTGTTGTATATTATTTTGATTTTTCTTGATTTTACAGAATTTTATTTGATTTTTATTTGATTTTATTTAGTAATTAGAGTAATTAATGTTAATTATTTTTAGTATATTGATTTTATTTAAGATTATAGAAAATTATTGTGTTAATTGTGAATTTTGAATATTTTATTAATATTTCAAAAATTAATTGTTAAAAATTATGAAATTTTGATAATTGGTATTATTATTAAATGTTATTAATTTTATAACTTAATTTATGGTTTTTGTGATTTTTATACTACTTTTATAATTATTTTTAAGTTTATGTCAAATGTGAATAATTAGGTTAAATTTATATTTTGGAAGAAATTATTAGTTAATTTATGTTTTTATTGATATTAAGAAATTTGATGTTGAGAAAATAATTTTTTAGGCATTTGTATAATTTTTAGGGAGTTTTTGAGTGATAATATATATTATGTAAATTTATGTATTAAAGGGGTAAAAACGTAATTTCATGCTAATTATAACTAAATAATGGATTGTGGTTGGTTTTAATAATAATTAAGGAATTTAAAAGGATTTTTACAAATTATTTACTATCTTAGACTAATTAATACCAATTTTTGAAAATTAATTTTAAATAATATATTAGGTATTATTTTGAGTATTATGTGTATTTTTTCTATTATATGGGTAAATATGTAATTTTATGCTAATTATAGTTAAATATACGGTTTAGTTAGTTTTATTAATATTTAAGAGGTATAGAGGATTTTTATGAATTTATTGGTATTTTAAATTAAGTAATGTTAATTTTGAATATTGTTTCCAAGTTGTGTTATATATATATATATATATATATATATATATATATATATATATATATATATATATATATATATATATATATATCTATATATGTTTGTGAAATTTTGTTTTCTAGCTTTAATGAGCGATGATTTTCTAAGCTATGGATATTTATATGTAATATGTATTTTTAGGAAATAAATGATTTAATTTTTGTGTGATGGTTGAGTTGTGATCTCGGTCAGGGATAAGTGTAGTTCTAGAAGCCCGACTCGAGTATGAATGTCTGTGAATACTAGAAGTGTATTTTATATGCAGGAATGACTCTACTTATGGTAGAGAGATGTCCATTTTAAAGAGGAGACTCTGTTGAAATTTTGGTAGATTTTCTTATAAAATATGACATCTTTCGTAAATTCCTAGCGTTAATTAGGGTTTTTCCTTATCTATCAAGTCTTATCTGGTCTTCCTTGAGTTAGTCTAGAATTTCGCTATTTCTGTTGATTTTTTATTTTAATTCCATAGACGTGTTTTTAAAAATAGGTCTATTATTTTTTTCTAGAGAATACCGGAGATGGAGCTGTTGGATTGAGGCAGACGCGCAGTTGTCAGCCTTCTCGCTCGTCCTGTAAGTTGATAAATTGATATGTGTGTGTGTTTTATTTAAAGATGCATGCGCTCATATTTTTAGTATTTATTATATGATTTATTTAATTTAAATGCTGCTATTTAAGATTTAAATGCATTTTATTTATTTAAACTTCATTTTGAGAAATTTTGGTAGAACGGGCTACCTGGTGGGTTTCACCAGGATCGTGTGCACATGGTAGAGATTGAGAGATGAATCCGATGTATGTATGACTTGTGGATATAAACTGGGATGGGTGCCTCGGTGGAAGCCTTGCTCTCGGGGACCGCCAGTGATTGGAAAATTAATAATGGACTGGGATGGGTGCCTTGGTGGATGCCTTAGCTCTCGAGGATCGCCTAGTGACATGTATTTGGATTAAGTGGATGACTACGGCTTGGTGCCTCGGTTGATACCTTTGCTCTCGGGAACCAGCAGTCTAGTTGGATTAAGTGGGGCCAATTGGCCATTTAGAAATTTGGATTTAGGATTCTACCGAGATTTTTCAAAAGCTATACATATATATATATATATATATATACGTTATAAATTATTTTCACTATAACTATATGGTTTTCAAAAAGGTTTTTAAACTGTACAACTCTTTTTATTAACTTACTCAGTGAGGTCTGATTCCCCTCAATCTATTTTTTTCAGGAGCTTGGGAGTTCAACCTTAGACCACCTCTACACCGGATCTCTTCATCACCGGCTATATTATGTAGGTTATTGTGAGCTATACTGTAGTAGTAACTCTAGAATACTGCAGTAGTGTGTGTACTATGAGTTTGTATAAGTATAGTTATGTATGCATTTTAATGAACCACGCTTATGTATAATGTTTTAAGATTATTTTATGATATTTGATGATGTAGAATATTTTATATTGCACACAATTATGTTTATTTTTAGAAAAATCAGTTTGATAATGTATTCTTATATGAAATAAAGTTTTAAATTTGAAGGTTTTATGTTTCTTTTCTTTAAGGCTTACTACGGGTTTCGGGGGCCTTATGCCTATCCATTCCCTAGTGCAGTCACGTGCCCTTGGGTTCGGGTCGTGACATTCATATTTTGCACGTATACTGAGATCTTACATGTTCGCACGTAGTTCTAGTGACACCCACTAGGTTGCACATTTTACCATTATCTCCAAATCAATTTGAATTATAAATAATAAAATAAAATAAATAAATCGTTAAATAATGAATAATTAAATGACTAAATCACAATTAAATAAAACATAACGAAATAATTTTTCTTTAAACATGTTTTCAATTACTATTCATAAATGTAGAAGAAATGATCATATATATGACAATATAAATATATTCATAAATCAAACATATAATCATTTCTTTATTATTTTTAATTACTTGAACATATAATAAAAACACGCGCAACACACATTTCATAAAATTTTCTCTTAAATTATATATATATATATACACACACACACACACACACACATACTCACAAATATAAATTAAACACTTATAATTAAACTTAATAATCCACATAATATATTAAAAATATACTCTTATAATTATTAAATGCATTAAAGTATTCCAAATACACCAATTAAATAAAATATTAATGAAAACCAAATAATAATCTCATGAATAATTAAATAATAATTAGCATTAATAAATCTCAAAATTTAATTTAACACTAATTAACTAAAATAATAATTGAAACTCAATAATTCCTCCTAAATATTTATACACATACTCACTTAAAAAATTACTTAATAATAAATTCCATAGAAATAATATTTAATTCAATAATCAAAATACAGATTATAACAATCTTACTTCCTTACAAAAATTTATCCTGTAATTTTAATAAAAGAATTTAATACAAGAATTCATTAAGGAAAGAGGTAAGGGTAAGCCACTCGCATGTTAGTCTCGGTCTCCCACTTTAGTCTTGGTCTCTCACGTGTGCTCCTTCACGTTGTTGTTCCTCCACAACACTTTGGCTATTAGAATTTGCTTCGAACATAACTAGTGAACTTGACGATCAACAATCACAACCACTTATTCCTCATATATTAGATCTTCATTCACTTCCACACTCTGGGGCTGTAACACCTGTGAAGGGTTCAAAATGTATTTCCTGAGCATCGACACATGGAACACTAGGTGCACTTGAAATAAATTCAGAGGTAAAGCTAACTGATATGCAACCATGCCAACTCTCTCTAAAACCTCGAAATGCCCTATATATCTTGGTGCCAACTCTCCTTTCTTATATCATCACCATGGTCACCATCAACTAGCTAATATGCTCAAGCATAAGTCAACTTATACAATTTATTAATAATCATCACCTATTTTCATCAAACTATATGTTTTCAATTATCAATACTAATAACATCTTCTCACTGTTCTTCTTGCTACTGGATACTATATTATTTTCCTTATTTATTCCTTCCAATGATCATATTTCTATACATCATGGTACATTTAATATTTATTTCACAACTATACTTACATCCACCAGTCATGCAAATCTTATAATATATTTTCAATATATATCACAAATTCTAATTTGCTAAAATATTAGTTCACCATCTAATAGCCATATAGTTTTAATGCTTCCTATTGTTAGCAAAATCCATCAAACTTATACTCATTACTTATTAACCTAAATATTCAATTCATCATCAATCTTCAATCTAATAAGAGATTCATCTATCTCACTTTCACTACACTACTCCGATGTTCTACTTTATATATTTAGCTTATCACTCTCAAAGTAACTAGCATAGCTTAAATGATACAATCTTAGCTCAAACTTAAGGCTTTCATTTAATCTTCAAAGATATGCACTTATTTCCTATAATTTCAACAATTAACTCCTCAAGTTTGCTTTTCTTGTAACTACATTTTTATTTTTCTTAAACTGAAACAACTCCAATTAAAATTTTAAATTTCAATTCTATCTTTTTATTCCACACATTTACTTATATAGTCACTATCTTGTTGTATAACACCTCATATAATTTATAAATTATGCACATACTATCATATATAAATTTTTTCCTTACCTACTATATATGCTAACTTCCACAAAATTTCAATAGGTATACCATTAAAGCATTAATTGATTATCACATATCCTCAAGGTTTTTTTTAATATTCCTTATTCCACTATGTTATTGTTATATCATCTGTTAATTAAACTAATTATCAAGTTTAAGCTTACCTACACATTTATTTTCTATCCAGCCTTTCTCACCTCTGCATTTTCCTTAGTGGAATAAATCTCCTCAAAACACTTACATAATTTCTCATAAAAATATCATTTTATTAGTTAATATGTTATTTGATCTCCATAGTTGTTATAATTCAACTCTTATATTATAAAATGGAATAATCACCCTATTATAATATTGAATATAAATTTCATCATCCAAATAAAGTTCCAATAAAGTCATCAATATCTGTAATGTCCATAAACTATATTCAAATCCTAAATCCTTATATTTCATTATAATTCACAATTTCTTGTCTTATAGGATATTCCTATATATATATATTCACGTCTTTACCCATTATCCTTATATCCCAAGACATATTAAAATAATATGTGACTCCATTAATTATAAATTGCATTCCTAATAAACATCAAATTCCAATGGACTAATTATTAACTATAAATTTTATCAACTTGCAAACCATAATCTCTACCCATGCTTCTATCTCCAATCCTTGTCATCATCCTAAAATCCAAAATCAAATAACTTTAACAATTTGTATAACTAAAGTTTTGATTAATTAACCAACTTTTCAAAACATTTTCATCACAACACTCGATTTTATCTGTAACTTAAATCAAAACTAAGGAAAACACAATCAATCAACCTCTTATATGCACTCATAGTAGTGTCCTATAAATCCTTAATAACCATGGGTAGAAAATGTCTCATTTTCTACTCTCAGTAACCTAAAGTAGCATAATGTCAAGCTAACAAATCCATTTCCAAAATCACACCTAAGTCAATAACACCCCAAAGGTCTGATTCTGCAAATAACTTTTTAAATTTCAGTCTTCAGCTCGATTGCTAATATATATACTAAACTTAATCCTTTAACATTCAGTTCTACTAGTCTCATCTTACAATGTATCACATCTACAACATGATGTGATAGATTGAAGAGTTCATATATGTTCTTCTTAATTGACTGCTCTTCTCTTGCTCTGCATAATAGTCATCATGTAAAATTATCCCTTCTTGAAGGTGGATAAAAGTATCTTAGAAATCACTTTATAAACTCCAACCATGTCACAGTAGTCACATAAAGATGATTTGACTACATTTACCAATCTTATACTATAGTCACAACTGACAACTTCACCCTCAAAGAGTACCAATGTGTTGCATCGATGCTAAACATCTTTTGATTTCTCCATCAAGCATATTTAAACACTTGTCATTCTTGGTTAAGCACTTCCAAACCCTCATCAATCCTGGCTACCTTAGCCACAAGTGCTTCAAGTTCTAGTTTGAAATTACTTGCTCCACTTATGATAAGTGCTCTAGCCTTTAAGTTACAATTGCCTTTGACCTACTCCTATACTAGACAGGAGGAATAATGGTTGATACTCAAATCAAAACTTCAACTTGAAAGGACTGCTCATAATTATATATTATCTCTATGGTAGAAGTAATTAACATTCACCTCATTTGAAAAGATACAAAAACCAACAAGATTCAAAACATGGAATATACATGGAAATGACATATATGCGAAATTCTAGAAATAATAATGACAACAATTGACATTTATCAACCTAATCACTGAAGTAGTTTAATAAACGACATATTCCAATAACCTAAAAATTAATTAATAAACCATTAGCTCTGATACTAACTTTGTTATGATCCAAACCCAAGGGCACGTGACCGACACTAAGGAATGGGAAAACATAAGGCTTCTGAAACTCATTGTAAGCCTTAAAGAAAATTTACAGTGAAATATAGGAAAGTAAATTAAATGAAATGTTTAAATAAATAAATAACACAAATAACATGATATCCAAAACAATCTTTGATGAAATATAATAATCAACATTAGTACAAATCTTTAATACAGGTAATAATCCATAAAATATAACATAAAAGTTAACCACCACTACTACTACGATGTTCTAGATTTCAAATACATAATAATACATTTCATATAGACCTATATAAAATAACCGGAGAATAAGAAACCCGGCGTAAAGTAGGCGAACTAAAAGAAGACTTTTAAGATCTTAAAAAAATAATTGAGGAGAGTTAAACCTCACTGAGTAAGTTAATAAAAAAAATGTATGTTGTGTGAAAATCTCTTTTAAAAATATATTTTTATGAAAATATAAAATATATAATTTAAAACATTTGATTTATTGAAATATTCTTTTACCGAAATAAAGTATTTAAAATCATAAAATACTATATAAACTACAATATACTTCCTTAAATAATTTTTATAAGAAAACTAGGTAGAACCTTACTCCACAATTCTAATAGCCTTTTAGCTCTCTTATAAATCCAAAGACTGTCGATTCCCAAGAGCAAAGCATCCACCAAGCTACTAGCCGTAGTCAAATCACTTGAACCAATATTTATTGGCAATTCTTGAGAGCAAAGCATAATTGAGCTACCGACCCCAGTAAATTATAAATCACACCTGAGAGCAAAGCATCACTAAGCCTATTTCACATTTTACATGTCCTAGTGACACCCATTAGGTTGCACATTCCACCATTATCTCCAAATCAATTTCAATTATAAATAATAAAATAAAATAAAATAAATAAATCATTAAATAATGAATAATTAAATAAAACATAACGCAATAATTTTCCTTTAAGCATTTTTTCAATTACTATTCATAAATGTAGAAGAAATGATCATGCATATGACAATATAAATATATTCATAAATCAATCTTATAATCATTTCTTTATTATTTTTAATTACTTGAACATATAATGAAAACATGCACAACACACATTTTATAAAATTAACTCATAGGTTGAGCGTGTCGGGCAACATATTCTCTACTGCTCTGGTGCTACAACTCAAGTCCCGGAGTTCTAAAAAATAAATAATATTTATTTAAAATATGCTTGTAAAATAAAATAAATGAATTCATGAAAATTCTCGGAATTATAAAAACTATAGGAGGGATGAAATTGACTCGATCAAAGGTACAACTCAACTAAAACTAAAAATTGGACACACGCCGATGTCACATTTTATAAGAAATTTACAAAAAATTTGGCAGAGTCTCTTCTGTAAAACAGACATCTATCTACTAAAAGTAGAGTCATTTCTGCATGCAAACACTTTAAAAATTCACAGCACTTAAAATCTCGTGTTGGGCCCCCGAATTACAATTATTGTCCAACCAAGAACCAATTTATCAACAAAATCTGAAGTAATACAAATCTCAATGATTCACCAAAAATCATAAAATCTATATAAAAATATAATAATTTCTCAAGTCACCAAAATATCTCATAAAAATAATAAAACCCTTTATTTTCCAAATAAATAATAAAATTTTAGTTTTTAAATAATATTTGCTAATAAAAACCATATATGGAATAAAATTCTCATTATACAATTAAATTAGCATAAATTGCAAATAATTATTAAAATACTTATTAACATCATAAAAATAATAAAATGCCCATTTAAGCTCAAAAATAATAAATAAATTTATTATTCATATCTTAGTAAAAAATTATCACAAATTAACTAATAATTGGAAATAATAATAAAAATTATTTTTTCATACTTTTATTAATCCAAAGATAGTCTAAAACAAAATAACTAACAACAATTTCAATTAAAATCAAATAATTTACTAAATTTCAATAATTTCCAAAAATACACATTTAGACATAAACTACAAAAATTCACTTAAATACCACAATTCAATCTATTTACGTAATAAAAGTATAAAAGATGTTTATTTCCAAAATAAATAATAAAATTCAAATTTATAATTAAATTCTATTATTAAATTCATTTCTTCCAATTTTTGAAATTAAATAACATTAATTATAAATAATTATTTAAATTGCTCAAATATATAATAAAAATAACCAAAAACTCATTTAAGCTTGAAAATAATAAATAAAATTATTATTCATAAATTTTTATGGAAATTACTAATAAGTAAAAATAGGAAATAATTCATAAAAATTATTTTGATACTATTTATTACTCAAAAATTATTCAAGACATAATAATTAACAATAATTTAAACTAAAATATAAAAACTACTAATTTTTCCAAAATTTCATTTTTTACATAAACATTCAAAAATTTATAATAAAAATTCAGTACATAATTTTAATAAACTTCCTTAACAAAACTTGCTCAAAATAATTAGTAGAATTTATTAAAAATAAAATCTTCTTGAGCCCAGAACAGTGCCGGAACAGTAACTTCGAGCCCGAAAATTTGAAATTTTTAGAAAAATAAATAAAAATTATATCTAGATAGTTCACAACCCCAACAACAATTTATTTTAAAGCAATTTCATCTAATTAAATCAAATTAGGCACAGTTTAACAATGTAATAAAAAATACCCAAAAATCAAATTATTCAAAATCGGGGTCATTACCGGAGTTGTTTAGACAAATCAAGTTGGTGCTTTAGAAGTTTAGAGGATCAGCTTCCATTTGAGACCAACGTCAGCTCCAGTCATCGTCGGAATTGCCTCCGGCAAGCCTAAGATCAAACCAGCACCGTGAGGAAATAGGGACAGAGAGAGAGAGGGAAAGGAGGAGGGAGGAGATGCTGGTGGTTCAGGTAGCTCGACAACGTGGTGGTGATGGTTGGAGCGGTGGCGGTAGGTGGGTGGTGGTGGTATGGTGGTTCGACGATGAGGGAAGAAATAAGGCAAGAATTTATTATTATTTTAATTATTATTTCGGGAGAATTTATTGTTAAGTAATTATTTTATTGTTAACTAAAATGATAATTAAAACTCAATAATTTCTCCCGAATATTTATACACATACTCACTTAAATAATTACTTAACAAAAAATTCCATAGAAATAATATTTAATTCAATAATCAAAGTACCGGTTATAACAAAACTAAGTAAATAAAATACTAATTTACTTTAGAATTAAAGCAAATGTAATTTAAATTATTAAGTATAATAGAAAATTATGTAATCTAATGATAAAGTTACAATAGTTTTGATGAGAAATTAGTATGTGTTAAATAAATTATAATTTAAATTATTAAATATATCAAAGACCATATAATTTTTTTTTTATAAAAAATTAGTATTATTATAACAAAACTATCTAGTTTTGGTGTAAATTAGTTATTAAGTGCAGTTTTAAGATTAAGTAAATATATACAATATTAATTTAATATTAAGCAAATAAAATTTAAATTATTAAGTATAATAGAAAATACATGTTCATGATAACAATTATATAGTTTCCATGTGAAGTAATATAAGTATAAAGTATAGCGTTAAGTAAGTTTTATATAATACAATTACAATTGTTAAGTCTAGTAAAAAAATTATATTTTTGTAATAAAATTACCAAGTTTTGTAAATTAGTACTAGTAGTAATAAAATTATGTAGTTTAACAACAGCACATAATGATTTTGACGTAAACAAATATTAATATTAAGTGAATATAATTTAAATTATTAATTATAATAACAAATATATATGATAAAACTATAAAATGTTATGGTATAAACTAGTAAATAATAGCATCAAGTAAATATAATTTTTATTTCCATAACAATAATTTTAACACTATAACAATTGTTACCTATAGCTTCAAAATGATTTGTGGTGAAATTTATAAAATTTTGTAGCTAAAAGTTTTAATCACAAAAATAAGTGATGTAGCTTGCAATAGCAAAAAATAGCGTAGCTAAAAGTTAGCTATAGAATTTAAGTGTTATGATCTATTTTTCATATTTTTAGCTACATAATTTATGATAATAAAGCTAATTGTAAAAAATATTAAATTTAATTGCTACAAAACTATAAATTGTGTAGTAAAAAATTTTGATTATTAGCCATAGAAGTATTATTCAGTAGCAAATAAAATATATATGTTGGAACAGATATATGGAGCTAATAAAATAATATAACATCCTTTTTCATTTTAAAAATTAAATATTATTCATTTTAAAAGATAAACATTAATACATATATGAAAGAGTCCTAGAGGAAGGGGGGAGTGAATAGGACTATCGAAAAAAAAAATAAGAAATTAACAAGATTTGAACAAGAATTAAAAGAAATGTTAAGAAGGAAGAATGAAAAACCAATGATTTAAGGAGTTTGGATTCAATAACAATCCTACGTCTCCACCAAACTTATCCTCAAATTAGGATTTTCAATCACCCACAATCTTATTCATAACATTAAGATTACACAAGAGTTTTATGGCTCACTCTTACAACCTTACAACTTGAGTTTTCAAGGCTTACACTAAAGCTGAATTCTTAAGTGTGTTAGTGGTTAAACACTTAAACCAAATTCCTTTAGAATATAATCTTACTTCCCATTTTCTTAGCCCTAGAAAATAAAAGAATAAGAATTTATGTTCCAATACTCACCAACTCTCACAAGAGTATATAATAATAAAATGAATTTTGAAAGAGTTTTGAGAGCTTAATTGAATGCTTGAAAGTATATAATGAATAAACAAGTTTCTTAACATTAAAATAATCTTTATAGGTCATTTTTATACTTGAGCAATTTAGTTATAGCTGTTGGAAGCAATATTTTTGTTCCCAACAAAAACAAAGTCCATTTGAATGAAATTTGGACTTTTGAACTACATTTTGTTAGGTCTTGGTCGGGATATCATCATTCCTAATCGGGACGAGCATTGAATAGCCATTATGAGCTATTGCATTTGAAATTTTGCTTTGGTCTTGATTTGGATATTAATGTCCCGATCAGGATATCATTGTCAGGGCAATGTCCAGGTCGGACATTGGATCAGGATCAGTTCTGCTAAAAATTAAAGTTTTAAAGAAATTGGTTTGCCTTGGTCCTGGTCGGGATATTCAATGTCCTAATCGAGACCACGATAGGATATGCACTTTTTATGTAATTTAGTCCCTATGTTTAGTTTGATCAAGATAGTTCATTATGATGCCTTTTCAAGATTGAAGATGATCGAATCAGCCTTAACTTTCTTAATAAAAGTTGTAGATAATTGTCTTATCTTTCCATATTACTTTAAATCACCTTAATTAAACTTTTGTAGGTCAAGATATTACTAAAATACTGAGAGCTATATACCTTGAAATGAAAGCTGCATATGTTGACTTTGACTTAAGATTTGGAATACCCAAATGAGCTTAAAGTTTAACAAGTAAGCTTAATTCAGAAAGCTTACGATGTCTACTTCAAAAGTGATGAAGGTCATTTTCTCATTATAGAGCTCTAAAGATGTCAAAAAGCCTCATTGAATCTCAGAAATCGAATTAGCCCAAAAGACCACTGTATATCCAAAAATGTATATTTTTGGTATATAATTTCCTAGACACTTAGTTGAAATCATTAACATTGTTTGTCAAATTCCAAAATTAGTAGTTTAATTGTGCAAATGGTCAATAATCTCCCCCTTTTTGGCTTTAACAATCAATTTGAAAAGATAATAAACAATTTGTGTGTGTGTGTGTCAAAAATAAATAACATGTATAAGCATGTTAAATTAAAATAGCTCCCCCTTTCAAAATAAATAGATGTAATAAATTTTTCCCCTTTAATATATGCATAAAACCAATATCATGTACCAAAATATGGAAGAATTAACAAAGCATATATAAGGGTTTAAAGAAATTGAAAAAATATTAAATAATTATAAAGAAGATGGTTTTAAGAAACGATACCAATTTGAAAGAGAGTCATAAAAATTTTCTCCTTTATATGAAAATATATTTCTTTATTTTCTCCTTTGTAGACATGATAAGAAATATAAATTAAATTTGTTCTCCATGACAAAAATATAAAATATATCATGAGAGAATTATGACCTAACATAACAAATGTGTTTAAAAAATGATAACATGATAATTTTATTAGGCAATATAATGGAAATAATTTCAAACATATATGCATGTATATGCATGTAGTGCTACTAAAATGTATCACAAAAATAGTACATATAACACTCATTATCACATGATCATATAGTGCTTAGCTAGCTAATTATACATAATCATGTGGCACTTGGTACAAACAAAAACACTAAGCACAATGACACTTAGCATATTACAAACACAAACACTAAACGCACAATTTATCACATAGCTTCTTAGCTTCTTCTCCCCATTTGTCAAAGATAAAAAGAAAACAGAGAGATATAAAAGGAAAATGAATAAAATTCTAGAGGGAATAAAAGATCAAGAGCCAAAATAATGAAAACAAAGATACACAAAATCTTTATAAAATCGATGTCATACTTAAATAAAGTAAGCAAAGTAAGGCCTTTTGTCATATATGATATATAACAAAACTGGCCACATTTATAATGTTACTATGCATGCATAAAAAAAATTATGTAAATTTATGTCACTTACATAAGCACATCTTTGAAGAAAAAAAAAGAATTTCTCTCATTTAAAAGAAATTAACTAAATACTCATGAAAACTCAAGTATTGCTTCCTAGTTGTCAAAAGTAAAGATAGGCCAAATCTTAAAAAAATATCCGTGCCTTATCAAAGATTAAAATTTTTTTTAAGAAGAATTTATACATGAATAAATTAAATATGAATTTTGCATGTATAGACAAAAAAAAATTCATGCATAAACACAATAAATAATAAATTAAACAAACTCAGAGATTTCTCCCCCTTTGTCAAAAATGCAAAAAAAAAAATCATTAAAAAACAATTGCATTAAAAAGAATAGAGTTACAATGATATTAAGATATCAATTGTAATCAAGACATAAAACTAACAGCTCATGGCTTACATCCAAAAAATATCCAGAAAATAAGCCGAACCTAAACTAACAAAAAATAATTATAAAAACAAACTATCAGCTCAATAGATATGAAAAATATACTAAAAGTAAACTAGATAGAAACTGATGACAAAATTATCAAAATCATATAAAAAGAAACTAGTCTTGATGAGGAGTATGAGGAATTAAAAAATGCATATTTAAACATATATAAATGCATGACAATTAAAAAAAATGTTAAGATTAAAATTAAAACATTTAACAATCAAATTAATCAATAAGTGTCATACCTTAAATTTGATTGTCCTAAAAAAGGTCCAATGATGAAATAAATCCCCGAGATGATTTTGAGTCTGCTCGTTCGTAACACTTCTAAAGTGTGCAACCTTAAACACTTAATCAACCCCACTACCAAGCCATTAAGTTGTGCTCCGACCTTGCAAAATATGAATTATTGAAACAATGAGAGGTTTATTTTGAGAAAACTCCTTTCAGAATACTCAACTCGTCGGGCCAGTGCATATTTTGTTAGATAGGGACCCAGCTTCATAAAAAAAATAGAAATTGATTTTCACCAATAGACTTCAGAAACACATCCAGAGGGCTCCAAAACCTCTAGAAGTGACTTGGAATGGTCCAACATAACTCAAGTATCAACGTGTATCACTTAGAAGTGCGTGTAAATGCCTTTAGTTGTCATGTGCTAAAATCAAAGCTAAATTTGGAAAAATGGACCCTGAAAACATATCTGGAAGGCTAAAAAGCCCTAGGAACCAACCCCATAACAATGCACGTAGAACCTGAGAGGAGCATGTAGACATTCGAAGTGCGCATGAAAAAGTGCACAGGAGCACGTGGCCACGCACTTGCACCTATGCGTGGTAATGCGCACTTGGCGTGACCACGTGTAAAAATCCCCTCACATGCATGTGACCACGCTTCTACTACTCCATTCTACACATTTTTCTCTATAATTGACCCCTTTACACCCCATTTTAAGGGGGGAAGCAAGTGAAGACACACACACACTCAAGAGTTAGTTCGGCCGAAGGTGTGGGAAACCCTTTCGTATGTAGTTTTTGCTCTTCCACAACCTTTCCTTTAGGTTGTTAGATCCCTTTTCCATTAAACCCAGTCTCATCTTTGTCAAAGCATGCTTCAAAGGTATACAATCTATCATCATTTTGCTGTTATTTTGAACATCTCGATGAGGAAAGCTCGATAATCTCTTAAAGCTAGAGCTTTAAAGTTCACACAATATGAGTAAAGTCTAAGGACCATACATTCATTTCAGCACGTTTATTTTATCGCACTGCATTTATTTTACTGTTGCTAGCATTTGAGAATACTATTGTGCTTATGTGATGAGACTAGCAATCTTGTATGCTACGTGAATAATATATGTGTTATTATGCTCATTTCATGTCATCATTCTGCATCTTCTATTTTTGAAATCATGAAATTACAACGTAAATGTCAATAATGTGAAATGTTCATCTCCCAAAATAGAGTTATCATGCTCTCGGTCCAATGATGACCTCATACACCATTTATATTATCATCATCATCATGGCATGACTAATCACTGCAAGCATGATCATCCTATCATTGATCAAATAAGTTGTGTAAATGGTCATGATATTCTTGTAGATCTATCATATTAGATTTACTTTTCCTCAATCTTTTCCTTTTCATATGTATTTTATTAGGAAAGCAATGTAATAAATAAATTTTTAGCTTTATTATCCTATACTATTTGATGTACTGTATGAATGCTATGTAAACTATCATTAAGGAAATTAGGGTGTTGTAGTAGCTATACATCGAATATGATATAATGAGAAAAAGTAAAAAAGTAGATTTTTAGCTTTATTATCCTATACTATTTAATGTACTGTATGAATGCTATGTAAACTGTCATTAAGGAAAATAGGGTGTTGCAGTAGCTATACATTGAATATCATATTAATGAGAAATAGCAAAAAAGTAGATGCGATCTCCCGAACTCAAAAAGCTCTGCTGGGGATAATACTCACTAAGTGACATGATGTTTTCCCTTTCTTTTTCTAATTTTCTAAAAATCAAAAGCGTCTTGTCCCCTCGAGACTAATCATTGGTCCTTATTCGGTAAAGTTTCCATGTCCCTCGGAAATAGAAAAACAAACAACACACACTCAACCACCAGAGTTGAAAAGAAAAAACCACAGTTGCTCATAGTGGTGACTCTACTCGGGACTTCTAAGTAAAAGGGATCAACTCGAAAATGACTATTTCTCATTATGCAATACTCGATTGTATAGAGCCCTTTACCACTGCATTTACACTATGCATCACACATGCACTACTCATCCTTAAAAGTCTTAATAATACTAAATGACATTACTACCATGATTCCACTCAAGTCATGAGGTGACGAAGATATGGTATTATCACCTTTAGTCTTTACTCATGCATTCACTAAACTCATATGACAAGAGTCTGTAACCTAAGTCCTTAAGTGGGGCGACTGAGTTATCAAAAGAATGCTAGACTCACTGACCGAAGTTTGAAACCCTAGTCATATAGGGGCATTCTTACTAAAGGAATACTTTGCCTTTCACCCTAACTCAGCTCATGTAAATAAACCAGTAGCAATATCTACTAGGATTCCACCAAGCTATGCATGCTATCCTTGTCCTAACACTATCCGATTGACCTGATATTTATAAATGACATAACCCTCATAGTGTCTATCATCAAATGATGTCATAATTTTATTTTTAATAAAAAAGTTATGCTTAAGACCACGTGATTCTCGTCTACTTCGTGTGAGCCTAAAGCATGAGGAATGATGAGAATCATGTACCTCAACTTGAATAGTCTATATGAATTAACAAATAATGACATCCCTTGATGACGGAACCTATGAGGTGTCATCCATTAATCCTTATTTTATTAAATGAATGGGTTAGGAACCCAACTAGATTATGGACCTTTATGTTAATAAAATCAAACTGTAAACTATTAAACGATACTTTCATGACTTATGGTAAATATATCGAATATTGATGTGGGGGCAAGAACTCAGACTCCCTTTAATTGACCTTGGCCCTATGCATACAGGTGCATACGAGCTTTGGACATCATTTGAAGCCCGCCAATTGACCCTTACATTAACATCATATGATTACCTCAAGCATATTTAAGTATCATTCCTCAGTTTACCCTTTGGTTCTGACAAATATAAATTGAAATAACTTAGTTCTGAGAATGGAACCATAGTCCCCTGATGACTATAGGTTCAAAACCCATCTACGAAAGAGACTGAATGACCTTGTGAAGAAATAAGGTTGGAAGCGAGAGCTTACTTATGATTGATTTGTTCACCGTGCAGGAAAACTAACTAGCTTTAATCATGCATACATCACATACATGTAGATAGCACGTACCAACCATTGTTTCTTATAGGAATAATCATTTTTTCCATTATAGGATTTTTACATCCACTACATGCATACATGCTCACCCTAAGCACACGTCATGCATCATTCATTTAGCTAACCCTAATAAATGCACATGAAAACTACATTCAAACATGAGTGACCAAAAAGACACCTCCTATCAGCAATTAAAAAAAAAGCTAAAAGAGGGGATCCAAAAGTTGCTCACTGATGGCACCATAGCTAAAATCCTCAAAGCCCAAATCAAAGCCAAGAGTGCTCGAAATGGGAATAGCACACCACTAAATGAAGCATCTACATGTGTTCACCTGAGGGTAGATAAGGCAAAGGGAATTTCCCACACTCCACTTCAAGCTGATACTAACAATGACTACTAACAAGATCTCAGGAATGCACCAAAAATTGCAAAAATTATTAACATGGCCAAGCTTGAATTGACAGGGGAGGTCAAAATATTAGCTAAAAAATGGCTTAGTTGGAAATTTCCTTCAAAGACAAAGGAACTCATGGCTCTAAAAGCTTCACCAACCTAACACTGTTCAAAGATGAGAACTTCCAGATGATTTTAAGCTATCAAACTTTGCTAAGTTTGATGGAACAGGGGATCTGAGGGTCTATCTAAGGCAATATTCTACCTTCATAGCTACTATAAAGCTTAATAAATCATAGATTGTTAAATACTTCTTCACATCACTAGAGGAAGGGCCGAGGGCATGGTTGTTTGACCTTATGGATGAAATAAAAACTGATTGGCTACTACTAACTCAAAAGTTTATTAAGTAGTATGAATACAACACTTAATTAGACATCACTCAAAAGGACCTTGAGACCACAAGGCAAAAACTCGATGAAGCTTTCTCTGATTATGTCATCAGATGGTGGGGAAAGGCAGTCAATATGAGAAACTGTCCTATTGAGGATGAACAAATAGAGCTGCTAATCAAAAGGGCACTACCACACTTTAGAAAAACAAATGATCTTTGCTCATTATACTGACTTCAGAGCTCTCCATCAGGCCAAGATTAGAATTGAGGATCAAGAACCTCAATAAGCCAAAAACACTTTCCACTGTAATACCCAACCAAACACCAAAAACACCTTCACTCGAACTACAGAAATAAACATGATCCAACCCAACACACACAACTTACCATCTATTAATACCATCAAACCACCAAGAAAATTATTAAACTTTAGCCTCCCACTATCTAAAGTATTCTAGAGACTTCAACAAAAGAACCTTTTACAACCACAATAACCTAGGCCTCTTCCAAACCCACTACCACCTTAAATTAACCAAAACTTGTGCTACCACTTTCACCAAATGCCTGGCCATACCACTGATACATGAAAAACTCTCAAAAATGCAATCTAAAACCTCATTGGCTCTGGAAAAATTGATGACCAGAAAAATGATCCCAATATTAAGACCAATCCTCTCCTAAACTATCAAAACATGTCACTACCAACTATCAGCATGATCACCTCCAAGCTACTAGAAGACCTTATTAAAAAATCAATCCAAGGCATTTAAGAAACCTAAGATAGGCCCTTAGAAGACAAACCCTCAAATTCTTAAGCCTCATGATTCTAGTGAAGATGAGCAATGCCCTTCTACCTTTCAATACATCCCAAGGCCTAAAAAATTCTTCCCCTACTTGATGATGCAGAAAAGAGCCGAGGATACAACTCACCTTATGAATGGTGAAGTGATTGATTGCCCTTACTTATAAGAACTAGAGATACACAAAAATTTTAGTAGTAACCATAAAGTATGGGACTTGTTGAGCTAGCCATTTGGGAAGTTTGACTATAAAGTCAAGCACACAGCATCTCCTACTGCCCATACACTCCTAGAAGACATAGTACTCTCAGGATAAGGAGACGAATTTAAAAATAAAGATGGGATGGTCAATACTATTCAATTTTAGAACTTGCAGATCATGGGGATAAACATATGGTATGACTCTGATGATCCTAAAAAGGATACTGGGACTAAGAAATCAACCTCTTTTGTGGCTGAGAGCTTAACTCAAGTCTATCAAGGACAAGCCGAGGAATAAGTGAGCAACAAAATCAAGAAACCCTCAAGAATAAGCATTTACTAGACATGATAATTAAGATTGAAATCTATGACATAATGAAAAACCTGCAGATAAAATCTGAAAGTGAATCTATCAATCATGCCCAAGCTGCTGCCATCCTCGAATCGAGTATTGACGACATCTTGTTTAAAGACATTGTTGATAATGATCTCTGCACCTTTTCTCTATTTGAAAATGATAATGTAACAAACTCTAAAGTTAATGCAATGAAATCTGATTTTGCTTACTTGTTTAATGTCTTTCTTGATGGTAGTGTGCATTGCATTGGTAAAAACATTAGCATATTTGACATTTATTCCATATGCACTAAATTATTTAATATTGGCACAAAATCTGAACCACGCATTATGCATGTTTTGAAAGATCTTACCCCTAAAGAGAGGAGGGAAATTGAAAAAATATTAATAAAATATTTAAAAGTATTTGCCTGTACATACGAAAATATGCAGAGACATTGCTTAACACTTCATTCCTACTAAAGAAGGGTGCAAATCGGTAAAGCAGAAACTGAGAAGACTCATACCAGAATGGGCCTAAATAGTGAAAGAAGACATCGAGAAACATAATAAAGCAAAATTCCTAGAGGTAGTAAATTATCTAGAATGGTTAACAAATGTGGTGCCAGTACCGAAGAAAGACGGAAGGGTTAGAATCTGTGTCGACTATAGAGATCTGAACAAGGCCGACCTGAAGGATAATTTACCACTACCTCATATAGATATACTGGTTGATAATGCTACCATATGTGCAATGTGCTCATTCATGGATGGATTCTATGGGTACAATAAGATCCTAATGGCTATTATCGACAAAGCAAAGACAACTTTCATAACGGAATGGGGTATTTACTGCTATAGAGCGATGCCTTTTAGACTAAAGAATGTGGGGGCAACCTATTAGAGAATGATGACTGCAATCTTCCATGACATAATATATAAAGAAGTGGAGGTATACATTGACAACATGATGGTCAAGTAAAGAATCAGAGAAAAATATTCCTCTAACCTCGAAAAGTTCCTCAAAAGGGTTAAAAATTAAAGTCTCAGGCTAAACCTGAAGAAATGCATATTCAGGGTTACTTCAAGAAAGATGATGGGGTATGTTGTCAGTCAGAACAAGGATGAAATGGATTTAGACAAAGAGAAAGCTATCAGAGAGATGCCAGTGCCAAACATAGAAAAAAAATCAGACGGTTTTAAAGGAAACTATAGTTCATCGGCAGATTCATCACTAAGTTGATAGTAGTATGTGAACTGATCTTCAAGCTACTCAAAAAAGATGAGCCGATTGAATGGAACAAACAATGTTAGCTAACATTTGACAAGATAAAAAACTACCTAGCCAAACCATTAGTCCTAAGACGACCAAAACCAGGGATGCCTTTAACCCTATATCTGGCTATCGAAAGGAATGCAATCGGTGTAATGTTAGCCTAAGAGGGGGAAATAGAAGTAGAACATGTAGTCTACTACTTGAGCAAGAAGATGCTGCCATATGAAGAGAAGTATAGCCAAGTCGAATAGATATGCCTAGCAATGGTATGGGTAATAAAGAAACTCAGACACTACTTTCAATCCTACAAAATTCAGGCTATGCTCTTTAAAAAGATAGTAAAGAGGAAAGCATTAAATATTCTAATAAAAAAATGGTGATACTACCATGCTCATTAAGAACTTCAAAATTTTTTTGAGAAAGAAAAATTTCTCAAGAGAAAAGGACTCCAATAAGAAGTTTAAAAGAGATAGTAAGAAAAGAACCAAAGAAGTTACTTGCTATAAATGTAAAAAATTAGGACATATCCTAAGTGAGTGCCCCAAACTTAAATTCAAGAACAAAGGAGCAAAGGATAGGAAGAAGGCCTTCAAAGCTACTTAGGATGACTCCTCCAAATCCGAAGACGAAGAGGAACAACAAGAAGTGACCAATCTTTGCTTTATGGCTCTTGAAGATGAAAAAGAGGTACCATCTACTTCTAACTCTTCTTGTGATGAATATTGTGTTTATGATGAATATGATGATGATGATGATGATGATGATGAGAGTTCTATTGTGAATAAACTATTACTTAAATGCAAAAGCTTGCTTTTTAGAAAGAAGTATTATAAGCATGAGTTAAATAGATTAACCAAGGAATTTGAGAAGTTAAAAATTAAATTTTCTAATCTTGTTAAATCAAATGATAAACTTGCTAGTGATTTAAAATCTTTTAACTCCTTGGAAAAGCAATTCAAGAAAGCTAGTGATGAAAATCATAAACTTTCTAATTAGGTAGTTGAGTTAAAAAATTATATATCAAAATTTTAAAGAGGAAAAGAGAGTTTAGATAATTTACTTGAATCTCCAAAATTTCATGGAAATATTCATGGAATTGGATATAATAATGGAATGGCCTCATCTTCATCATCATCATATATTAAATTTATTAAAGCATCATGCAATTCCATTCCCTTTACTTCAAAATCGATTGAGACTTAAGCTTTTGAAGCTAATAAGTCTATTGAGTCAAATATTAAAAGGAAGTCTTATAAGACTCAATTCTATATAATATAAAGAGGTAAGGCTCAAAATAGAGTACCTCAACCCAAGCATGCTTGCATGTACACTAGACACAATACTCATAAGCATGTTGTATAACACAATGCACCTAAATATGTTTCATAAACCTATCAAAATATACATTGCCATTGCCAATGTCTGTCTCATACTTAAAATAATAGGAGACACACACATAGTAGGAAAGTATATCATCCTAGGAAAAATAAATATGAAAATGTTATATGTTCATATTGCATGATCAAAAGACAAACCAATAATGTGTGCTTCTATAGAAGACTATACATGAATTTGCTTCCTATGGATTATTTTGAGACTAACCAACCTAGACAAAAAAAGGTTTTGGTTTAAAAGATCACTTACATTATTTTATGTATGCGTGCTTGAAATCCATAAGAACGAAAAGCAAGTGGTATCTTGATAGTGGATGTTCAAGGCACGTGATAAGAGATAAGGAGTAATTCAATGAGCTTGATGCAAAGGATAAAGGATATGTCACATTTGGAGACAATGGTAAAGAAAAGATAGTAGGCATTGGAGAAATAAGTAATCCTCAATGCTTATCTATACATCATGTGTTGCTTGTTGATGGTCTCAAGCATAATTTTCTTAGTATAAATCAATTGTTTGACATGGGAAATAGAGTGACTTTCTATCCTAAAAATTACTTTGTTAATAGTCTTAATGAAGACAAAATAATTTTTAGTGGTGAAAGAATAGACAATGTTTATGCTATTGATTTGAACAAGATTGATAACAAAGATATCAAATGCTTAATGTCTATTTCCCATGACACATGGACATGGCATAGAAGGTTAAAACATGAAAATTTTGAGCTTTTGAATAATCTTTATAAACATGAACTTGTGATTGGTTTACCTAAGCTTGAATTCACTAAGGATAAATCTTGTCATGCATACTAAAAGGGAAAAAAATTTGAGTCCTTATTTAAGCTAAAAAATGTAGTGTCCACTTCTAGACCACTTGAACTTATATATAAGGATTTATTTAGACTAACTAGAGTTGTTAGTCTCGGTGGAATGCACTAGGCATATATATTATGAAAGGTGTCCAAGAAGGGGGGGGGGGTGAATAGGACTATTAAATAAAAATGAGAAATTAAAAGAATTCTTTGAAAAAATTGAATGGAAGTTAAGAAGGAAGAATGAAGAACACAAAAATTTAAGGAGTTCGGATTCAACAACAATCCTACATCTCTACCTAACATATCCCTAAGTTAAGATTTTCAATCACCCACAATCTTATTCATAAGAGTAAGATTACACAAGAGTTTTATGGCTCACTCTTACAACCTTACAACTTGAGTTTTTAAGGCTCACTCATAAACCAAAACCTAAGTGTTTTAATGGACAACACTTAAATAAATTCCTTTTAGAAATAAATCTTACTTCTATTATAATCTATCCTAATATTTAAAATGAAAAGAAATTCTATTTCTAATACACAACCAACTCTCATAAGAGTTATACAAATAAAGAATTGTTTTAGAGAAGTTGAGAGTTTAATTGAATGTTTAAGAAAGAATTGATGATAAAACAAGTTTATTCACCTCCATTAAGCTTTAGGTGTTTATATAGGAAAACACTAAAAAATATAGCTTTTTAAGGTGCAAGTAATGTTTCTAAAGTCTATATTTTGAATTCAATATTATAATTTTGAATTATTGTAGGTGATGCTATCAGACAGTTATACATGGATTGAAACCATAATTGGCTACTGAAAATGTTTAATTTTCCCATACTTTCATCATAAAATTTGTAGATATTTGACTTAATTTTCCATATCATTTTTAATCACCTCAATTGGAATTCTGTAGCTCAAGATATATCCAAAATACTAAGAGTTGTGCAATCTAAAATGCATACTATTGTCAAACAGCTATACAAAAGTTGAACCCGTGATTTTGTATTGAAGAAATTTGAATTTTCCAAAACTTTCTTCACTAAAGTTGTATATATTTGACTTATATTTCTATATCATTTTGAATAACTTCAATTATACATCTACAGCTCAAGATATGTCCAAAATACTAAGAGCTATGCAATATAAAATGCAGACTACTATCAGACAGCTATGCACAAGTTGAACCCATGATTTTATATTGAATACATTTTAATTTTCCTAAAATCTCTTCATTAAATTTTTATATATTTTATTAGCTTTCCATATCATTTTGAATCACCTAAATTGGACATTTGTAGCTCAAGGTATGCCTAAAATACTAAGAGTTATGCAATCTGAAATGGCAAATGCATATGTTGATTTTGACTCAATATTTGCATACCCAAATGAACTAAAATTTTGAAAAATAAGCCTAATTTAGAAAGGTCAAGATGTCTATTTCAAATTTAGAGCAGATGATTTTCTTATTATGAAGCTCTAAGAATGTCAAAAGCCTCCTCGAATATTAAAGGTCAAATCAACCCAAGCTAATCTTACTTCATTTTAACTTCCAAGAGAGTCCTAACTTATTCACACTTAAAAAAAAATTAAATGCTCAAAATTAAGTTTTTTAAGATAAAAATTAAGATTGATTATTACTAATGTCAAGTATCTCCCCCTTTTTGATTTTGAGAAACTTATTTTAAGTTTAATTAAAAATAATACAAAGTAAAGTGTGTGATAATATTTGTGATAATAATGATACCAAATGAAATAAAATATATATTTTTATTTCTCCCTCTATGAATATTGACATGATAAGAAATATAAATTTATAGATTATTCCTCTTGACAAAAAGATAAAAACAATATAAAATACAGCAAGAGGGAAAAAAACATAGCATTCTTATGACAAATGTATTAAAAACATAAAATATGATAACATGATCATTTAAATAAATGTTAGGCAATGTGAGGAAATAATTTCAAACATATATGCCTATAGTGCCACTAAAATGCATCATAAAAAATAGTATATATAATAATAATGTTGATGCTAGAAATGCTTAATTATCATATGATCATATAGAGCTTAACAAGATAATCAATCATGTAGCACTTAGCATGAAAAAAAATAAACACAAATTATTCATAACATATTTTCTTCTCTTTGTACAAAGGCAAAAGGAAAAGAGAGAGATATAAGGGGAAATGAACCTAAAGGGAGTAAAATTCCTATAGGAAGAAAGCAAAGATACACCAAATCTTTGTAAAAATATTCATGCCTTATCAAATATCAAAATAATTCCTAAGAAGATATTCATGCCTTATCAAATATTAGAACAATTCCTAAGAAGATTTTATACATGAATTATGCATGTATAAACACAATAATAAAATATTATGCGCATGTATAGTAACAAATAACAAACTTATATATTTCTCTCCTTTTGTCAAAAGTAAAAACAAAAGAGAGAGATATAAAGGGAAAATTAAAACAAAGATACACAAAAGCTTTATAAAATCTATGTCATACATAAACAAAGTAAGCAAAACAAGGCCTTTTATCACATATGATGTATGATAAAATTAGTCATGCTTATAATGTTAATAAGCATGCAAAAATTTTAAAAAAAATTCTCCCCCTATATTAAACAAAAATATAATATGTTACTAACATAAACATATTTTTAAGGGAGTTTTAAAATTAAAAAAAAATACACATGTTAAAAAAAATTAAGTACACATGCAAACTCAAATTATTTCTCATTCTTTGACAAAATGCAAAAGGAAATTTAAAAAGATAGACCAAATATAAATTGATGACTATATATAAAAATTTTAAGATTAAAATCAAAATATTTATCAATCAAAGTAATCAATAAGCACAATATGATTTCACATGAAAACAGTTCAACCATCAATTAAACATAAAATCAAGATAAACTAGAACCATCAATCATGCTAAGTTCATGCTTAATGAAATTTAATCTCTCTTTATTGAGAGGTTTGGTGAAGATATCTCCAAGTTGATTATTTGCATCAACAAATTCAAGTGAGATATCACCAATTTGAACATGATCACACAAGAAATGATGTCTAATATTTATATGCTTAGTTCTAGAATGATGAATGGGATTTTTGCTTAGGTTGATAGCACTTGTATTGTCACATTTGATTAGAATGTGATCAAGTTTTACACCATAGTCTAACAACTATTGTTTTTTCTAGAAAACTTATGAACAACAAAGTCTTGCTGCTATATATTCAGCTTTAGCAGTGGACAAGGCAACTGAAACTTGTTTCTTGCTAAACTAATAAACCAAACATTGTCCTAAAAATTGCCAGGTTCTAAAAGTGCTTTTTTTATCTAGTAAACTACTGGCAAAGTCCACATTAGAATAACTAATCAAGTCAAAGGATGAACTCCTAGGATACCAAAGTCTTGAATGCATTGTACTTTAAAGATATTAAAAATTCTTTTGATAGCATTCAAATAAGACACTCTAGGACTAGATTGAAATCTAGCACACAAGCAAGTAGCAAACATAGTATTAGGTCTACTAGTAGTTACATAAAGAAGGGATCCGATCATACCTCTAAATCGCTTTTCATCAATCAGTTTGCCATTCTCATCTTTGTTAAGTTTGGTTGTGGTGCTAATTGGAGTTTTACATATCTTAGCTCCATCCATGCCAAATTTCTTGAGAACGTCTCTTGGATACTTGGTTTGATTGATGAAAATCCCATTTTTGCATTACTTTATTTGTGGTTCACGAAAGAATTTAAGTTCACCCATCATACTTATCTCAAATTCTCCTTACATTGAATTAGAGAATTCCTCACAAAAGCAATGGTTAGTAGCATTGAATATAATGTCATTAACATATATTTTAACAATTAATAAATCATGCTTGGATTTCTTTATGAAAAGAGTTATATCAACTTTTCCTTTAGAGAAATCTTTCTCTAATAAGAAGATGCTCAATCTTTCATACCAAGCTCTAGGAGCTTGTTTCAATCCATATAATGCTTTGGAAAGTTTGAATACATGATTTGGAAAATCAAAGCTTTCAAAATCTAGAGGTTGTTCAACATACTTCTCTTCTTTAATAAAACCATTTAAAAATGCACCTTTAACATCCATGTGATAAATTTTGAAATCCTTGAATGATGCAGTTAAAAGTAGAATCCTAATAGTTTCTAACCTTGTAATGGGGAAAAAAGTTTCATCATAATCAATGGCTTCCTCTTGATTAGAACCTTTAGCTACTATTCTAGCTTTATTCCTAGTTATGACACCTTGTACATTCATCTTATTTCTAAACACCCATTTGGTGCATATAATAGGATGATGTTTGTCCAAACCTTATTTCTCTCAAATTGATTTAACTCTTCTTGCATAGCAAGGACCCAAAATTCATCACACAAAGCATCATCAATATTTTTGGGTTCAATTTGAGAAATGAAGGCTAAATTAACAATAGAATTTAATTAAGATCTAGAAGTTACCCCTTTTGTAGTGTCACTTGTAATGAGGTCTTGAGGGTGAGCTTTCTTGAATTGCCAATCCTTTGGAAGTTCATCCTTCAAGGTAGGTTGAGATGTCTCCTCATTTTCCTCCTTGCTTAGATCTTTAAGTTCTAAAGGCTTACCAGCATTTTCTTCTTGTCTTTACACAATCTCATTGTCACCTTCAAGATCATCAACACTATAAACATCCTTTCTAGGATTAAGTGAGTTTGATTCATCAAATACCACATGCATTGACTCTTCAACTACTAGAGTTCTCTTATTAAAAACCTTATATGCTTTACTATAAATAGAATAGCCTAAGAAAATTCCTTCATCAGCTTTAGAATTAAATTTTCCAAGATTATCCTCAATGTTTAATATAAAGCACTTAAATCCAAATACTCTTAGATATGAGATTTTAGGCTTTCTATTATTCCATAGCTCATAAGAAGTTTTATTCAAAGTTGGTCTTTTGAAAACTCTATTTGAAATGTAGCAAGATGTGATAATGGCTTCTACCCAAAAGTATAGAGACAAATTATACTCACGAAGCATTGTCCTAGCTTTATTAAGGAGTTTTTGGTGAAGAAAATGTATGTGAAATACCATTTTCATAAAAAAATATTTTTAAAAATTCATTTTCAAACTCGATTCTATAATCACTTACAATAGAAGAAATACAAAAGCCTTTTTCTTTTTGAACTCTTTTTGCAAACTTTTCAAAAGCATTAAATGCATCATTCTTATGAGCAAGGAAACATACCCATGTAAATCTAGAGTAATCATCAAAAAATACATATGCATAGTGCATTCCACTGAGACTAGCAACTCTAGTTAGTCTAAATAAATCCATGTGTATAAGTTCAAGTGGCCTAGAGGTGGACACTAAATTTTTTAGCTTAAAAGATGACTTGGATTGTTTTCCCTTTTGACAACCATCACAAGGTTTATCCTTAGTGAATTCAAGCTTAAGTAAACCGATCACAAGTTCATGTTTATAAAGATCAATCAAAAGCTCAAAATTTGCATGTCCTAATGTTCTATGCCATATCCATGTGTCATGGGAGATAGACACTAAGCATTTTATGTCTTTGTTATCAATTTATTAAAATCAATGACATAAACATTGTCTATTCTTTCACCACTAAAAATAATTTCTTTTTCATCAAGACTGCTAATAAAGCAATTTTTAGGATAGAAAGTTACTTTATTTCCCATATCACATAATTGACTTATACTAAGCAAATTATTTTTTAGACCATCAACAAATAACATATGATGTATATATAAGGAATAAGGATTGAGGATTACCTATTTCTCCAATGCTAATCATTTTTCCATTTACATTATCTCTAAAAGTAACATGTCCTACATCCTTAGCATCAAGTTTATTGAATTGCTCTTTGTCTCCAATCATACGCCTTGAACATCCACTATTGAGATACCATTTGATTTTTGTTCTTATGGATTCAAGCACATCTATATAAAATAATTTAAATGTTCTTTTGGACCCAAACCTTTCTTGATCTAGGTTGGTTAGTTTCAAGATAATCTATAGGAATTAAATTCATATGTAGTCTTCTATAGAAGCACATATTGTTAGTATGTCCTTTAATCATGCAATAAGAACATATAATATTTTTGAATTTATTCCTCTTAGGATGAAATGCTTTCTTACTGTGTGCAACATGCCTTTAGTGTTGTGTGTATCTACTATTGTTTTATGTCATTAAGTGAGACATGCATTGGCAATGGTGATGTGCATTTTTATAATTTTGTGCAACATGTTTATATGCATTGTATTATATAGCATGCTTATTATAATTTTGTCTAATGTACATATAAGCATGCCTGGGTTGAGGTGTTCTAGTTTAAGCCTTACCTCTTTGTGTTAATGAAGGATGAATCATATAAGACTTTCCCTTACTATTTAATACATGAGATCTTTTAACTTTAAATGCTTTAGTCTTATTTAATTTAAAGGTTAAAGGAGTGGAATAATGTGAAGCTTTTACAAAATTAATATATGATGAAGATGATGAAAAAATTCCATTTTTATATCCAATTCCATGAGTATCTCCATGAAATTTTTGAGAGTCAAGAAGACTATCTAAAGCTTCTCTTCCTCTCTTAAATTTAGCAATGGAATTCTTTAATTCTAATACCTCCTTAGAAAGCTTATGATTTTCATCATTTTCTTTCTTAAGTTGATATTCCAAAGAATTAGAAGATTTTGCATCACTAATAAGTTTTTTATTTGATTCAACAAGTTTAGAAAAATTAATTTTTAAATTTTCTAATTCTCTATTTAAGCTACCTAATTCATGCTTATAATATTTCTTCTTAGATAATAAAATTTTGCATTTAACAAGTAATTTGCTCGCAATAGAGCTCTCATCATCATCATCATTATTATCACAATAATCATCAAAGGAAGAATAAAAGTAGATGGTACCTCATTTTCATTTTTAAGGACCATAAAGCAAAGATTGCCACTTCTTGTTGTTCCTCTTTCTTTTCATATTCGAAGGAATCATCCCAAGTAGCTTTGAATGCCTTATTCTTATCTTTTGCTCCCTTGTTCTTGAATTTGAGTTTGGGACACTCACTTCTAATATGTCCTAATTTCTTGCATTCATAGCAAGTAACCTCCTTAGTTTTCTTCTTCCTGTCTCCTTCAAACTTCTTGTTGAAGTCCCTTGTTCTTAAGAATTTTTTCTTTCTCAAAAACTTCTTGAAGTTCCTAGTGAGCATGGCAATGTCACCATCTTCATCATTAGAATCTTTGATGCTTTCCTCTTCACTATCTTCTTGAAGAGCTTTTAGAGCAATGCTTTTTTTCTTTTCTTCTTTCTCTTCTTATTCTTCACCTATTTGTTTGATAATGAGCTCATATATTAAGAGCTTACCAATGAGCACATCGATTGATAGAGTGGAGAGGTCTTAAACTTCCTCAATTGAAGTAACATAAGATTCCTAATCCTTTTTAGATAGGACTCTTAGAATCTTATTGTTTACCTTTTCCTTGAAGAAAGGTCTTCCAAGTTTCTTGAGGGTTGTGAGAAGAGAATTGAGATGATTTGTCATCTCTATGATTGATTCATGAGGCTTCATTTTGAAGAGTTCATATTCATACATATGAAGTTAAACCTTCTTGCTTCTTACTTGAATATTGCCTTCGTAGTGGTTTTCTACGGTCTCCCACATTTCTTTAGCCAACATACAATGTTAAAGCTTGCCTCCTTCTTCTCTTGTCATTGAAGAGACTAGAGTAATCATAGCCTTTTATTTTTGTAATTTTCTTCCTTTTGATTAATACTTTATTGGCTTATTATAACAGTAGTTACCACACCATTAATGATAGTTGTAGGTGGTTCCCAACCTCTTAGGATAATGTCCCAAAGTTTAATGGAATCATAATCAAGATATAATTCCATTTTAAATTTCCAATGTCGATAGTCACTACCATCAAAAAATGGTTTAAGAGAAGAGATGTTTTGTGATTCACTCCCCATGATCTTGTATTCTAACAATGAAGTACCTAGAATTCAAGCTCTGATACCAATTAAAAAGTGTCCTAAAGGGGGGGGGGAATAGGACTATTAAATAAAAATGAGAAATTAAAAGAATTCTTTGTAAGAATTGAATAGAAGTTGAGAAGGAACAATGAAGAACAAAAAAATTTAAGGACTTTGAGTTCAATTATAATCCTATGTCTCCATCTAAATTATCCCTAAGTTAGGATTTTCAATCACCTATAATCCTATTCATAAGATTGAGATTACACAAGACTTTTATGGCTCACTCTTACAACCTTACAACTTGAGTTTTCAAGGCTCACTCACAAACTAAATCCCAAGTGTTTCAATAGACAACACTTAAACCAATTACTTGAGAAATAAATCTCACTTCCCTTCTAATTTATCCCAAGATTTAAGATGAAAAAAAATTCTATTTCTAACACACAACTAACTCTTACACAAGTTATACAAACAAAGAATTATTTTAGAGAATTTCAGAGCTCAAATGAAAGCTTAAAAAAGAATGAATGATAAAACAAGTTTCTTCACTTCCATTCAGCTTTAGAGGTATATATATAGGAAAAAACTAAAAAATATAGATATTTTAAGTGCAAGTAATGTGTCCAACATCTATATTTTGAATTCAATGTTTAGAATTTTGAATTATTATATGTGATGTTGTTAGACAGTTATACAAAGATTGAAACTGTAATTGGCTATTGAAGATGTTATATTTTGACCATAATTTCTTTAGAATTGTAGATATTTGACTTATCTTTCCATATCATTTTCAATCACCTCAATTGGAATTTTGTAGCTTAAGATATGTTCAAAATACTAAGAGTTATGCAATCTAAAATGCATACTACTATCAAATAGCTATGCAAAATATGAACCTGTGATTTTGTATTGAAGAAGTTTGAATTTACCCAAAATTTATTCATTAAATTATAGATATTTTACTTATATTTTCATATCATTTTAAATCACTTAAATTGGACATCATCAACTCAAGATATGTCCAAAATACTAAAAGCTATGCAATCTGAAATGCAGACTACTGTCATACAGCTATGAACAAGTTGAACCCATGATTTTATTTTTAAGATGCTTTAATTTTCCTAAATTTTCTTCATTAAATTTATATATATTTTACTTATATTTCCATATCATTTTGAATCACCTTAATTGGACATTTGTAGCTCAAGATATGTCTAAAATACTAAGAGTTATACAATCTAAAATGGCAGATGCATATGTTGATTTTGACTCAATATTTGCATATGCAAATGAACTTGAATTTTTTCAAATAAGCCCAATTCAAAAGCTCAAGATGTCTAATTAGAATGTGAAGAAGATAATTTTCTTATTATAAACCTCTAAGAATGTTAAAAGCCTCCCTGAATCTCAAAGGTCGAATCAGCCCAAGATAATCATACTTCATTTTAACTTCCAATAGAGTCCTAACTTATACACACTTAAAAAAATAAATTAAATGCACAAAATTAAGTTTTTTAAGATCAACATTAAGATTGATTATTGCTAAGGTCAACATATTGGCTAATGATTACTATAGATTTACTTGGGTATCTTTTTTGGCTTAAAAGAATGATGTGTTTAAAGCTTTTGTAAAATTTGTAAAAAGAGTTAAAAAAGAAAAAGGTTTTTTTTTATTTCTTCTATTAGAAGTGATCATGGAACTGAATTTGAGAATGAATGTTTCAAAACCTATTGTAATGAAAATCGTATTTCATATACATTTTCTTCTCTTAGAACTCCTCAACAAAATGGGGTAGTCAAAAGGAAAAATAGAACTCTTTGAGAAATGGCTAGAATAATGCTTCATGAGTATAACTTACCTCTATAATTTTAGGTGGCAGTCGTTAACACATCTTGTTACATTTGAAATTGAGTTTTGAAAAGACCAAATTTGAACAAAACATCTTATGAGCTATGGAACAATAGAAAACCCAAAAATCTCATATCTAAGAGTATTTGGATACTAGTGCTTTGTATTAAACACTAAGGATAATCTTGGAAAATTTGATTCCAAAGCTGACGAAGGAATTTTCCTAGGCTATTCTATTTCTAGTAAAGCATATAGAGTTTTTAATAAGAGAACTCTAGTAGTTGAAAGTCAATGCATGTTGTATTTGATGAATCAAGCTCACTTGTTCATAGAAAGGATGTTTATAGTGTTAATGATCTTGTAGGTGACAATGAGATTATGGGAACTTAAAAAGAAAATGCTAGTAAGCCTTTGCAACTTGAAGGTCTAAGCCAGGAGTATCATAAAGAGACATCTTAACCTACTTTGACAGATGAACTTCCAAAGGATTAGCAATTTAAGAAAGCTCATTCTCAAGACCTCATTATAGGTAACACTACAAAAGGGGTAACTACTAGATATAAATTAAATTTTACTATTAATTTAGCCTTCATTTTTCAAATCGAGCCCAAAAATGTTGATGATGGATTGAGTGATGCATTTTGGTTCCTTGTTATGCAAGAAGAGTTAAATCAATTTAAGAGAAATACGATTTAGACCTTGGGTCCTAGACCAAAACATCATTTTATTATAGTCACCAAATGGGTGTTTAGAAATAAGATGAATGAATAAGGTGTCATAACTAGGAATAAAGCTAGACTAGTATCTAAAGGTTGTAATCAAGAGGAAGGCATTGATTATGATGAAACCTTTTCCCTCGTTGTAAGGTTAGAAGCTATTAGAATGCTACTTACATTTGCATCATTCATGGATTTTAAACTTTATCAAATGGATGTTAAAATTGCATTTTTAAATAGTTTCATTGAAGAGGAGGTATATGTTGAGCAACTTCTAGATTTTGAAAGTTTTGATTCTCATCATGCTAAATTATCAAAAGTATTGTATGGATTGAAACAAGCTCTAAGAACTTGGTATGAAAGATTGAGCAATTTTTTTACTAAAGAAAGGGTTCTTTAAAGGAAAAGTTGACACAACTCTTTTCTTAAAGAAATTCAAGCATGATTTATTAATTGTTCAAATATATGTTGATAATATTATTTTTAGTCTACTAACCATTGCTTGTGTGAGGAATTCTCCAAGTTAATACAAGGAAAATTTGAAGTGAGTATGATAGGAGAACTCAAGTTCTTTTTGGACTTCAAATCAAGCAATATAAAGATGGAATTTTCATTAATCAAACCAAATATGCAAGAGACATTCTCAAGAATTTTGACATGGATGGAGCTAAGATGAGTAAAACTTTAATGAGCACCACAACCAAACTCAACATGGATGAGAATGGAAAACCTGTTAATAAAAAGCAATTTAGAGGTATGATCGGATCTCTCTTTTACTTAACTACTAGTGGACCTGATATTATGTTTGCTACTTGCATATGTGCTATTTCAATCTAGTCCTAGAGAGTCTCATTTGAATGCTATCAAAAGGATTTTTAAATATCTTTGTGGAACAATACATTTAGGACTTTGGTATCCTAGGAGTTCTGCCTTTGACTTAATTAGTTATTTGGATGTAGACTTTGCCAGTAGCTTATTAGATAGAAAGAACACTTCAGGAACTTGTCAATTTTTAGAATAGTGAAGATGTGCAAGGATTAACTCATGAAGAGGCAAACCTAGACGTTTGTGCACAAAAGAAAGAAGAGGATAACAAGATGGTTATTCATTATGATTATGTTAACAACTTTGATCTTCTTTTTTATTGTTTTCAAATTTGTTTTGCAAACTTTTATGCCATACAAAGATCCATTTGATGATGTTAATGAAGTTCTTTGTGTCTATAATACAATCTATGGAGTCTTTGCTTATATCAAGAAGAGTCTGAGCTATTCATGTTTTAAGTTTAAAAGGAAGTAACAAGAATGCAATCCTTACAAGTTCATGACTAAAAGTTATACGATTCAAATGTTCAATCAAGTTCAAGTTATCTTGAAGCTACTTTTGTAGAGCATTACTTCAAAGGAGACATTTTTAATAAAGGAATTTGTCTTTGACCCTCGAGGATTCATGAATTTCTCAATTGTAAAAGATGGCTATGATTCAAGGGTGAATCATCTTCAAGAGGGAGGGAATAATATGAACCCTAAAAGGGGTTAAATGCAAGCATGAAGCTTAATGATGAAGAATTTAAGCTAATTAGCTTAATTTCCAATTTTGAAATTAATTAGCTTGAATTGAAAGAATTTTCAGGTTATTTTTCTATTTTGGAGTCAATAAGGAAGATTCAAGAAAATTCTAGAAGATGTGAGAATATTCAAGAATATTCCAATTCAAAGTCAACAAGTCAAAGTCAAAGAGTCAACAAGTCAAAGTTAATGGTCAACATCCTACATGGCATGCTTCAATGCTTAGTTGTCATGAGTTGTCATTTTGCTTAGTTATAATAAGTTGTCAATTTTGACTTTTCAAAGATAGTTGTCATTAGTTATCATATTTTGAAGAAAATCTCCTTAATTAACGATTTTCCCATATAGGCATCTTTAGGAATAAAGAAGGAAACCTTTTCCTTCAAGGATTAGGTTGTTTACATGCCCATAAAAGGGCTATAAATATGTAAAATGAATTTTGGAAGAAGTATTAAAATATTAAAAAGTGAGGTTTTTCCTTATACTTTGTTCTTTTGAAACTTTACAAGTTTACTTAAATTGTTTCACTTCTACATTTCATTACAATTACTAGGTTAGACTTGGAATTGTGTGATCGTTCATCTTTTAATAGCGAAGTATCTTGCTTCAATTTAATAAGCAAGAGGTTTAACTCTATCAACACAACCTATCCTTGATGATCCGGGCTAGATTTCAAAGTTGGATGTGCGTTTTATCTCCATTATAGGTAGGGTTCATATTAGTTTGGTATCAAAGCCAAACTTCAAGGTTTGGTTATGTATCCTTTAATTTTTTTTTATAATCTTTTCTACTTCTTCTTAATTCTTCATAGATTTTAAAAAAATTTTCTTTGAGTGAAACATCTTTGAGTGTAAACAGATAAGAGTGTGCTTTGTGAGGATTTCTTTTCTATATCTTTTTTAATGTGATTTTTTTTTGTATGCATATGTCTTATTTTCTTGGTAGGAATGATCTTTATGTTTATTTGGAATAAGTGCAACAAATGGAGAAGATATTTGATTCTCTTAAAATTAAATAATTTCCAAAATTACAAACTTACTTCTCAAAAATTTCTAGGTAGGGCTACTATATGGTGGAAAGATTTAATGATTTTATGGAGAGAGGATGGGAATAGTGAAATTAAAAATTAGAAATTAATGAAAAGGTTAATGACTAGACATTTTATTCCTCATGATGTTAGGGATAAATACTATCTTAAATTACAAAGGCTTAAACAAGGTGATGAATTAAATGTTGATGATTATGCTAAAAATTTTAAGTTTTTTGTAATTGCAAGTGATTTAGGTGAATCTGAAGGTAGAAAATTACAAGATTCATAAGCGGGCTTAAGAGTGAAATTAGATAAGATCTTATGTTTGTGTTATAATTGCAACTTATTTTGTCTTTAAATGATGTAATTACACTTGCTTTAGATATAAAGAGTTGGAGTAATAAGGTTAATAATCAAAGTGGTGTCAATGTTGAAATGGTGTTAAGTGATCACGAGAAGAAGCATGAGGATCAATTATATAATCAAACTAATAAAGTGGAGGAGACCATTATTCATGAAAAGAAATATGAAAAAGAAGTGGTTGTGTGTGAGGAGATCAAAATAGAGTGTGAATCAAAGAATAGTGATTTTGTTGAAGGCATTAAAGATAACAAGGATTTTTTGCAAAGTTTTGAGCAATCTAGTGAAGCTGTGCAAGGATTAACTCATGAAGAGGCCAACCAAGAAGTTTGTGCACAAAAGAAAGAGGAGGATAACAAGTTGGTTTTTCATCATGATTATGCTAACAACTTTAATCTTTTTTCTAGTGTTTTGAAATTTATTTTGCATACTTCTATGCCATACAAAGATCCATTTGATGATGTTAATGAAATTCCTTATGTCCATAATACAATCTATGGAGTCTTTGCTTATAGCAAGAAGATTTTGAGCTATTCATGTTTTAAGTTTAAAAGGAAGCAATAAGAATGTAATCCTTCAAAGTTCATGACCAAAAGTTATATGCTTCAAATGTTCAATTAAGTTCAAGTTATCTTGAAGCTACTTTTGTGGAGCATTACTTCAAAGGAGACATTTTTAACAAAGGAGTTTATGTTTTACCCTGAAGGATTCATGAATTTTTCAACTTTAGAAGATGGCTCCTATTCGAGGGTGAATCATCTTCGAGAGGGAAGGAATAATATGAACACTAAAAGGGGTTAAATGCAAGCATGAAGTGTAATGATGAAGAATTTAAGCTAATTAGCTTAATTTCTAATTTTGAAATTAATTAGCTTGAATTGGAAGAATTTTGAAGTTATTTTTCTACTTTGGAGTCAATAAGGCAAATTCTAGAAGATTTTAGAAGATATGAGAAGATTCAAGAATATTCCAAGTCAAAGTCAATAAGTCAACAAGTTAAAGTCAAAGAGTTAACAAGTCAAAGTCAAAGAGTCAAGAGTCAACAAGTCAAAGTCATTGGTCAATGGTCAACATCCTACATGGCATGTGACATGGCATGCTTCAATGCTTAGTTATCATAAGTTGTCATTTTGCTTAGTTGTAATAAGTTGTCATTAGTTGTCAATTTTGACTTTTCAAAGATAAGTTGTCATTAGTTATCATATTTTGAAGAAAATCTTCTTAATTAAGGATTTACCTATATAGGCATCTTTGGAAATAAGGAAGAAAATCTTTTCCTTCAAGGATTAGGTTGTTTACATATCTATAAAAGGGCTACAAATATGTCAAATGAATTTTGGAAGAAGTATTGAAATATTAAAAAGTGAGGTTTTTCCTTATATTTTGTTCTTTTAAAACTTTACAAATTTACTTGAATTGTTTTACTTTTACCTTTCATTACAATTGTTAGGTTAGACTTGGAATTGTGTGATTATTCATCTTTTAATAGCTAAGTATTATTCTTTAATTTAAAAAGCAAGGGGTTTAGCTCCATTAACACAAACTATCCTTGATAATCCTTAGGTTAGATTTCAAAGTTGGATGCACGTTCTATCTCAATTATAGGTAGGGTTCGTATCACGTTGTCCACTGCTGAAGCTGAATATATTGCAGCAAGTCTTTATTATTTATAAGTCCTATAGCAAAAACAAGAATTGTTGGACTATGGTATAAAATTTGATAACATTCCAATCAAATATGACAATACAAGTGCTATTGACCTTAGCAAGAATCCCATTCAATATTCTAAAACTAAGCATTTAGACATTAAACATCATTTCTTGCATGATCATGTTCAAATTGGGGATATGTCACTTAAATTTGTTGATACAAATAATCAACTTGTAGATATCTTCACCAAACCTCTCAATGAAGAGAGATTGAGTTTCATTAAACTTGAACTTGGCATGATTGATGATTCTAGTTTGTCTTAATTTTATGCTTAATTGATGGTTGGACTGTTTTCATGTGAAATCATGTTGTGCTTATTATGAGCGACCGTGGTTTTTCTTTTCTATTATGGTGGTTGAGTGTGTGTTGTTTATTTTCCATTTCCAAGGGACATGGCAACTTTAGTGAATAAGGACAAATGATTAGTCTCAAAGGGATGAGAAGCTTTTTTATTTCGTGGAGTCACCACCTGATTTTTAGAAAATCGAGAAAAGAAAAGGACAACATCAGGTCACTCAGCGAGTATTGTCCCCAGTAGAGTTTTACAGGTTCAGGAGATTACATATACTTTTTTACTATTTTTCGTTATATGATATTTGATATATAGCTACCGCAACACCCTAGTTTTGATAATGACAGTTTATATAGCATTCACACAGTACATCAGATAGTATAGGATAATAAAGTTGAAAATTTATTTATTAAATTGCTTTCCGAATAAAATACGTATGAAAAGGAAAAGATTATGAAAAAGTAAATCTAATATGATAGATCTGCAAGGATATCATGACCATTTACACAGTTTATTCAATCAATGAGAGGATGATCATGCTTGCAGTGATTATTTATGCTATGATGATGATGATAATACGAAGATGCATGAGGTTATCATTGGACCAAGAGCATGATGACTCTATTCTGGGACATGAACTTTTCATATTATTGACATTTACAATGTGATTTCATGATTTCAAAAATAAAGGATATAGAATGATGATATGAAATGAGCATAATAACATATATATTATTCACGTAGCATGGAAGATTACTAGTCTCATCACACAAGCACAACATTATTCTCAAATGCTGGCGACAGTAAAATAAATGCAGTGTAATAAAATAAATATGCTAAAATGATTGTATGGTCCTCATACTTGACTTAGCTTGTGTGAACTTTGAAGCTCTAGCTTTGAGAGATTATTAAGCTTTCCTTGTCGAGAGGTTCAAAATGACAGCAGAATGATGTTGTATTGTATACCTTTGAAGCATGCTTTAACAAATATGAGGATAAGTTTGGTGGAAAAGGGATCTAACAACCTAAAGGAAAGGCTATAGGAGAGCAAAAACTGTATAGGAAATGGTTTCCCATATCTTTGACCGAACTGACTCTTGAGTGTGTGTGTTCACTTGCTTCCCCCTTCAAAATGGGGTGTAAAAGGGTTAATTTATAAAGAAAAATGTGTAGAATGTGGTGGTATAGGCGTGGTCATGCACGTGTGAGGGGATTTTTGCATGTGGCCATGCCAAGTGCGTGTGACCATGCACAAGTGTACGTGGTCACACCCACGTGCGCCTATGCACTTTTTCATATGCACTTCAACTCTATGCGCTCTTCTCGAGTTCTATGCATGTTGTTCCAAGGTTGGTTCCTAAGGTTTTTGGGCCTTCTGGACGCATTTCCAAAGTCTGTTTTGCTAAATTTATCTTTGATTTTAGCACATGACACCTAGGGGCATTTATATGCACTTTTGAGCAATACGCTCTAATACTCGAGTTATGTTGGACCATTTTGGGACCAATTTTGGAGGGTTTGGAGCCCTCTAGATATGTTTCCAAAGTCCATTATTTCAAAATTAATTTCCATTTTTTAACAAATTTAGGTTTTGGTCTACTAAAATATGCACCAGCCTAATGAGCTGAGTATTCTGAGATGAGTTTTCTTGAAATAAACCTCTCATTATTTTGATAATTCATATTTCATAAATTTGGAGCATAACTTAATGGCTCAATGATCGATTTTGCATAATGGTGGGGTCAGTTAGGTGTTTTAAGGTTATGCACTTCAAAGGCATTACAAACGAGTAGACTCTAGTCATCTCAGGGATTTTTTTCATCATCGGACCTTTTTAGGGACAGTCAAATTTGAGGTATGACAGTTACCCTCTGCTTTATATGTGTTGTATAGCCACCTAGCACTAGTGTCAATACACATGAAGCAAAATGCAAAGATGCAAAAAACATTTTAGTAGGGAGAGAGGTACTTATGGGTTGTCTCTAGACGTCTTGTCAAGATTTGACTATTGTGTTTTGTTTGTTGTTGTCGTTCTATGACTTGGTCATCATGCAATGTGCTATTTAGGACATATGCAAGCCTGTGATTGATGCAAAGTGTAGGATGCAGATGCGACTATAACCTTTATAGGTGTCATGTAAATGAACATGTTACTAATCGAAATGTGAATGTGACTATAACCTTCTAGGTGTCATGCAAATGAATATGCTACTAAGCAAAATGCAAATGTGATGCTACTAAGCAATAAAAGTATTAATGCGACTGTAACCTTCTTAGTTGTCTCGTAAATGAACATGCTACTAAGGAAAATATGGATGCGACTATAACCTTCTTAGGTGTCATGCAAATGAACATGCAACTATAACCTTCTTAAGTGTTAAATGAATGAATGTGTGACTATAACCTTCTTAGGTGTCATGCGAATGAACATATGACTATAACCTTTTTAGGTGTCACACAAAATGATCATATGACTGTAACCTTCTTATGTGTAACGCGAATGAACATGCGACTATAATCTTCTTAGGTGTCACATGAATGAAGGTGTCATGTGAATGATCATGTCACACGAATGAAGATGCTACTAAGCAGTATGGATGCTCAATGTGAGGATCCTTCTAAGCAATAAAAGTGAGTGCTTCTAAGCAATGTGGGTGCTTCTAAGCAATGTAAAAGTGAGTGCTTCTAAGTGGTGTGAGAGCGCTCCTAAGCAATGTGAATGCGCTTAAGTAATATGAAGATGCTTCTAAGTAATGAGAATGCTCCTAAGCAATGTGTATGCTCCTAAGCAATGTGAAAGTGCTTTTAAGTAATGAGAAGATGCTTTTAAGCAGTAAGAGTGCTTTTGAGCAATGTGAGTGCTCCTAAGCAGTAAAAGTGCTTCTAAGCAATGTGTGAATGCTTCTAAGTAATGAAAGTGCTTTTAAGCAATGTAGGGGTGCTTCTAAACAATGTAAAGATGCTTCTAAGTGATGAATGAGGTAGTGGTAATGATGCAGTACAGGTGTAGTAGTGATGCAATAATGATGCAGTAACGATGTAGTAATTTGTCATATTGCGGACACTATTTTAAAGATTTGGGGTAAGATATCCTTGTAGTGAATTTTCCTTGCTTTTCTTCTTTTGTAAGATGTTGATTTTTCTAAAAAAAGTGATGCATGCATAGTGTCTTAGATAGATAAAGTCCATAGCAGTGTACTTTTGTGTGAGTTTAGTGCATATCTTATGCTGAAATGGAAGTTTAGAACCATTGAAGTGAGTGTGCAAAGCCTTAAAGTGCGCATGTAACCATAAAAAGTGTGCAAAAGGGGGAAGTGTGAGTGACAACATATGGAGGTCACATGGTTATGCACTTCCCCCCTCTGTTGATTATTTAAGCACTTATTTCGGAGGTCCTAGGAGGTTTCGTCGAGACTTCTTCGAGTGTTTTCTGACTTTTCTTGACCATTTTTGTGTTTTGGGCACTGTTTGCTCCATTTTTATTTTTGTACTTCCATTTTTTTCTATATAAAATGGAGTTCCTGACATTCTTGAGGCTTTGGATGACATTTTTATTGATGTCAATATTGATCTTGAAGGTGACTTTGTAGAGGCTACTAGAGTTGGGATGTCCATTGCAGGGACCAACACATTAGGTGCTCAAAGTTCTAAGCCTTTTAGGCTTTCTCGGGGAGATCTGATCCCCATTATTCATAGCTTGGAGACCCACACTTAGGTGCGTCATCATAGTGAGGTAGGTCACTCTTTTCCCTTATTTTCTGAAGCTTGTTCGTTGACTATTTTGTTATTTATATTACTGTATAAGGTTATCATAGTTGTAGCTCTGTAGCCCTTATTGTAATTATCTATCTAGCTTTACTGTAAATGCTGGTGGCTGATAGCTCTTACTTTATTTTCTTTTTATGATTGTTTGCTTGCCACGATGCTTCCCTTTTTGGCCTTTATTGTTGTTTTGATCCTATTAAGTGACAGAGAGAGATGTGTTAGTATTTAGTAGCTGTGCAAATGTTTGATAGTGTATTTATAATTTATAGTCCCGTAGGTATGTCACCGTGTTTCCTGGTAGTTTCAATAGGGTTAGTGTGTACTATTAGGGTCTCCTGATGTGTGTGAAGCAGATGGCTACCGGGAAGGGCTTCAATGGAGTGATTGCTGCACTATTTTACAACTCATATGTGTTGAGTCAGATTGTTATGTATGCATTAATAGACTAGTGGATGGACACGATGCATGCTTTTCATCTACATGTGGGGGAGATGACTATTACCCCCTTGGACTTTGCTACCATCATGGGCTTGAGCTTTTCTAGAGAGCCCATTCCTTTTAGTGATGAGGAGTGTTCCATTACTATAGCAAGGAGGCATCTCACGAGGGATTTGCTCGAGGTAGTCATTTTTATGAAGTCTGGTTTTTCATACTTCGCTCGATACACGGTGTTTATTTCTTCTATACGGGCTTTGTATGATGGCCTTATTTTAGCAGAGCAACTAGCTTGCTGCTTTTTATTTTATTTACTAAGTGATGTTATCTTCTCAAACCCTTCGTGTATGGGTGATCTATTATTGCTGCCTGGTTTAAGGGACTTAGATGGCTTGCTGAGGTATTGTTGGGGTGTTGCTGCCTTTACTCATATGTACTTAAGGCTTGACGCAACATGCTGAGGTGGTTGAAGGATCTACGGATGCTTGTTCGTGCTGGATGTGAGTAGGAATTCTATTATCTATTCTGTTGCTTTTAGTTTGTTATTTCTGATCCTCTGATTTTAATAGATATGGGCATATGAGTTTGGGATTCTCCCTTGTCCATCCATTGAGCATTTCTAAGAGGATGGCTTTCCTCATTATTCTCGTCGAATCTAGAAGACTACTGACTTGATCAAAGATTGCACAGTAGCATGGGGGGCACATGAGGAGGTTGTCCCATGATCAGGTATGTCTAATTCCTATTGTGTTGGTTATCCCTTTCTTAAGGATGGTTTGTTTATTATTGCTCTTTGAGCAAATCTTTCTTCGCTAGTGGGTGGCAATATCTCATTAAATGGTAGAGACGCTAGTTGTATGGCAGCTGATAGAGAGATGAGTGTTGTTTTTGGCCTCCTTAGCAGGGTATGGTATTTGGATGAGAGAGTCCATCACTTATGGGATGGCCCATACATAAAGAGAGTTCCCGTCCCTCCCCCTAAGGATATGTTCTGGGGCCATGAGCTCTACAATTATAATCTTACGGCTGCTATGATGGGATTCCCTTCTGAGACCCTCTTGGAGAGTGAGGGTTTGCCTTATGCTGATGTATTGATCCCTCAACTGATCGATGTCATAGCTAGTGGGAATTTTCCTTTATCTCCACCTTCTTAGGCAGATGCATCTCATCCCTTAGGTTCGAGGGTTAGGCTATCACATGAGTCATCGAGAGTTGCTTCTTCTGATCTAGTAAACTTTTATTCCTGATTTAGTATAATCATGGAGCAAATTTTATTAATAATAAACTATAATTAACATAAGTTGTGAAAAATTATCTGTAGTGACGTCGAAGGAGATCTAGATCCCACTTTGAGGAGAATGAGGGTATGCTCTGCACTGAGGCAACTGCTCATGACAGTGCTATGGCTTTTAGTAGCACTATTGTTAGGGATTTAACAGTTCAGTCATCTTTGTCTTTGCTTAGGATGGATATCCTTGGTAGTGTAGTGAGCTTTGATTTACCTAGACCTAGCTTTCCTTAGTCAGCTGTTGCTCCTGCTGATGCTACCCATGTTCGTGTTCTTCTTTTATTCTTGCCTATATTTCATTTATTTATTGAGTGGAGGTTAACTTGTTTGCTTGCTTTTTGCAGATTCCTGTATCCTCTGGCCAATACTAGTATACTATTGCAAGGAGTGCACAGCAGTGCTTTTTGGAGTTTACTACCACTAAAAAGGTATACCTTCTTTATTGTACGTGTTTATTTTATGCACATGTTTTATTTATGAGTGTATGATATGCAATGTGTAATATAGGTTGAGCACCATCTCGATAGTTATGAATGAGAGCGAGTGCTTGCTGCTTATCGTGACTGCATTAGTGAGTTGGAGTCATAACTAGCATCCTTTGTGATAAATGGTAATAAGTCGGGATCAGACAAGGGGGATGCTTAAGCAAGATCATTACTCACTTTTAATGGTAGCCACAACTAATGTAGTTATTTTAGGAGCTAGGTGTAGGCCTTTTTGGTTTGTGGTGTGCTTTGTTGTATCATTTTCTCAAGGTTATGGACTTTGGATATTGTATATGGGCATTTGTCCTGCATATTCTATAATGCGTGTACCATGATGATTGTATATGCTTCCTATTGTATATTAATAATGATGTTTACCATTACTATTATCTGCCTTTTTTTTCCCTTTTTTGCCTAAGGCGTCTCCTTTTTTAGCTTTTCGCACTTAGCTGGGTTTTCTTTTTCTTCCCTTTTTTGCCTAAGGTGTCTCCTTTTTGAGTTTTTCATACCTAGTTGGGCTTTTTTGTTTTTGGCTATATGATAGTGGTTGATCTCAAAGACTAATCTTAAAGAGTATGGTAAGAACCATGGTCATATAATGAAAGAAAATGCAAAACATGCTTGATGCAATTCATGATGATAAAATGTGTTGCATTTTTCAAAGACATTTTTCATAAATTGGTAATCATTCTCATTTCATTGTAATCAATTAAGAAAAGCACAGGTGCATTCATACAAATTTTGAATTTGAAATTACCCCTGTCCTTAATTAGCCTTCTCAGGTTTTCTAGTTAAGTATTTTCTCTCTTTCCCTAATTTTTGTCTGAGCTGCCATTTTTATGTTTTCAACTCAGTAGAAGGTCTCTAACTTTTTCCTAAGCTGTCATTTTTAGGTTTTCAACTTAGCAAGATGATTGTTTTTTTGCCTTAGACAAAGTACTTCCTCAAGCGGTCTATATTAACAAGTTTGGAAAATTCATTGCCTTTAAAATCCATTAGCTTGACTGCTCCTTTTGATAGGACATGTTTAACCATGTATGGGCCTTCCTAGTTTGGTCTGAATTTTCCCTCTAGATTAAGAGCATTCTATTTTGTTTGCTTTAGCACTCAATCTCCTGCTTTCACACTTTTGTGTTTTACTTTTCTATTGAAGGAGAAAAGCACAGGTGCATTCACACAAATTTTGAATTTGAAATTACTCTTGTCCTTAATTAGCCTTCTCAGGTTTTCTAGTTAAGTATTTTCTCTCTTTCCCTAATTTTTGTCTGAGCTACCATTTTTACATTTTTAACTCGATAGGAGGTCCCTAACTTTTTCCTAAGTTGTCATTTTTAGGTTTTCAACTTAGCATGATGATATATTTTTTTCCTTAGACAAAGTACTTCCTCAAGCGGTCTGTATTGACAAGTTTGGAAAATTCATTGCCTTTAAAATCCATTAGCTTGATTGCTCCTTTTAATAGGATATGTTTGACCATGTATGGGGCTTCCCAGTTGGGTTTGAATTTTCCCTCTGGGTTTAGAACATTCTATTTTGGTTGCTTTAGCACCCAATCTCCTACTTTCACACTATTGTGTTTTACTTTTCTATTGAAGGAGAGGGCTAGTTGAGCCTAATACAATTATGTGTGGTATAGAGCCTTGAGCCTATGGTTGTCTAAGAGAGTGAGATTGTTTGCCTCTATTGAGCCCACTGTATTTTCGATAATTCATATTTGATTGCTACTCAAAGAGATTTTATCTATGTTTCAATTAGAAGAACTACCTCTGATTCATACACTAATGAGAAAGGAGTTGCTCCTGTTGAAGTCCTGATTGTCGTTCGACACCCCCATAAGGCATGTGGCAATCTATTTGCCCAATCCCAATCTGTGTGAGTTATCTTTGACAAGATATTTTTAATGCTCTTGTTTGCAGCTTCAACTACCCCATTTGCTTGTGGTCGATAAGGAGAAGATCTATGATGTTTCACCTTATAACTCCTTAGTAGTCTCTAACTTCCCCTTGGAATTGAACACCATTATCAAAGATGATATGATGGGGTATCCCATATCGGCAAAACAAGTTTCTTTTGATGAACTTAGCCACTCTCTTGTCTTTTATCCTTGTGAATGATTCTGCCTTGTCCCAATTTGTAAAGTAGTCCACTACCACTAGGATGAATCTGTGTTCATTTAAGGCTATCAAGTGGATTTCCCCAATTATGTCTAGTACTTATGATGAGAAGAGCCATGGAGAGGAGATGTAGTGTAGATTTTTAGGGGGAGGTGGCTGACATTCCTGTGGATTTGACACTTATGGCATTTCCTCATAAATTTGATGTAGTCTTCCATCATCATCATCCAGAAGAACCCTTGTCTGATTAGCTTCTTAGCCAGGATTGCTCCATTCATGTGTGGACCACAAACACCCTTATGTACTTCTTCTATTGCCCTTCAACTTCAATTTTATCTAGACATCAAAGTTATAAACCATATGAGGTTCTCCTGTATAATACACCCTGATGCAATGTGAATTTTGATTCTAATTATCAAATGACTACTTTGTTTCTTTCATCTGCTTGATCAGGATAGGCTCATTCCTTCATATATCTTTGGATGTCATAGAACTAGGGCTTTTTAGTTTCTTCTATCTTCATTATTTTGCAGTTTTTATGACAAGGTTGTCCTAATTTGAGTAGAATCAGAGGCTTCATGAGCATTTTGGATGGCCCCTCCCATATTGATTCTAAGGAAGCAAGTGCATCTACCATCTGATTATGATTCCTTAGGAGATTAATGAATTTTCATTTTTGAAAGGATATGATGAGTAGCCTCAAGTGGTCCAGATAAGGCTTTAAGTGATGTTCTTTTAGTTCCTACTCTTCCATGGCGTGATTGATTACTAGCATGGAATCTTTGAAGATTTTGACTTCTGTGACACCTAGGGTTGTTAGTGCTTCTATTACGAGTGCACATGCCGCATATTCTACTTTATTGTTTATGACTCTGAACTTGAGCTTTTTAGCAATTGGTACTACTTCACCTTCTAGAGATTGTAGTATGACACTGACTCCTGCACTGAATTAATTGACTACTTCATCAAAGTACATGTGCCATCCTTAGATCTCAATGGCCGAGCTGAGGTCATCAGGCAAGTCCAGTTGGATTTCTTCTGAGTCTTGGATGGGGTTGAGAGCTAAAAATTTGGCCACTGCTCTCCCTTTTACTACCTTCTTAGTCAGATACTGCACATCGAACTCTATTAGCAATACGAGCCATTTGGCAAGTTTCCCCACTAGAGAGGGAGCTTCGTAAAGAAAAAGCATCAATGATTACTCTTGTAGTGTAAAGAAAAGGCACACCAATGATTAATGGGACCTCCTCATCTTTCTTCAAAGTCAAGGACTACAAAATCAACTAGGAAAATAAATTTTCTAGCCTTTACTAGCACATCTTTCATTATGCCTTCTAGTTCCTTTACTGTCCTACCTAGAAGTTACAATCGAATATTTATTGCCTTTCCTAGCCCTAATTTCCTATAAAAAGACAAAGGCATAACATTAATTGAAGCTCCTAAAACACAGGCACATGACCATGCACCCTGATGACAGAGGCAGTATGAATTTTTTCCATTCTAAATATGTTAAGAGCTTATGCAATGAGAATATTGCACATTTTAATTGTGGGAGAGGAATTAAAATTTTTCAAATTTTAATATATTCAATTTATTTGTTAATTTTTTACTTTATTTTTTATTTTATTTCCTATTTTAATTTGGTTGCTAATTTTTTTTATTTGATTTTATTCTGGATTTGAGTTTCCTTGTTAAATTAGGATTTAGATGAGCTTAACTTCCTTATTCTTAATCCATAATTCCTAATTGATTAAGGAAATTTTGACTTAATGATTTTATTTTTTGTACAAATTTTAAATTTATTTATTTTCCTTTTTGTTTTAGGAATAGAATTTCTTGTATCCCATGCCTCTTTTTCTTATTAAAACCTTTCTTTTGTTTTCTTTTGTTTTTGCTCTTATTATTTTCATTCTTTTATGTTGTTTTATTTTTGTAGAGTGCTAACATTGTTGTGATGGCTAGAACAAAGATTTTATATCAATGAAGGAGGCTTAGTAATGGTAAGGGTAAGACCAAAGACATAAGGAATGATTATGAAGCTTTCTTTGCCATTTATTATGAAAAGGAAGGTAAGAGATTCTGCTCCTTAGTCAAAAGAAATTTCAGCAAGCCAAAATACTTTGATGACAAGGTACTTTTGAACATGGGACTTAAGAGAACCATATATATTTTTATAATAAATTAGGGTAGTTTAAATTGGCTACAGCCCAACATAATGTATTCTTTGAGCTAACCATAGAATTTTACACTACATTTAAGGTTCTAGATGCAAATTAAAGGGTCTTTTCATATAGGTTCTTTGGGAAAGAGTACTATTTTGATTAAGAAATCATGTATAATGTCTTTGGTTTTCCTAAATGATGTGTTTTTCAACCTCAATTGGATTATAATATGAGTAGTTTTTGGCATGAAATCACTAGAGATGATAGAGTCTATGAGGGTTAAGTAATGACTAGTGGTTTGATCAAAGATCACTCATATTTAATCATGCATAAATTCATGTCACACATAATCTTTGGAAGAAAAAGCAACATTATGGTTTCTCCTTATGAGTTATTTATATTATGGTGCTTGAAGACTAACATAAAAGTATATAGTACATACTTTATTTTGTGTTCTATGTGGCATGTTATGTAGGCTAGGAAGGCATTGTTGTTAATGGGGCATATTATCACTGGTCTGGTATTGTATTTTACTCCATTAGAATTTTCAAATGTCAATTAAAGCCACTAGAAGTTGAATCCCTAGATAAAAGACTACCTTATTCAGGCTGAAATCATTATAGAATTCAATTAGTTTCATGATGTCACTTCAAAGAGATGTTATTTGTTGTGTCAAGCGGCAATGTAACATGGTGAACTCCCCTTTCCTCCTAATTTAGTAATGGAAGAAACTAATGAAAGTGAGAGCCAAGCAAGGAAAAGAGGGAACACCAAAAGTTAGAGTGATGGGATCATGAAGAAGATCAAGGAGCTATCAGACATTTATGACAATAAGATTAGGAACATGATCATGGATTTGTCTAATGATTTGGACAAATTTGAGAAGTGTTGTGAATTAAGGGCTAAAAGGTTCCAAACCCAAAATTAATGAAATCTTTCGCATACTCCCTCAAAGAAAAGGGTCTAAGATGATTAATGAAGCAGTAAAAGCTATTATTTCCACTCCTTTAACCTCTCCACTAAGTGCATCAGAATGAGGGAAGGAAATTGTTCATTAGTTTTTGTGTATTTTTATTTCATTCTTGTGCATTTGTTTTACTTTAAGAGTCATGCATGTTTTGGCTTAGTTTTTGTGTTGTTCATGTATTGTTCTCACACTTAGATTATTACAACCTATTCACATGTAGAGTCTTATTCATTAAAGTTGAGTTTTCTTGAAGAAATTCTTTAGTCTTCCTTTAATGATTTATTTAGACTTTTTAAATTATGAGAGTAATTTATGGTTAGGAATTTTTATATTTTAATGAACTTAATGCTTACTTTTCTATTGAATAAATGAATTTAGGTGCTTGATGTTTAAGAAAAATGTTTGTAAGTAGGAATTTGAATCTAACCTTAGTGTGGTTAAATTCTCATGTTTTTTGGTTTATTTTCTTAAAAAAAAGAAAAAAAGAAAAGCAATGAGATGCTACTTAAAATGCACTCATTAGGGGCTGAATTTCAAAAAAATATCATTAAAAGCTCTTTATATTCTAATGCTCCTTTTAGACTAAGAGTATCCAAAGGACCCTTTTTAGAGATATCCACATTGAGTAGTGTAGGAAAGGTGGGGGATACTGAGATTAGGAAGATTTTGATTGAATAAAAGTTTTAAAACCTTATATATACTTAATTTTTAACTTCCTAAGTGTTAGAATAATTCCTACTTGCTTCCATTTTTCTTGAGTGTCAATTATTTAATTTCAAGATTTTAATAAAAAAAAGTATGCTCTTCATACGATAATATTGCATTCTTAACCTCAGATTATTGTTTTAATTTTAAGTCTTTAATCTTTTTATTAAAGGAAGATGGAGGTAATTAGTCAAGTTAATGCTAGTTGATGAGCAAAATTCTTTAAGTGAATAAGGTGTATTTGAGCTTTGCTTAAGGAAAAGCAAACATTCAAGTGTGGGAGAATTTGATGAGTATGAGAAATGCATTATTTTAAGCACTTAGTGTGTTAGGATTATATGACATTTCAATTGCATTTATGTTTCTTTTGTTTAGTTTTTGTTTAGTTTGTATGAATGTGTGCAAAATTTGTGTTTATGTTTATTTTTACTATTTTTGGTTATTTTTGTGCATGTAGGTGTCAAAGAATAGTAAAGGAAAGATGCATGGGGCTCATGAACATTTTAAAAGAGTTAAGGGCCCATAGAAAGGAGCATTAAAGGCTAATTTCCTAAAATTAAGGGAGAAGACTAGCATAGGGCATGTGCCCAACTGACAGCATTTTGAATTTCAAATTTGAAGAGCTGATTTTAGGGGATTTAGTGGAGATTTGGAAGGAAATGAATCAAGAGGTTTGAGGCTAGGGTTTTATGTATGTGTGGCCTCAAGAAACAAAACATTATGTCATTTTTTAAATTTGCATTACATTTTTGCTTTTGATCATTTTTCTAAGAAACCACAACAAGTAGTGTTTGTTCATGTTGGTTTATAGATTTAAGCATAAGGATTGAAAAACAATAAGCCTTCTATTGCAAAGGGGGTTTCTCTAAACATTTGTTATTGTTCATTTCTATTTTGGATTAATAATGTTGTTTATTTTCTTTTATTCTTTTTCTTTATCTCTTGTTATTAACATGAGTACCTAAGTTCTTTGTTAAGGTTCTTATTTCAATTTAACCATATACATCTTATAAGCTAAGCCATTAATCTTAATCCATTGGTTGTTATCAACTTAATGTCTTCATAGGATTAATCACCCTTTGATTGAATATACACAATGAAACTCGATTCAGAGATAGATTTCATTGGATATCAATAATAACTTATTAGATGCTTTCTAAGTTGAGAGACATTAAAGTAACTAATATTGATTAACGTTTGGAGCTTTAAACCAGGTTAAACAACACTTAGTAAGTGAGAGCTATAAATCGAAGATGTTAATCTAGTTGCTTAATTATGGGTTTGTCTGAGAGGAAAACCTAGGATTCCTTAGATGCTTTCAAATTGGATTAAGGTTAGGTATGGCTTAGGTACTAATTGATATTAAGAAATGGTTGAATAGTTGATAAGAACCCTAGCTCTTTAGATTGATTTTTAATTAATTCAAATTTCTTTTATTTAATTTTAGTTAATTTTAAAACACCATTTTTTATTGTTTAAACAAACAAAGCATAATTAGTATTATAATACTAAATTTGCAATCTCTTTGGGATTGATATTTAATGACTACTTGTATACTTGTAGATTACACATCAAACACCTTAGTAATATAAAGGCCAAAAGCTAGGTAACATGAGTGAAAATTACCCGCCTCTTTTAAGTCTATTTTGGGAGTACATCTTGGAGGTATTATCACATCCACACCCTAAGTACACATCCATTCATTATGCATTGCATTTGCTTATAGTATCTTAATTGAACTAAAATATAATTAAATTTATCCAAACAAAATTAGAAAGGGACTTAATTAAAATGAATAATTAGTTTCAAATGAAACAATTAAAAAATTGAGGGTTAATAGGTAATACAAATGTTTTATTATGGACCTAAAGGGATATTTCTCACTTTAGCATCTCCTAAATAGGCTGAAGTCATCTTCTTTCATGCATTAAGTGTGTGATATGAACCCACTAAATGACCTATTCTAGCAAATTCGATCCATATGAATGCAAACCCATGCTCAAAAGAAAAAATCAAATCAAGTTCCAAATCAGATATAGGAAATGATGTCACAATCTATTGTCTAGAGATAGATTGATAAGTCATAAATTTGTTCACCACAAACACAAGGTTTGATAAGAACACATGATTAATAACCAAAGAAAAAAAATCTCTATTTTTTATCGATCATTAATGGCTTCATACCTTAAAGTTACAAAAAAAATGCCTTAAATAGGCTTTATAAGTCATAACAAAAGCTAATTAACATTCTAATTAAATAAAGAAACACAAATATGCTTAAATTTTTATTTATTATTGCATTAATTTGTGAGATGTTTTGCGCTATCATAATTGTGGTATTTACTCTTACATAAAACTTCTAAGTTATAGCTCTAGATAGGGGCCAGCACATGTTAAGGAAATTTAGGGATTTAAAAACTCTGGAATCATACCATATTTCAGGGATAAAAAAAAATCTTCAGTATCAGTACCTAATTTAAAAATCTCCATACCGGTACCATCCCATTTTTTAGGACAGTTCAGTACGAAGATTCAGTTCTATCAAAACATATTAGTATAGTGCAGTTCAAAATGATAATTCATGAATTTATATAATAGAAAATTAGGAAAAGTGCGAAAAACCACCATGTCGTTTCAGGGTTTTAGAGTTTTAAGTATGTGTTTCATTTTGTGACAATTTGGGTCATGTGTTTTCACCATTTGACAATTTATAGTATATGAGGCTAACACCATTAAATAAGTGAAACACATATACTAAAGATCGTCAAACAACTACAAATACAAGACCTAAATTGTCACAAAAAGTGAAATACATACATAAAATTGCAAAACATTACCACAAGGTGGTTTTCCATATTTCCTATTAATTATTTTTAGTTGGGTCTTACAATGTGTCACTCAATGTATGTATGTATGTATGGGTTGTACAATGTATGTATGTATGTATGTATGGTATATATATATATATATATGTATGTGTGTGTGTGTATACAAAATAGGAATTCGGGAATTTATGCAATAGAAAAATTTATATTATCAATTAAAATTATATTTATTATCCACAAATCAAAACGGTATAGTTTTGGAAAAAATATATCATTTTGGTTATATATATATATATATATATATATATATACCTCGTTATTTTTAAATATATAATATCAATAAGATTGAATTACTTAATAACAATAATAATTATTAAATTATTAAATAAAATAATAGCAATATATTTTAATTAATAAAAATAACCTATCATCTTTTTTTTTTTTGTAAGATCCATATTTACTTTAATCAAAATGACAAAACTACGTCATTTTGATTATTTATAATATATGTCTATAGATTATTATATAGCAAAATAATAATTGTAATAATATTATTTAGCTCATTAATTATAAATAATATCAATAAGATTATATTATTTAATAATAATAATTAATAAGTTATTAATATAATATTATTATTTAGCTCATTAATTTTAAATAACAACAATAAAATTAAATTACTTACTAAAAATAATACTTAATAAGTTATCAAATATTATAATGGCAACATATTTTAATTAAAATTTTACCAGAGAGTAAGTTAGTGATGCTTTCGGCTACTTGACTCTCACCATCTAGAGTGCAACAAAATCTCAATCAACTCCCCTCACAATTGAGTTTACCAATACAGAGATGCAGGGATCATTTTGAAGATCTACCCTAGCCCTTTCAATAGAGTCCATCTTCGTCCCGTTCAATCTTTAGGCATCCATCCTGTACATCCTCATTAATCATAAAAGGTCGACTTAGTCAACTACCCTTGCGGCATCAAGGGTGCATCGTCTTAAGACTAAGAGACAAATCTTGAAATTACACAATGTTAATTTTCTTATTTGCATATTTTTATTTTAAATTAAAATATAATGGGAATTCCACATTTTTACTTGTTGTTGATAATGATGATGATGATGATGATGATGATGATGATGATGATCATAATAATAATAATAATAATAATAATAATAATAATAATAATAATAATAATAATAATAATAATAAGACAATATTTTAAGTTTAAAGTGTATTGTAATGGACATTCCACATTCTTATTTGTTAATTAAATTATTTCAAACTATACAATGTAATTTTCTTTCTTTTTTTTTTTTGTTTTGTAACTTGAGTTCAAATTGTAATATAATAGACATTTTATATTTTGACATGTTAATTGAATAAAAAAATAGTAGTAGTAGTAGTAGTAGTAGTAGTAGTAGTAGTAGTAGTAGTAATAATAATAATAATAATAATAATAATAATAATAATAATAATAATAATAATTAATAAAAATATTTTCTTAAAAATTTATTTATTATATTATAACAAAACATATTAATTTCTATCATATATTATTATACATATGTATATCACTTGACAATATAATTAAAAGTATAAAATTAAGTTACTACTTAATACTATTTATTAATATCTGTGTATTATTTATTAAATTAATATTTGGTATTATATTCGGTTATTCATTCAAAATGATTACGGTATGGTTCGGTACATTATGGTTCATGGTTCAATTTTTTATAAATATCCAATACAATAGCAAATTAGCCATAAAATCGGGTTCAATTCAATTCAGGGTTAAAATTATTCAGTTTGGTATGGTTTTAATGTCTTTCAGTTTGAAATATTGATTTGGTTCGGTCTTTTTCTCCATCCCATGCTAAGCGCTAGCTCCAGATCTTAGCTTTAGAAGGAATCTTAAATCATTGAATTTAGAGTTGTATTAAATGAGATATAAGCCATATATTGATTGGTGCCCAAGCTGCCCAAGGAAGCTAAAAAGCCCAAAGCCCAAAATATTAGTCCATTTATTTATTTGGACTTTATACCTCTAGGATCATATCAGTGTGTATACATATATGTTTAAAAAGAACAAGAAGAAACATACTTGGTTTGGAAAATGAAAGGAGGATTATAGAGAATTGCTTAATTCTACAAGTTGAAGCTGGTTTTACAAGTGAAACTTAAAGGTCTAAAATAATTTACAGGCCATAATCTTATTATTGAAGGCTCTAGAGTTTCATTTGGTAAATAATTTATATGTTTTGGTTGATTTGAAATAAGGTTCAAAGCCATAATTTCAGAGTTTGATTTCTTGAATTTTTAGTATATGTATTTTTAACATATATTGAGTTAGGAAACTCCTAATTAGGTATGGTTTGATTCTCTAAAAACTTTAAAAAGTCCTTTAAAACTCTTAAGATTTGGATTTGAGCTAATTTTTTCCTTTATATTGGTCTAATTAGGGTAATTCTTTTAATTACATAATCTATTAGTGTTATTGAACTAGTTGTTTTTTGACATCTATAACTGTCTATATAGTTATTTAATTAAGGTTAAATTTTTATAGCATAAACTAGATACATATATTTAAGAGTATACAAATTTTGAGCTTCAAATTCCTCTTCTATAATTCCTAGCAAGTTTTTTTTAAAAAATTAACTCTGAAATTTGCCCTTTTAGAATAATTGAACTAGATTTTTAAAATTAAATTTAATTGCATAGTTTGCACATTATTTATGGGCTGCATGATTAAGACAGTATGTAATTTCAATATTTTTTTAAATTATAAATGGGATTGTATGATTTAAGTGCTTAAAAAGGCAAAGGGCAAATACAAAATTTTTTTTAAGGAAGTGGTTGCATGTAACTAAGGCTATTCTTATGAGTAGATGTTCAAGCCCTCCAAACTCTTCTTTTTTATATATTGCAACAATGACTAGTTTTAATTTGGTATTTAATAAATATGAAATGATTTCTTTGATTTGTCCATTTCCTTCTCTATTTAAATCATTTGTTTAATATTAAAATGTGAAGGAAGAAATGAATTGTAAGTTGACTAGTTTAATGCTAAACTATTTTACACTTTGTTTGCAATGTGATTCAAAATTATTTTAATCACATAATCATTTAATTGAGTTTGAATTCAATTTATTTTCATTCCTTTAGATTTTGATGAAAGATTGTTTGATTATGAATGCTTTATCATAAATGTGCTACTAATGTTTTGATTGGCTATTTATTTAAAATAGAACTTGATTTTGTGTATTAGCACACTATATAAGATGTGTAGATGTAATGTAATGATATATGCATATTTGAGAATGTGATTACTATTATTGCACCATAGACATTAGGACACTTGATTATAGGACAATGACAAGAAAAGTGTTGTATCATACTAATGTAGTTGAAGGATTAATTGTAAAGTGTGCTTAGAGAGTGAGTTTGTGATATTATGTAAGTTATGGTTGGTTTATGATGCTCATTGCAAGGATGGTTAATACACAAGAGAATTTGTCTCATTGTTTTGAAAGAATGTGTAATTAGTCGATTAATATTTAAACAAGTTGAGAGTAAGAATGGACTTAATATTTTAAGTGAATTATAGTTTGATTTTAAATGCCTTAGTTCTAATTTAAGGAGTTTATTGTGTTTGATTATATGTTATTATGTTTGTTTTAACTAAACTAATTTTCTTCTTATAGCATTTATTCAATTATTATTCCTATACTTATTTTACTTTTTAAATATTTTTTTATACAGCATGGCTTGATAATGGACGCTTGAACTTAAACACTATTGTAGACATACTATTTAAGATTGGTCCACGATATTGTATTGGTGGCCATAATTTTGTATATTTGAAATGTACAACTTTTGTACATGTATGTTGTAAAATATATACTAAGTTGTTTGCTGACATTATCTTTAAAAGTGTTTCAATGTAAAATTTGACTTTATTAATATATTTATATTTATAAACATTGCTTTATAATAAGTTTGCTTAATTTTATCAAAAAAATAGATCAAGAGGATTGAGGAGTAAGCTCTAGTATCCATCTTGGGCTACATAAGATGGGATGAGATACTAACCATCCACCTCGAGCTACATGAGTCTAGGTGCAATAATAGCTTTAGTGGTGTGATATTTACGTACCAAATCATGAGCTAATAACACATTATCATCTATTTTCTTTCCTTGAATAGCTTGATTGGTCTCAATGCACAATTTTTCCTAAATCATAAAGCACTTATGTAATATGTTTGTATATTAATAAATAACATGCCATGGGCTTATAATCTACTAAACTAAAAGGATTTTAACCTTAACAATTATAGTTAAAACAATTGTATTAATTTGCTTTAACATAATTCCACTATAGAAGAAGTCTTTCACTGCTTGCACTATTTTTGCACCAATCTTAGACTTTTTTTTTTTAAAGAAAGTGTTGTTGTATACATTTGGCCTTGGAGCTTTTTCCTTACTAATACTAAACATAGCACTTTTAATCTCCATTAAAGTCACTTGCTGCATCGAAGCCTCTTTAACTTTATTATTTAACTTCATACCAACATTAATAATATAAGGCTATAGATGTTTCCTCTAGAAATCAGCTTTACCAAAAAGTTCATAAAACTTTATCACAACATCAAGTATTATCACTTGATATGGTTGATAAATCTTATTCATAGATCTTTTTTTTTTCCTTATTAAACTGTGCAAAAATTTAGCATTTGCATCTCTCATCTCTACCTATTGGAACATAGCTTTTTGCTTAAAAAAACCTTTCTTTATTCAATGAACATTGCTTTAAGTGCACAAAACATACTCTTTCCTTAATCTGAAGCTCTTTGTTCAAAGGTTTTACTTAAAGACTAGCTTGCACTTGCTCTAGTAAAACTTCAGCTTATTGTACTCTCAAAAATATATCCAAAAATTCTCTTCTATTAAGTTTTTTTTTTAATTATTTAGTCAATAATTTAAGCTTATGAAAAATTATATATATATGGCAAACCATGAATATTAGTTTTCTAAACTCTGCTAACAATCTCATAATATCTTCAGTATGATTGATTTATATATTGAAAAACTTAAAAAGTTTCTTTATCACATTAGGCAAGCGATTCATTTAAATAATAAGTGGAAAGTGATAAAAAAAACTTGTAAGGAGAGCATTTACTTCATAATGATTAAATTAATCAAGTCAAATAGCATTAATTAAGACTAAATCCAAACTCCTCCACATTCTACTTTAACTAATTTGATTGTTTATTCATGTAAACTAACACCCAATCCACTAAATATACATTCTATGTGAAATAGAAATGTAGTTTTAATAGTCTTTCATCATACTCTTAATAGCTTCTTTACCCCCAATTACATCTTATCCAGCAAGAATATCATTAAAATCTCCATAAACATTCCAAGCTTTGGTTACATTACTAGCAATTATCTCTAACTGCCTTTATAAATCCTTTCTCTTATTATAATCATTTTTATCATATACCAATGTCCACAATATCATCCAACTTATCCACTTAATTATCATATTGATTAATTACTTACAAACATAAGGGTAAGATGAACTTCATTTGGATAAATACACAACCATATATAACCAAGGTAACATTGCATATGTCTATAATCTTTGTTTAATAATAAAATTTCTCACCTCTAATTGCTTTATGGGGTTATGAAGACTCCATATTTTCTTTAAAAAAACCATAATTTTCCCATTCCATCCCCCAAAGGGTAGGGGTGGGGGATGGGGGGTAGAGTTTAAGAGGTCCTTAGGCTTAAGTTGTCACAACCCGAACTTGAGGGTACGTGACCGGCACTAGGGAATGGGAAGGCATAAGGCCCCCGAAACTCGTAGTAAGCCTTAAAGAAAAGATAAACAAAACCTTACAATTTTAAAACTTTATTTTAAAATAGAGCACATTATCAAACTAATTTTTCTAAAATTTAAACATAATTGAATACATAATTAAAATATTTCCAGCGTCACATATATAAATCAAACTTAAATTATTATACATGAACGTGGTGCATATAAATAAATACATAAATACACTTAAGTCATACAATTTATAGTACATTTACTACTGCAGCTTCCTAGAACATTACAATAATACAACTTACAATGACCTACATAAAATGGCCGGTGATGAAGAAATCCGGTGTGGAGGCAGTCTGAGGTCGAACTCCTAGGCTCCTGAAAAAAACTAAATTGAGGGGAATCAGACCTCACTGAGTAAGTCAATAATAAGAGCTATACGGTTTGAAAACCTTTTTTGAAAACCATATAGTGATAGTAAAAATAATTTATAATATATAGATATAGCTTTTGAAAAATCTCGGTAGAACCCTAAACCCAAAATCCTAAATAGCCAATCGGGCCTACTTGTTCCAACTAGACTGTCGGTCCCCGAGAGCAAAGGCATCAACTGAGGCACCAAGTCACAGTCGTTCACTTAATCCAGATATATGGCACTGGCGGTCCCCGAGAGCTAGGGCATCAACTGAGGCACCCATCCCAATCCATTATTAACCTTACAATCACTAGCGGTCCCCGAGGGCAAGGGCATCAACCGAGGCACTCGTCCCAGTTTAACATTCACCAGTCATAAATAATTCGGATCCACCTCTCAATCTCTACCATGTGCACACGGTCCTGGTGAAGCCCACTAGGTAGCCCATTCTACTAAAATTTCTCAAAATTGATTTTTAAATAAATAAAATGTGTTTTAAACCTTAAATAGCAGCATTAAATTAAATAAATCATTTAATATTAACATAAAAATATGAGTGCATGCATCTTTAAATAAAACACACACACAAATCATATTATCAACTTACAAGATGAATAAGAAGGCTGATGACCGCACGTTTGCCTCGATCTCATGGCTTCTGCTATGATATGCTCTAGAAAAGAAATTAACATATCAATTTTAAAACATGACTATGAAATAAAAATTGAAAATTAACAAAATAGTGAAATTTTAGGCTGACTCAAGGAAAACTGGACAAGACTCGATAGACAGGACAAAGCCTAACTAACGATAGAAATTTATTATGAATATCACATTTTACGAGAGAATCTACCGAAATTTCAGTAGAGTCTCATCTATAAAATGGACATCTCTCTACCATCGGTAGAGCCAAACCTGCATAGAAAACACACTTCTAATAACCGCAGACATACATACTCAAGTCGGGCTTCCAAAACTACACTTAGCCCGACCAAGATCACAACTCAACAAAACACCAAGAATTTAAATCATTTATTTTCCCAAAATGCATATTACATCCACATATATATATATATATATATATATATATATATATATATATATATATATATATAATGTCAATTATTCAAAAATTGAACAACTCAATTTGCATTTCATAATCAAGTATAAATATAACCTAAATTAAAGCCATTATACCAAACATGCTAAATACAACCTTATATTCAATTTTTATTACAAAAAATAATGTATTATACATATATATAATATTTGGAATTAATATTCAAAATTAACATTACTTAATTAAAAATATCAATTAATTTATAAAAAAAAATCCTCTAAACCTCTTAAATATTAATAAAGCTAACTAAAAGATATATTTAACTATAATTAGCGTAAAATTATATTTTTACCCCCAAATACATAAATTATATAATGTATTATTAGTACTAAAAATTCCTTAAAATTATATAACCATCTAAAAATTATTTTTCTCAAAATTAAACTTCCTAATATAATTAAAACATAATATTAACTAGTAATTTAATTTTTTTTCTATATATATACATATATTAACCTATTAATCACATTTAACATAAACTCAAAAATATTTATAAAAATAGTATAAAAATCACAAAAATTATAAATTAAGTTATTAAATTAATAACCTTTAATATTAATACCAATTATCAAAATTTCATAATTAACAAAATATCCAAAATTCACATTTAACACAATAATTTCTAAAATCTTAAATAAAATTAATATACCAAGAATAATTAACTATAATTACCCTAATTACTAATCACACCTAAAAAAATAGAATAAAATCAAATAAATAAAATGAAAAAAATCAAATAAAATTCTGAAAAATCAAATAATGCCCCAAAATTTCAAAAAAAAAAAAAAACAAAATCAACTTCATTATACACTAATAACATCAATTAACTAGACAATCTACCAAAATACTCAAGATCAAAGAAGGAGATGAGGAATTGGGTGAGTACCACTCTCCACCAAGCTGGGAAAACAAAAGGGAATGAGGGAACTCACTGTCACCGGAGATGGAGGCTAAGGAAGCAGCAAGTCACAGCAGGAAGGCAGCACCTATGAAGAAGAGCCAGAGCCAGGGGAACACTGGAAATGCAGGCTATCGCGCGATGAAGAGCTGCTGCTAGGCGAAGAAGAAGAAGAAGAAAATCAGCAGTAGAGAGCTTGGTGATGGCTTCAAATGAAGGTTTTCTGACAGTGATGGAACTGGCACGGTGAGAGGAGAGTTGGTGAGGATGGCGATCGGGGAAGAAGACAGGGAGGGTGAGGCTCTAAGAAGGAAGGAGGGTGGTTTTTCGGGGGTTTTCTTCTTTCTTATCAATCTATACCTACATATATATATATATATATATATATATATATTACATGTATAAGGCCTAAAAACAACCAGATTAATATAAAGTAATTTATACTTACAACATAGTCAAATAATAGTTGGTACTGTAGGAAATATAATTCACTAAAATAATCATTACATAACCCTAACATAATAATATAGCTAGCTAATTAACAATCATTTAATATAATTTAAAATTATTACTAATAATGAAAAATTCAATTATTACCTTATTTAAATAAAACGTAGGGTATTACATAAGTCCCTCTTTTCTCATTCTAATTATAAAGGAAGAACACTTAACAACCATTACTTTGCTTTTATCTTTTTTCCTCTTTTGTACAATGATAAATTTATTTTGATCTCTATCATTATTTTCTACTATAGTTTTTTACCTTTACTACCATCTTTTTATTACCCTTATGGTCAGTTTCCTACTTTTTCTTTTTATGAATAATAACATCTTTTTCTATTTTACTTTACATCTTACAAATATTCTTAAGCTCCTTTGCAACTTCCTTTTTCCTCTATTATTTCCTTTTTAGAGCTTTCTTATTAATTTATCCCTTTTTAAAATTTGATTTTGTAGCCTAAATCAATGATAACTTTCACAAATTGCAAGTTTCTATTCATGGCATAGTTTTTATCAAAATTTAAAACCATTCTCATCTTCCAATACCACAGTGTTAATGCAAATTCTATAAGTATACAAATTGTATCAAGTAATATAGAATAAGTAGAATATCATTCCCTGAGAAATTGTGTTATTAAGTAATAGAGAATCAAAATTTAGGAAAATCAAATAAAGCAAATGGCCACTTAACTGTAAGAACTATAATATAAAGTAGTTTAGGATTATTCTTTATTTACCAATTATAATATAACTAACCATGAATAAGTTCTAATTAATAACAAATCATTTATTGAAGGATAACCTGATATTGTCCTAGTTTTCAAAGAGGAAGATTGTCCATGCTAATAAGTTAAATTTCATTCAAGATAAGAGCAATTCGTATCAATTCATATTTTATGTAGTATGCTTCAATATTTTGGCCACAACTCATTCTACAAAACTCAAATTAAGGTTATTCAAAATACTATGAAAAGATAAGAAAGAGAGATACAATTTTAATGGAGAAAATTAGGGTTAATTTTGTCATCTTGATGGACTAAAATAATGAGAGATTATCAGGTCATGTACAAAACTAGGCAGATTGAAAATACATTAGTAAATGGGCCGTATCTAACATAACATAGATCTAAATGGAGAGATTCAAGATTTTACTTAAAGCTAACATCAAGGGCCACAACTTTTTTATTTTGGGCTTAAGTCAATTCAGCCCTTATACTAGTCAAAAGTGCATTACAAGCTGCTGCATATGTAAATCCAAATTTAATCAGGATTATATTTTCTTATTTAAGAAGGATTTTATTTTCTTATTTAGTCAGGATATTGATTAGGTTTTATTTAAGGTTTCTTTAAGCAACTTAATATAAATATACCAAAAACCAAAAATAAAATTTCAAAAATGTCGTTGACTTGAAAAACTTTCAAAAATATTTTTTATAACTTTTTTCCTTCAAATATAGCTCACTCCCTTGCCACCCTTATTTTTAGAGTTGTCTTTTTTTTAACATTTTTTTTCCATTTTACTAATTTTTTTCAACTTTTTTTATTTTATCCTTTTTTTTTTCAACATTTTTTCTTTTTTACTGATTTTTCAACTTTTTTTTATTTTATACTTTTTTTCAACATTTTATTTGTTTTGTTTTTTTCAACAATTTTTTTGCTTTATACAATATTCATTTATTTTTTTTCCAATCTTTTTTTACCGTCTTCATCTTTTTTTTTTCTCAACATTTTTTACTACTGTCTTTATTTTTTTCTCAATATTTTTTGCTAAACATTTTTTTATTTTTATAGTACTATATTTATCCTTTTTTTTCTCAACATTTTTTCTTATGACTTGGTCTCTTTTCCTCAATCTTTTTTTGCTCAATGTTTTTTTATTTATTTTTAAGGTACTACCTTCATTTTATTTCAATGTTTTCTTTTTTTTTTATTGCTCAATATTGTTTCTCTTAAGACCTTTTTTTCAAATAAATAATTTTGAACTAAACATCTTTAATTATTGTTAAACTAAGCAATAAATATCTTCACCTGTTGTAACAAAATTAAATAAACAAAATTTTCTCCTTTTATATGCTTAAAGAATAAGGATTTTTCAATTTAATTTATATTATTAAAATGTGTAACAACTTCTTTTAAAAGAATTATTTAATATTTATTGATCATCAATATGTAACAAGTTTACAATTTCTATGATGTATTTGTAACATCAATAGAAAAAAAGCCAAAAAAAAAAAAACAAACAAACCGAAACACAACAAAAAATAAAAAAAACAACTGAAACAACAAAACAACAAAAATTAAAAAAAATTTATGTTGTTGATTTTTTATTATTTTTAAATTATTTTTTCATTATTAATGACAAAATTAAGGCCATAAATAAGATTTTTACTTTTATTGTGATTTTTGTTAATAATAATAATTTTTTATATATCTCATTTTTTTTATTTTTAACAAAAAATCAACAAATATAAACAAAACAAATAACAAAAACAATTGAAAAGCTACAACTGAAATAACAAAATCAACAAAAACAAACAAAAAATTGCAGTTGTTTATTTTTGTTTATGTTAGTTGTTTTTTTCAGTTTTTTCATCATTAATAATAAAACTAAGACTATAAATATAATTTTTACTTTTATTAGTATCAATAATAAAAACAATAATTTATTTGATATATTTCATAATGTTTTTTTTTTTTTGCTATTTTTATGAAAAAATAATTATTGACTTTGGGTAATTTTTACTTTAATTAGTGTAATTTCTAAATTCTAAATAATTATGAAAAAAAAAATAATTATTTGAATTCTATGGGCAAGTTTTTGTTTAATTAGCTTAATTTTTTTATTCTAAATAATAGTAAGTTTCAAAATTAAAAAATTGTTATTTAGAATAAAAAATTAAATTATTTAAAATATACAAGTCAAATAAATACATATAATAGACTTAAATCAAATATGCCTTAAAAAATGATAAGTAGATAAAAAAAAAAGTTATAAAAAAATGTAAAAAAAAAAAGAAGAAAAAACCCCCTCAATCATGGATGATTAATAAATTTTAGAGAGTTTTCTCTTTGATTTATTTTAGCATATTTTTATTAAATGAGACACAAATTAAGCACAAACCATAAAGGTAAGTCTATTAATATGATATCATAACAAAATAAAGCATGATAAATAATAAAATGATAAACTTACAAATTAAAGTAAATAAATAAAAAAGGAGTAGGAGTAGAGATTACAAAAGATAAGATAAAAATAAAATAAAACCGTAAATATAGAAAAATGAGGATTGAGTGTGGAGATTGAGATTATGATAGCAATATAAATGAAATATAAAAATAAAAAGAAATGAGAGTTGAGTGTAGAAATTGAGATTTTGAGATTGATAATAAGAGATATATAATGCAATGTATGATGTTAATGCAATGCATGCCCACACAAGCATTAAATAAATTTGGGGTGCATGCAAAGGATGATGCATGATGCAAGTCAAGAAGCATGCAAAGTGGTGAAAATTCAAGAAACATGCAAGTATGCAAGTAATGTAAGTCAGGAAGCATGTAAATATGCATCTAGAGATTCTAAAATAAGCTCATGCATGATAGTGATATGCATCAAGCAAATTATATGCATAAAGGCACATAAATGCATGATAATGCAAAGTGCAAAAAAAAATAGAGGAAGAAGTAGAGAATTATAGTGTAGTATAAATAAAAGTAGAGAAAATGTTAGTAGAGACAAGAAAACAACATTAAATATAAAATAGATAAATAGACACTATAAATAACAATAAATAAGACTCTATTTAGGCTAACGACATCAAATAAGCATAAATGAGAACATAAGCAAATTTTAGTCAAGAAAAGTATAAAATATGAAAATAAAGACTTATAAGACTCTAAAATTGAAAGAAATACACACAAATAAGGTACATGTATCATAAATGGTGATCACAAACACTTAAAGCACAAAATATGCATAGTAAGACCCATAAATCAACTCAAAGTTCACAAAATGCATAAATTATAATCTATAACAAAAAACACAATGACAATAACTCACAAACAATAAAAAAAACCCTAAATTAGAACAAAAATTATGCAAATAATATCACAATAATAGCAAATCATTAATAAAAGCATAATTGAGCACAATCAAGTAACACATATACATAATACACACTTAAATAAAGCTTTAAAAAAGTATTCATATCAGAATAAAATACAAATCACAAAGGAAAAAACTAAAACATTCAATTTGAAGTCATATAAACATCAATAAACAAATTCATAATCATCAAACGAAAGTAAGAATAAAGATCACACTTAAAAGTACTTTAAAAGGAGTTCTAAGAAATAAAAGAAAAAATAATTGTAAAATCATTTAAAAATAGAAAAATATATTAAAAATACTTCAATTCCATCATCCTAGGGTACTTCAATTCCATCATCCTAGGATTTTCAGGAAAGGTTAGAATCATGCTCAAGCAAGTATGAACCCTTTAGGACCCTAAAAACAATCATTGAAGTCATTTGGGAAAAAGTGAGATGCACAACTAATTTAGCCCTTTGAACAGTTGGATTTGAGGGATGGATAGTTGGTCTAAGAGCCACCAACAATTGGATTTTCCATGAATAGTTAGTGTGGCTACTCATGAGCCAAATTATGTTGTTCATCACTGAACAACATGCATTTGCACTCTTTTACTTTGAAAACACAAATTCAAAGCCCTAAACCCCAAAAATGAGATGAGAATCAATGAGAAGGATATTTTAAAAAGTGTTTAACCTTAAAATTTAGGTAAGAACTAACAAAAAAAATAATTGATTGAAGAGAATTGAGATTGAACTCAAAAGGTAAAGTATGGTTCTTTGTGAGTTTGGGTGAGAATTTGGTTTTGATTTAATAGAGATTGATTTGCATAAGCTAGGTTATGAATTTGGGTATTTGATTTTGATATTTTTGAGATAAATTGAGAAGAAAATAGAGAGAAATTTTGGCATTATTTCCTTTATTTTCCTAAATTTTCTAAGGCTTCTTTGGAGAGAATTTTTTGTGTATGTTTTGGGTTTTTATGCTGGAATTTCCCTCAATTAAGAAGTGGTAAAAGCCCCCCTAACCCAAAAAAGTCCTCTAAAGCTTTCTTTAAAGCTTCTATTTATAGGTAAACAAGGATAGTGGCATTTAGTGTAAATAAATAAGAATATTCAAGGTTATTTAGTAATAGTATAACCCCTCCCTCTACTAGGTTGATAGTTGTCCTGGTACATTGCAAATTTGAAATATTCTAAACTTGGAAAGCACCCCTTTTGACAAACATCCCTTTTGGGATAATGACAAGTATAGGTAGACAACTGCTAGGTCCGATCTAACTATCAAAGGTCAAAATTTGACTTTTTACTAAATAGGACCCATTGACACACTGGAATTTTAAAAGATTGTTTCAGACTGAAATTCAACTCTAGGAGCTCTATTTGACCACAAAAAATTCTCATTGACCAAAGTTCAACTTTTTTCTTAGCACTTCTAGAAGTTACACAAAAGCTTTAAGAATTAAAACCAGACTGAAAAGTATATAATACAAGATGTAAATAGTCTTTACATAGGATTGCACTTATTGGTTTAGAAGAGACAACTCGAGTAAACTTCTCTCTTATCAGTCTTCTCAAACCTCTTTCTCAATACCAAAATGGTGTGGTTAAGGTTTGATCAGGGTTTGGTTAGGTCTTGAAATGGTATAATTGGTGATCATGTAAGGTTTTAGTGCTTTGGTGGGTTTTAAAATAGTTTGAATGTCAATCTCTCCTTCAAATTGATTTTTTGATGAGGCAATTTAGCTTTTTCATCATTGGTTATCAAGGTTTTGAAAAATGACCTTAACAGTTTGCCCCTTACTTTAGAGGAATTTATGTGTTCTTACTACAACATTTGATAGAAGAGTTGTGATATGTATGTCATGGTCATCACACACAAATTCTAACAAAGCATAAAACAAACTTTAGAGTTTAGAGATCATATATGAGTTCATTTCTGCTCGTCATTTTCCACTTTTCCCTGTGAACTCAAACTTGAATCCACAAGTTAGTACTGTAATTTTTTTGAAATTGAAATTAAAAATCAGTCTACAAACTTATGAATCCTTAAACTCTTATGGGTTGTCCATAAAGAATGTGAGTTAAAAAACCCTTATGAATTATTCACAAAGAATATGAGTCCTAACGACTCTAACATTGAAATGAGTCTTAATAACTCCCATAAAGAAATGAGTCTTAATAACTCACTCCCATAAAGAAATAAGTCTTAATAACTCCCATAAAGAAATGAGTCCCAAGCACTCCTACACTAAAATGAATCCTAATGACTCCCACACTGAAATAAGTCCTAATGACTCCCACACTGAAATAAGTCCTAACGACTCCCATATAGAGATGAGTCCCAATGACTCCTACATTAAAATGAGTCCCAACAACTCCTATATAGAATTGAGGCCCACTAACTCCCATATTGAAATGAGTCCCAACGACTCCTATATTGAAATGAGTTTGAAAATTCAAATAAGTCTACAAACTTCCATTTGAAATTGAAATTAATTAGACAAAAATTAGATGTAATTTTATATTTGATAATTTGACACTTTATTTTTGAAAACAAGCACTAAGGATTTGAATTTTTTTTGAAAAATTTTAATAAAATGAACTTTTTCTTGAAAAATGACTATTGAAAATATATTGTAATTTGAAACATGACTGAGGTTTTTTTTAATAAAAACCACTGGGAAATTTTATTTTATTGAAAATATGATGAAAAAATGCAATAAAAAAGAAAAGGTACTTACTTATGAATTTTTGCTTTGCTAGGAATTCTTTTTTTTGCACTCTCAAAGGCATTTTTTGTAATTTCACCCTCTACATTTCCATATATATCCACATATCCATATGTCATCCATTTTATTCATAAAAAATCATAAAAAAAACTCTTCAAAAATCCTTTAAATACTTTGCAACTTCAAATGGCACAACTAAGAATTCCAACAGCGTTTAGACCTAATTCAGTGCATCTTTTGTTAAAGAAACACAGAGGATTACAAATTCTAATAATCAATTGCTTTAGAGAGAAGCTCCTTTATTGCTCTATAATCACTCCAAGCATATTTGCTCATATCTGATTAGCTTTTCTTGTAATTTCTTTGAAATTTTAAGTACCCATGCACCTAGGAACTTGATTTAGGTTAGGTTTGATGTTTAGGATATGTTTATATTGGATTTTTATGTGTTTAGGTGAATTTTTTTATTAAGGATGATGAATAGCCAATTTTGGCACATGTGTAGCCGATTTTGCCCCCTAGTAGCCAGGTTTGGTTGTGTTTTTTACCTAGTTCAAAGCATGGATAGCCCATTTTGCATGATGAATAACCAAACTAGCTATTCATATTTTTTATGAATTTTAGGTGTTTTGATGTCTCAGGTAAATAAAGTTATGCTGATAAAAGGTAATGGAAAACTTAAATGAGCACATGTATGTATGAAGAACTTCCAGATGTTATTCAAGCTCAGATTTCTATGATAAGCTTTGATGCATATCCATATGTCATCCATTTTATTCATAAAAAATCATAAAAAAAACTCTTCAAAAATCCTTTAAATACTTTGCAACTTCAAATGGCACAACTAAGAACTCCAACAGCGTTTAGACCTAATTTAGTGCATCTTTTGTTAAAGAAACACAGAGGATTACAAATTCTAATAATCAATTGCTTTAAAGAGAAGCTCCTCTATTGCTCTATAATCACTCCAAGCACATTTGCTCATATCTGATTAGCTTTTCTTGTAATTTCTTTGAAATTTTAAGTACCCATGCACCTAGGAACTTGATTTAGGTTAGGTTTGATGTTTAGGATATGTTTATATTGGATTTTTATGTGTTTAGGTGAATTTTTTTATTAAGGATGATGAATAGCCAATTTTGGCACATGTGTAGCCGATTTTGCCCCCTAGTAGCCAGGTTTGGTTGTGTTTTTTACCTAGTTCAAAGCATGGATAGCCCATTTTGCATGATGAATAACCAAACTAGCTATTCATATTTTTTATGAATTTTAGGTGTTTTGATGTCTCAGGTAAATAAAGTTATGTTGATAAAAGGTAATGGAAAACTTAAATGAGCACATGTATGTATGAAGAACTTCCAGATGTTATTCAAGCTCAGATTTCTATGACAAGCTTTGATGACTTTCTATCCATCCTTCCATATAAGTCTCATCAGACTAGAAACTTGGTGGGACTTTATGCTCTTATTGAGAGGTGGAAAAACACCATACACACTTTGCATTTTAATTTTTACGAGATCATACTTGATCCAATCAACTTTTAGTTAATCATTAGCTTACGATTCATTGAAGTGCCAGTACCCTTTGACTATTTTTTGTATTCTCCTCATCTTGATGCTAAGAGTAAGAGATACATTACTTAGTTATTAGGTCATCCTTTTGCTCCCCTCAATTATCAGGGTGGAGTAATGCTTTGATATTCTAGGATATATGATACTTATCAGGGTTTAAGCCCTACTACTAATGTCAAATTGGATTAGCTTGCTCGATGTTTTCTTCTTTTCTTTCTTAGCTTATATGTATTATGCAATAATAATAGTAGTGTGGATTTGTGCTTTCTACCTGTTCATGACTTGGATGCAATTAACAGCTACCAGGACCTTCGTAATCTACCATGACTTCTGTTAAGATAGTCTGTGGCAGAGATTTAGAGCTTTCTTTGATAGGCTTTCCATATGACATGTTCTTAGAGCCTTTTGAGGAGCATGCCTATATCCACTTCATTCAAACATGTATGTTGCACATTGTTCCAGATAATGTGTATTCTGTTGGACCAAGTATAATACCTTCCAAGATTCACTTGACTACTTCTAATGTATCACTTTCTTCTTTTACCATTTTTTTGTCTGTTTCTAATTCAAGTTTATAGGTATGTAAGAGAGGTTATGGTGAGTCCAGCACTTAGGATGAGGACACATTTTATTGCCACCATACTTATATCATCCATAGGAATTTTACTCATGAGGTCCCAGTTATTAATCTTGCTCATAAGACAGAGATTTATGAGTAACTTCACACTCCAAACTATCAGTTTATTGCATTCACACCTACTGAGAGCACTCATATAAGATACCTAAAACTCAATCTTGAAATTATGTTAGTGGTGAATAATAGAATAATAACAATCATATTTGCATAAATGTAGGCTAAAAGATCATAAATAGAGAAATTATACAGTGTGAAGAACCTTGTATCCAAAGTTAACAAGAAAGCTCTAGTAAGTACAAATATGTATGTACAAATAAATATACATTTGAATGAACAATATTAATGTATGTATGAATATGAACAAATGACTATTAATGCATGTATGCATGTGATTATAAATATGATTATGTATGGGTATGCATGTATGTACATGAATGTTTATGCAAACTCTAACCCCTATTATGTCTCAACTTTAGGAGCTTCTTTCTAAGAATAGATGAATGAAATAATAGATGACCAAACATGAGCAATAAATTTGTGATTTGAGGAAGCAGTTATCTAGGAGTCATAGCACCAAATAGATTCAAATCTATTCTGTCCATGTTCCATTTATCCATATGTTTCCTAGACTTTTATATCTCTATTGCTTTGCTGAGGTTCCAAGATGTTGAACACTACTTATGGACATGTTATCTTACTTTCACTACTCATACTTATTGTGCTTGAGAATGTTACTATAAACATGTTGCCATTGTAAAATATATTTAGAAAAGCACGTTAAATTTACCTTCTATTTATCTTTAAGATGATAAAATTTAATAACAAAAACCTAAACATGATCCAAGATGCATGGTAAAGGGTATAAATAGGACTTTAGGTTAATTAAGAAATAATGGATATCTTAGATGCATGGCTCGAGTGAGAAGGATGTTTAATGGGTTTGCCTTTAGTGGAATTTTTTTTTTATATGTGCTCAAGGAGTTTTCACACTTATGTAGCTCTTACAAGATTGGGGCAATATTTTTTCTATAATCCTTCAAGGATTAAAAGAACAAGGATTGAAATAGCATTCCACTTCTATGCCTTATTTCCTAAATGTTGGTGTACTCACCAAGTCTTTTATTGAAGCAATCACTTAATCATGGCCTAAAAGAGTCATGTTACACCATATTTATAAAAATCAAGACTTTATAACCACTTAAGAGTACAAGAATTGGATAAAAGGTCATAATGAACTAAGTGGAAGTAGTGAAAGTAGCTGTAAGGGTTAGGTTTAACTTGAAATCTTTAGAAAACTTCTTATTTAGGATGCAAACTTTTATTATATGAGTTGTACTTTATGAAATGGAATGAAATGAGATGCAATGAAATTTGGCTTCTAAAAAGAAAGGTACAAGAAATCAAAGAAAATTTTGAACCATGTTTATTGTTTGTAAAACAAACATTAAGATTTCACAAACATATTTAAATGCATATGCTAATAACAAGAATGCATACGCCTAAGCATTATCAAATTAAATGTACTCATTCGAAACCATAAAAGGGATAAATCATATAGCATTGCTCAAAGATTAATGCAATTGGTAAAAAGAATTTCTAATGATGTTAATTAGGTCTTTTGAGTTTTCTAGCTAATGTAACTCTCAAATATCCCATACATTTGCCTAGATGCCCTTGTTGGGTTTTCATTTTACAAGACCATTCTTATTTTTTTATTTTCCCTAATTTTTGCATAAAGTGCCCTTTTTAAGTTTTCAACTTAGCAAGAAAATCTAACTTTTCCCTAAGCAACCCTTTCAAGTTTTTGATTTAGCGATAATTTTTATTTTTATTTTCATTTTTTATTTAGTACTTTGCTTGGAGACTAAACATAGTACTTCTTCAATTTGTCCAAATTCACAAGCTTAAAGAATTCATTTCCCTTAAGATCTAACAATATGACTGCACTTTTTAGAAGTATCTTCTTTTCAAGATAAGGACCTTCCCAAACCGGCTTGAATTTCCCTCTAGGATCAAATGGAACTGATCTTGCTTGTTTCAAAACCAAATTACCTTCCTAAATCTTGCTAATTTAAATTTCTTGTTAAAAGCATGAGCAATTCTTCTATGATAAAATTGTATGTTAAATTTTTCTCTAAGTCTTTTCTATCCAACATAGTAAAATCTTCATATACATATCTAGCTCATTCAACTTCTAGAATTTTTACTTCTAACATAATTCTCAATGACTGCAGCTCAATCTCTACTGGTAACACTACTTCCATTTCATACACTAAAGAGTAAGGTGTTATACTCGTAGGTGTTCTAGTTATAGTTCTGTAAAGCCATAAAGCATATGGTAACTAATCTGACCAATCTCTATAAGTTTTGACTATCTTACTAAGAATTTGTTTTCTATTTTATTAGCTGCTTCAATTACAGCATTTGCTTGAGGTTAATATGGGGATGACTTGTGATGTTCAACCCTATAACTTTGAAGCAAATCCCTCACTTCTTCTTGAAACTACACACCATTATCAGTCATAATGTGATAAGGCACACCATATCTACAAATCAAGTTTTTCTCAATAAATATAGCCATCTGTTTTGCCCTTAACTTTTTGAAGGACTCAACTGTAACCTATTTTGAGAAATAATTAACTGTTACTACTATAAACTCATGCCTATTAGAAGCTGGTGGAGTAATAGATGTCTAGTCCCCATGCTAAGAATGGCCATAAAGAAGTTAGGGTTTGTAGCATCAAAGGTAAAATTGAGAAACATTTCCATACAACTGGCACTTATGACAACTTTTAACAAAATGAATACAATCATGCTCCATTATTAGCTAATAATATCCTTGTCTTATGATTTTTCTTGCCAATTCTTCACTATTTATATGAGGTCCACAAACCCCTAAATGCACATCTTGTATAATATATTCTGCTTCTTTTTTTGAAACATATCTTAGATGCAAAGATTTATATCTTTTGTACAAAACCCCATTAAAAATGAAAAATCATCTCGTAATAGATATTAACAACATTCTATGTTTCTTATTGGCATTTTTCAAAATTTCATTATATTGCATCAATCTCAAAATATCTGAATACTAGGGCTTCTTTTCATCTTCTACAGTTAGAACTTGAGTGTTTTCAAAACATGAAACTCTGGCTTTCATCAAGATTACTGGTCTCACTAGCAAACTTTTTAGATTATCCTAAACAAACGCTAACGTTGCCAAAGCATCAACAACTTGATTGTTCTTTCTTGCTAAATGGATAAAAACTAACTCATTAAAATACTTCATGAGGTTTTAAATATAATCCAAATAAGGCTTGAATTTTTCTTTTCTCACTTCCTATTCTTTATTATATGTGAGATTACCAGCATTGAATCGCCCAACACAACTCTTCTAATTCCTATTGTAATAAGAGCTTTTAAACTATAGATGCAAGCTTTATATTCTGAGATATTATTAATAACAATGAAATATAATCTTTTGGCTATTGGAATCCAATCTCCAATTATTGAAACTAGGATTACTTTAATTCTTGTTCCTTTATAATTCATTGCACCATTAAAATACATCTTCCAAACTTATGCTTTAATTAAGCCTATTTCTTCATATGAAAAGACAATATCAACCACTTGATCATCTTCAATTGGTTATTAAGCTAAAAACTCTACATCTGCTCTTCCTTTAATAACTTTCTTTGTCAAGTATTCAATACCAAATTCATAAAGCAAAATCAACCATCTACCCAATTTACCAACCAATTAAGTAGTAACATACAAATATTTCATCAAATCCATTCTTGAAATAACTTGCATATGTAAATCTAAAAATAATTCCAAAATTTTCTTATTTCCCATTCCATAGCCAAACAAATTTTCTCAATAATCTTATATTTCTCTTCACATGGAAGTAGCTTCTTGCTCGAGTAATAAATTACAAATTTTATACTATCGTCTACTTGAGTTAATATTGCATTTAATGATGACTCTTTAACACACAAATACAAGATAAGTGTATTCACTAATTATGGTGCTATAAGTACCGAAGGATTCAACAAGTACTATTTAACCATTTCGAATGCAATCTATCACTGCTCATTCCAAACTGTGGGCTAATCTTTTCTCAATAATCTAAATATCAACTAACATATCAAAGACATTTTAAAGATAAATCTACTAATGTATTGGAGATTACCTAGAAAAGATCTTATTTCTAATTACATTTTAAGAGCTAGCATTTCTTGAATTACCTTGATCCAATCTAGATTAATCTTTATTCCTTCAAATTGACCTTATATCCCAATAGCTTACATGAAGATATTGCAAAAAAACATTTCTTCTTATTAAGTCTAACATTGAACTTTGTCAACCTTTCCCTAAACTTCTCTAGATCTCTGCAAGGTTCTTCGAAAGTTTCTAATCTAACCACCATATCATTGACATACACTTCCATCTCTTTGTGAATCATATCCCTAAAAACTTTTATCATAGCTCTCTGACATGTTGCACAAGAATTTTTCAATCCAAACTATATTACTTTGTAGCAAAAGGTACCTTATTCAATGATAAAAGCTATCTTAACCTTATCTGTAACAACCATCATTATCTTATTAAATCATGTCATCCCATCTGCTTGTTGACTTCTTCTTTTATCATTTGAGCCCATTTAGGTATCAAGCACCTAAACTTCAGCTTTATTGGCCTTATTTTAGGATTAGTTAGAACAAAATGCTCTACCACTTCTTTAACTATTCCTAGTGTATCATCGTAGCTCCAAGCAAAGATTATTCTCCATTTTTTATTATTCTCTTAAGCTCAAATTTTTCTTTAAAGGAAAAAATTTTTATCAATTGAAGTTCTTTAGTTGGTTTAGTATCACTTATATTAAATGATTTAGTATGAATAGAATTTAAATGTGAAATTCTCATGATATAATCAAGTGTATGCAAAGTGCCATTAGAATAAAAATCAAACAAGTAAGTGAAATCTACGGTTATTATATTAAACTTAAAGAAGAAAGCATCATAAAAAATTACATGGTCAGCATCAATTTTGTTTTAAACATAACACACATTTAACATCATTCAAAATAAAATCCTCAACACTAATAGTAGTAAGTGGTGTAAGATTAATTATAGTGTTTATAGTAGTTATAGTTGGAACCGCATTTTAGCCTTCTTTGTATTTTTTATATCCTTTTGCAATATCATCAAAACTTTCCCAAGCTTTAGTCTTTCCATACTTCTTCATGTAAATCCTTTTTCCTCCTAGATAAACAAAAACTCCATTTTCAGTATGATTACTTACTTTCTGAGCATCTTTAAGTGAATAACCCAATCCATAGGTATGCATATGATTCTTAAAATCTAGGAACTAAATAATTCTTTGCTAATTTTTTGCCCAAACCTATACCAGGTACAAACTTTAATTTTTTTCCGACATCATAGCTACTTTTGAATCCATATAATTATAAAAAATGGATTCAAATGAATAGTTATCTCTTATGTGTGTGTGTGTGTGTGTGTGTATACACACACACATACACATGTGTATATAATAGTTTCTATCAAGTACAACTATGTCTAACAAATATAACAACATTACAAAGATAAGCAAAGATAACAATAGTAATCTCTTGTCTCCTAATGCTTGAAAATGTTCTTTATTTAAAAGATTATTTATTTAATCATAATCTTCTACTAATTATAGATTTTTTTAGTTTTCTGCTTAAAGAATATGTTATAGTTTTCTGCTTAAAAAATCTATTTCAATTTTTTTCTAAGAGTTTTTTTTATGTTTATTAATTAATTTTTTTATTATTTTAGTCTTTGATGCAAGCAAATCTTAATCCTTTTATACAAAAATCATACATATCTTGCCATTAAGCTTCATTCCTTAAAGCTTGCTCAAACTTACTCAAATTGTATAAAATGCTCATTCGTCAAATTGATGTTGTTGAATTTCTATTCTTTTATCTGTGAAAGAAAATTCCTATGAGGTGGAGATGATATGCTTGGGCATGCCAGTGATGAACACATTATATGGATTAGTTTCGATGCAGTTGATATAAAGCACCCATTTGAATCTAGAAAAATGGTTGAAGATTTTATGAGAAACTATTTTGATTCAAATATGAACTTCTTGGTGATGTTGCAACTGTAGTTATTGCCTTCACAATGTTGTTTTCATTTACCTTTGCATTCACTATTAAGTTCTTTAATTTCTAAAGGTGATAAATGTTTTATTTATGTAATATAATATTAAAGAAAAAGAGCATCTTAATCCATAAGTACTAAACAATAATGTCTAGTTCTTGCACATATTCTTGTAGGAAAAATGTATACAATACATAAAGAATTCTTGTTGGCTAATTCAGAACTGTATCGCTTGCTAACTTTAAGTCTCTAAGTATAGAAAGCCATTGTTAAAAAGATTAGTGCTTGATATATCGATCATCCTTTAAATCAATATATGTACTTTCTTTCTTTCTTTCTTTCTTTCTTTTTGCATAATTGATCCTTATATCAATACTGCATGAATCTCAATGTAAAATTTATTTGAACTTATAATATATAGACATCTAATTTTGAAGTTATTTTTAAAAACTATAACTATAGGCCAATGAACTACAAACCGTTAACTCTAAAATAAATTATTTTAAAAATATGGGAAGTTCGACTACTATGCCCCAATGATATAGATAAGCAATAGGCTTACTTACTAAAATAGGCCTAGGTTATCTTAATATATGTGGTGTCCTATGATATTTTAAAATTATTACTTTTTAAGTACCTGTATTGTGTTAATATCATAGATGAAAATTGTAGAACATTGAGAACATAAGTGCTTTACAACTATATGTTATTTCCTTTCCCATTAAATTATTCATTATAGTGGTAGTTTATCTAAGGTAGTAACTTTACTGTAACTTGAAAGTATAACTATAAGAAATGTATCCAACTCTTGTCTACATTCTTACTAGAGCATGTAATAAGTGAATTCTCATTACCAAATATTTTCAGGTTAGTACAAATTAGGAATTGGATCATCAAAGAATTGTAAGTTTAATCATGAAAAAAAATTTAAATAAACTCCAATATAAAAAATGATGAAAAGGAGAATCAAAAGTGTTACACTTAAGCTAGAATAATAAAATCTCATTAGTCCTTAATAACCAAATTTAATCAACTGCTAGATCCAGCAAATCCAAACTGAAATGAAGCAAATGCCAAAATCAAAGCTCTAAATTCCCGCAACCCCCTTTTGTAGAACCACTAAAGCATTAATAGTTCTTTGAAGTTTCATTACCAGAAATGCTAGGTTATGGTGGTAGAGGCAAAGCATGAACAAGAATATAACCTTCAAGCCATTAAAGCACTACTTATTCCTATAAATAAAGTAATACCTCTCAGCCTCATTTTAAAGGTATAAATTTTAGATGTTGTGAAGTAGTTATGAATTTAATGTTAAACCAATAATAAAAGTGAGGAGAATATTATTGGGCATAAACCACTTGCATTAATTAATTAAATAAACTAGTTGGTTTAGAGATAAAGTTTAACATAAATTAAAATTGGAAGCTTGAATTGGATAATAAATTAGTTAAGGAATTCTATAGTAACAATAATTGAACTGACTTATTTGTAACAGATGAAACATTAATAGACTCACAATAGTAGAATTATTGTTGACTGTTAAAACTAAACTTTGATGTAACATGTTGTTAGTCTAGTTTCTTGATATTTTTCTTTAATATTTTGTATTTTTAATGATTATAATCTCTATAAAAGTTCTAGAATTTTATAGAAGATTTGGAGAAGTTAGCACCTTATAGTGGAGCTTGTAGTTAGGCAACCAAACTTCCTTAAATTAAAAGGAGTTAGTAAGCTACTGCATGAACTTTTTACTGTATAAATATGTATAATATAGCTAATAAAAGTAGAACTTTTTCCAGCTTTAGAATTTACACTTTTCCTCTCTAAACTAAGCCCAAAAACTCTAACAAAGTGGTATTAGAGCTTGCTCTAATGTTGGTGGGACTATATGTATGAGAAAACCAATAAGAAAACTTACTATAAAACCTTAAACACTCAAATTTCTTGCCTAAATTTTGTAATGGAAACTAGCAATAGTATATCAAGTATATCTCCTCCAATTTTCATAGGCAAAAATTATCATTCTTAGTTAGTTAAAATGCAAGCTTACCTTAAAGGTCTAATGTTATGGGAAGCTATGGAAACAATGATGGAGACAAACCTACTTGACAACCTAACTTTGAACCAGTTGAAGATGTATAAAGAATGAGTTACTAAGAAATTCAAGGCTTTTAGTACATTCCATGCTACTATGTATGAGACAAATTTCATAAGAATAATGGCTTATGAGACTGACTGCAAAGGAAGTTTGGAACAAGTTGAAAATAAAGTTCTAAGGCAATGAAAATACAAATCTTTAATTTAAGAAAAGAATTCAAGCTCTTAAAGATGAAGGAGAGTGATCATGTGAAATAATATATTAAATGGGTAATAAAGGTTGTCGATTAAATTAGGTTAATAAAAGAAGAATTGATAGAGAAAAGGACCATAGAAAAGGTGATAGTGACTCTTCCTAAGAGATTTGAGTCAAAAATTTTATCTTTTGAAGACACATGGGATATACCCAACTAACATTAACAAAGCTGGTGAGTGCACTTCAAGTTGTTGAGTAAAGAAAGGTATTTAGAGAGGAAGAAAAAGCTGCTGAAAAAGATCCTATTACAACTCAAAAAAAAATAACACTCAAGCTAAAAATAGTATAAGGAAGTTTTTACAAAGGAAGAAAGGCAAAGAAAGAAAAGATTACCAAAGAGCTAAAGAAAAGTTCAAAAGAGGAAGATATCCTCCTTGTCCACACTATACGAAAACCAATCATATTAAAAATTATTATTGGTATAGGCTAAGTGTTAGGGTCTTTTTTCAACACTATGATAGCCGATGATGAAAAAACTAAAATATCTCATCAAACAATCAATTTTATGAATAGAATTGACATTCAAACCATTTCAAAACCAACTAAACTACTAAAACCTTACCCGATCACCAATTACACCATTTCGAGACTCAACCAAACCACGATCAAACCTTAACTTGACCATTTTTGTATTGAGAAAGAGTATTAAGATGAATAATAATAGAGAAGTATACATGACTTATGTCTTCTAAACCAATAAGTATAGTCCTAAATAAGGGTTGTTTATAGTCTGTATTTTGTAATTTTCAACTTAGTTTTTATTCTTAAAGCTTTTGTTTAACCTCTAGAAGCTCTATGAACAAAAATCAAATTTTGGTCAATGGGACTTTTCAGTGGTCAAATCAATCTCCTGTAGTTGAATTTTAGTTTGAAACTGTCTTCTAAAATTTCAATATGTTTTGGGTCCTATTTGTAAAAGTCAAAATTTGACCTTTGGTGGTCAAACTAGGCCCTACAACTGTCTACATCTCATTGTCTTTATCCAAAAAGGGAAAAGGGTGCTTTCCAAGTTTAGAATATTCCAAATTTGGAATATACTAGGACATGTGTGAACCTAATAAAGGGAGGGGATATACTAATATGTAATAACCTTCAATATTCAAGGATATTTACACTAAATGTCACTAACCTAAAATGCCAATAAATAAATGATTTAAGGAAGATTTTAGGGGGATTTTTACCACTTCCTAATAGAGATAAAATTCTAACATAAAAACCCAAAAAATATTACCAAAACCTCTTTCCAAAAAAGCTTTAGAAAATTAGGAAAAACTAGGAAAATAAGGGGAAACTATGCTAAAGTTCCTATAGACCTAATTTTTCTCTATTTTCTTCTTAATTCCTCTCAAAAATACCAAAATCAAACATCTAAATTCATAACCTAGATTCTACAAGCTCAGTCATATCAAACCAAAACCAAAATCCTCATTAAAACTTATAAAAACTACACTTAACTTTTTGAGTTCAACCTCAATTCTCTTAAATCAATTATTATTTCTTGGTGAATTCTTGCCTAAATTCCAAGGATAAAAACTTTCAATAAAATCATATTTATTGATTCTCATCTCATTTTTAGGGTTTGGGGCTTTAAAATCAAGTTTTGAAAGCAAAGAGTTACAAAATCATGATGTATAGTAATGAACGGTCGAATTTGGCTCATGAATATCCAAAACAGCTATTCATGCCCTAAATATGGCTATTAAGGTCTCAAATCTGACTATTTAGGCTCTTATTCTGACTATTTATCCCTTTTCATCCCAAATGACTCTGATGATGGTTTTTAGGGTCCTAAAGGGTTTATACATGCTTGAGCATGATTCTAACCCTTCCCTAAGATCCTAAGATGATGGAATTGAAGTATTTTAATATTTTTTTCTATTTTTAAATGATTTTAAGAATATTTTCCTCTTATTTCTTTAAACTCCTCTTTGGGTGCTTTTAAGTGTGATCCTCATTCTTGTTTTGGTTTGATGATTGTGATTGTATTTGTTAGTGTTTATGTGACTCCTAATTAAATATTTTATTTCTTTTCTTTGTTAATTTTGGTTTATTTTGATATGAATATTTTTTTAAAGCTTTGTTTAAGTGTGTATTATGTCTATGTGCAACTTAATTGTGCTCAATTAAGCTTTCATTAATGATTTGCTACTATTGTGATATTACTTGCATAATTTGTGTTCTAAATTAGGGTTTTATTATTTATGATTCATTTTTATTGTGTTTTTAGTACAAATCTCAATTTGTGTGTTTTTTGGAATTGTTGTGGTTCTATAAGCTTAAATGGGCAGATTTTGTGCTTTGAGTGCTTGTTATCATCATCTATGATACAAGTACCTTGTTTATGTGATTTACCTTCAATGTATGAGCCCTATGAGGTTCAATTTACATATTTTATGATTTAATTAAATTAATTTAAGGATTTCCATATGTTCATCTTTATTTGTATATTAATGTTGCTTTTAAATGTCATTTATGCTTATTTGATGTCTCTAGCATAATGGAGTCTTTTCTATTCTTGTTCTAAGTTTTATTTGGTCATATGATATCTAATATTGCCTTTTTTATTATACTAACCTTTTCTCTACTCTTATATATATTATATACTCATTCTCTATTTCTCCTTCTATTTCATTCGCATTATTGCATTTTTATAAATTCATGTGCCTTTATGCATAATACTTGCTTGATGCATATTAATATCATGCATGTGCTCATTTTTAGAATTTCTAGATGCATATTTGCATACTTCCTAACTTGCATCACTTGCATGCTTCCTAAATTTGCATCACTTTACATGCTTCCTGGCTTGCATCATGCATCATCCTTTATATGCATCCTTAAATTATTTCATACTTGTGCGAGCATGCATTTGCATTAGCATCATTCATTGCATTATATATCTTGTTATCAATCTCAGGAACTCAATCTCTTGCTACTAACGTTTACTAACTTCTATTTACACTAACTAACATTTATTACCGTTATTATTTATTTTGTAATCTTTTTCTTATTACATGTCTATTTTGGTTATCAATTCTCAATTTATTATTATGCCATTATGAGTGACCTAAATGCCTGCTTTTGGGGTAGCGGTATGTTTTTGTGGAATAATGTAGCAATTATTTTTTTGAGGGACATGGAAACTTTACTGAATAAAGACAAATGATTGGTCTTAGGGGATGAGATGCTTTTGATTTTATAGAGTCGCCACCTAATTTTTATAAAATCGGGAAAAGAAAGGGACAACATCGGGTCACTAAGTGAGTATTGTCCCCAGTAGAGATTTTCGAGTTTGAGGGATCGCATCTACTTTTTAACTATTTCCAATTATATGATATTTGATGTATAGCTACCGCAACACCCTAGTTTCAGTAATGAAAATTTATATAGCATTCATACAGCACATTAGAAAGTATAAGGCAATAAAGCTAAAAAATTTATTACATCACTTTCTTGATAAAATACATATATAAAAAAGGAAAGATTGTGGAAAGATAAATGTAATTATGATTGATCTACAAGAATAACATGACCATTTACACACCTCAAATGATAGGATGATCATGCATTTAGTGATTATTTATATTATGATGATGTATAATGATAATATAAAGGATGTGTGAGGTCATCATTGGACCGAGAGCATGATGACTCTATTCCAAGATATGAGCTTTTCACATTATTGGTATTTACAATGTGATTTCACGATTTCAAAAATAGAGGATGCATAATGATGATGTGAAATGAGTATAATAAAGCATATATTATTCACGTAGCATGCAAGTTTGCCAGCCTTATCATGCAAGCATAACAGTATTCCCAAATGCTAGCAACATTAAAATAAAATGCAATACAATAAAATAAATGTGCTAAAATGATTGTATGGTCCTCGGACTCGACTAAGCTTATATGAGTTTTGAAGCTTTAGCTTTGAGAGATTATCAAGCTTACCTTGTTGAGAGGTTCAAAATGACAACATAATTATGTTAAATCATATACCTTTGAAGCATGCTTTAACAAAGATGAGGCTTTTTTTGGTGGAAAAAGGATTGAAAAACCTAAAGGAAAGGCTGTAGGAGAGCAAAAAACTGTCTGGAAAAGGGTTTCCAATGCCTTTGATCAAACTGATTTTTTAGTGTGTGTGTGTTTCTACTTGCTTCTCCCCCCTCCCAAAATAGTATAGAGGGGTCTATTTATAAGAGAAAAATGTGTAGAATGGGGTGGTGTTGGCATGGTCACGAGCATATAAGGGGATTTTTATGTGTGGCCACGCTAAGTGCGCATGGCCCCGCATAGTGTGTGCATGGTCAAGCACTTTGCGAGTGGTCATGCACTTGGCGCATGGCCATGTGCACGCATGTGTGTTTTCATTCGCACTTCGACACTCTATGTGCTCTTCCCAGGTTTTATGCACGCTATTCTAGGGTTAGTTCCTAGGCTTTTTAGGACTTTTGGATGCATTTGCAAAGTCCATTTTGCCAAATTTAGCCTCGAGTTTAGGGTTTAGGACAATAGTACTAATACTTGGGTTGTGTTGGACCATTTTGGGATCACTTCTGGAGGTTTTGGAGCATTTTGAATGTGCTTTCGAAGTTTATTTTATTAAAATCAATTTCTATTTTTTCACGAAGCTGGGTCCCGATATAATAAAATGCACACCAACCTAACGAGCTTAAGTACTCTGAGAGGAGTTTTTTGAAATAAACTTCTCATTGTTCTTATAATTCATATTTCACAAGGTTGAAGCACAACTTAATGGCTTGGTATTGATTTTGAACACTGGTGTGGTCGGTTAGGTATTTTAAGGTTGCACACTTTAGAGGTATTACGAATGAGCAGACTCTAGTCATTTTAGGGATTTATTTCATCATTAGACCTTTTTAGGGATAGTCAAATTTGAGATATGACAGTTGCCCTCAACTTCACATGTGTTGCAAAGCCACCTAGCACTAGTGTCAATACACGTGAAGCAAAATGCAAAGATGCAAAAATGTTTTAGTATAAAGAGAGGTACTTACTTGTGCATTTTTTCTAAATGTCTCATCAAGATTTGACTGCTATTGTTATGTTTTGTTTGTTGTTGTTGTTTTGTGACTTAATCATTATGTAGGGTGCTATTTTAGGACATAACCCTATGACTGATGCAAAGTGCAGAAAAATGCAAATGCAACTATAACCTTTTTAGGTGTCATATATATGAGCAAGCAACTATAACTTTCTTAGGTGTCATACAAATGAAGATGCTACTAAGCGATAAAAATGCGAATGCAACTATAACCTTATTAAGTGTCATGCAAATGAACATTCAACTATAAACTTCTTAAGTGTCATGCAAATGAACATGCTATTAAGCAATGAAAATAAGACTATAACCTTCTTAGGTGTCAAGCATGTGCAGTGTCTTTAGATAGTTTGAGTCCTCATCAGTGTACTTTTGTGTGAGTTTAGAGTGTATCTTATGCTTAAATGGAAATTTAGGACTGTAGAAGTGAGTGCACAAAGTCTCAAAGTGCACATAAAACCACAAAAGATCCCATGGAAGGGGGAAGTTCACATAAAACCACAGAAGAGCATGTGGAAGGGGGAAGTATATGTAACTGTGTGTGGGAGGCATGTGGTCACATGCTTCCCCCCTCCAAGCTTATTTAAATGACCATTTTTGGAGGTCTTGGGAGACTTCATCTTGACTTCTTTGAGTTTTTTCTGACTTTTCTTGACCCTTTTTGTGTTTCGGGTGCTTTCTGCTCTGTTTTTGCTTTTTTACTTTCATTTTATTCTATGTAAAATGGAGTTTCCTAACATTCTTGAGGGCCTAGAGGATATTTTTATTGATCTTGATCTTGAGGGTGACTTTGCAAAGGCTACTAGAGCTGGGATGTCTGCAGTAGGGACTACCACATCTAGTGCTCAAAGTTTGCAGCCATCCAGGCTTTCTTAGGGAGATATGATCCCTATTATTCATAGCTTGGAGACTCAAGCTTCGGTGCATCATTTTCATGAGGTAGGACCCTCTTTGCCTTTTATTTCTAAAGTTTATTCATCGACTATTTTGTTGTTTATTTTGTTGTATGAGGTTGTTATAGTTGTAGCTCTATAGCTTTTGTTGTAACTATTTTTCTAGCTTTATTTTAAATGCTGGTGGTTGATAGCTATTGCTTTATTTTCTCCTTATGATTATCTAATTTCCATAATGCTTTTCTTTTTAGCCTTTATTGTTTATATCCAGTTAAATGACAGAGACAGAGATATGTGTTAGTATTTAGTAGTTATGCAAATGTTTAATAATATACCTATTATTTGTAGCCATGTAGGTATGTCAATGTGCTACCTGGTAGTTTTAACAAGGTTAACATGTACTATCAGGGTCTCCTGACATGTGTGAAGCATATGGTTATCGGGAAGGGCTTTGATGGGTGTTTGCTACATTGTCTTATGACTTGTATGCGTCGAGTCAGATTGCTATGTATGCATCGATAGAGTGGTGGATGGACATGATGCATACTTTCTATTTGCCTATCGAGGAGATGACTATCACCCCCTTGGATTTTGCCACTATCACAGGCTTGAGCTTTTCTGGAGAGCCCATTCCTTTCAATGAGGAGGAGTGTTCTACTACTATAGTGAGGAGGCACCTCATAATGGATTTGTTTAGGGCAGTCACTCCTATGAAGTCTGGTTGCTTGTATCTCACTCGATACATAGATTTTATTTCTTCCATGCGATCTTTGTATGATGATGGTCTTGTTTCAACAAAGCAACAACTAGCTCACTATTTTTTATTTTATTTACTAAGTACTATTATCTTCCTGAACCCTTCAGGTATGGGTGATCTATGATTGCTGCCTATCCTGAGATATTTGGACGGCTTGTGAGGTTATTACTAAAGTGATGCTACCTTTACTTATATGTACTCTGGACTTGATGCATCAAGCTAAGCTAGCTCAAGGATCTGCAGATAATTATTCATGTTGGACATGAGTAGGAGTTCTATTGTCTATTCTTTTGTTTTTAGTTTGTTATTTTTGACCCTTTAATTTTAACAAATATAGGCTTATGAGTTTAGGATTCTTTATTGTCCATCCATCAAACATTTATAGGAGGATGGCTTTATTCTTACTAGATTCAGAAGACTACTTATTTGATTGAGGATTACACGGTAGATCGGGACCATATAAGAAATATGTCCCCTGATCATGTATGTCTAATTCCTATTGTGCTAGTTATTTCTTTCTTAGGGGTCTTTTATTAATTGTTTCCCTTTGAGCAAATCTTTCTTCGCTGGTAGGTGGCAAGATCTCATTAGACGAAAGAGATGGTGGCTACATGGCAGCTAACAGAGAGATGAGTATTGCTCTCTGGCCTTATCAATAGGGTGTGGTATTTAAGCGAGCGAGTCCATCATTGGTAGGATGGCCCATACATGAGGAGAGTTCCCATCCCTCCCCCTAGAGACATGTTCTGGGGCCATGAGCTCTGTGGTGATGATCTCGGTATTGTTATGATGAGATTCCCCTCTAAAAGCCTCTTGGATAGTGTGGGTTTGCCTTATGTTGATGTATTGATCCCTCAGTTAATTAATGTCGTAGCTATTGGGACCTTTTCTTCACCTCCACCTTCTCAGGCATATGCATCTTGTCCCTTAGGTTCGAGGATTAGGCCATTGAGAGTCACTTCTTCTAATTTGGTAAGCCTTTATTCCAGTTTTAGTGCAAACATGTAGCAAATTTTATTAGTAATAAATTGTAATTAACATAATTTATGAGAACTTATCTACAGTAATGTCGAAGGAGATGTGGATCCCACTTTGAGGAGGATAAAGACACGTTACGCATTGAGGTGATTGCTCATGCCAGTGGTATGGCTTCTAGTAGTACTATCCTTGGGGACTTAATGTTTTAGCTGTCTTTGTATTTACTTAGGATGGATATCCTTAGTAGAGTAGTGAGCTTTAATTTTCCTAGACCTAGCTTTCCTCAGTCGAGTGTTACTCCTACTGATGCTACCCATGTTCGTGTTCTTCACTCATTCTTTCATGTGTTTCATTTAGTGAGTGGTGGTTGATTTATTTACTTGCTTTTATAAATTCTTATCTCCTTTGGTTAGTACTAGTATACTGTTGTTGGGAGTGTATAGTAGTGCTTTTTGGAGTTCACTACCACTAAGAGGGGATGCCTTCTTTATTGTACCTATTTATTTTATACAGATGTTTTATGTATGAGTGCATGATATGCAATGTGTAATGCAGGTTGAGCACCGCCTCGCTAGTCTTGAATAGGACCAAAAGTGTATAGCTTATCATTACCACATCAGAGAGTTAGAGTCATGGCTATTGTCCTTTGCAATGAACAGTGATGAGTTAGGATCAGACAAAGGGGATGCTTGAGCAGGATCATTGTTTGCTTCTAATGGCAGCCACGACCAATATAGTTGTTTCAGGAGCTAGGTGTAGGACTTTTGGTCTGTAGTTTGCTTTGTTATATTATTTTCTTGAGGTTATGGACTCTGGGTGTTGTATTTGGGCATTTGTCTCGCATGTTGTATAATGCTTTTATGATTATGATTGTATGAGCTTCCTGTTATGTATCATTGATTATTACTATCATCTACCTTTTTTCCTTTTTTTTCCTAAGGCATCTCCTTTTGGAGCTTTTTGCAATTAGCTGGGTTTTCTTTTTCTTCCTTTTTTGCCTAAGGTGTCTTCTTTCAAAGCTTTTCACACCTAGCTGGTTTTTTTAATACGATAATGGATGATCTTAAAGAGAGAGCTCAGAAAGGATGGTAAGAACTATAGTCATGTAATGAAGGAAAATGCAAAGCATGCTTGATGCAATTCATAATGATAAAAAGTGTTGCACTTTTCAAAGATATTTTGCATCAATTAGCAATTATTCTCATTTCACTGTAATCATTTAAGAAAAGCACAGGTGCATTCCTATAAATTTGAAATTTGAGGTTACCCCTATCCTTAACTAGCCTTCTCAGGTTTTCAAGTTAAATATTTTCTCTCTTTCCTTAATTTTTTCCTGAGCTACCATTTTTAGGTTTTTAACTCAACGAGATGATTTTTTTTCCTTAGATGTACAACTTCTTTAGGCAATCTGTATTAACAAGTTCAGAGAATTCATTGCCTTTAGAATCCATTAGCTTGACTACTTCTTTTGATAAGACATGTTTGACCAGGTATGGGCCTTCTTAATTTAGTTTGAATTTCCCTCTAGGGTCTGGAACATTCTGTCTTGTTTGCTTTAGCACCTAGTGTCCTACTTTCATACTTTTTTGTTTTACTCTTCTGTTAAAAGTCTTAGCTAGTTGAGCCTAATACAACTGTGTGTGGTATAGGGCCTTGAGCCTTTGGCTGTCTAAGAGAGTGAGATTTTCATGCCTATATTGAACCCATTGTACTTCTGGTAGTTCAAATTTGATTGCTACTTAAAGAGACTTGATTGCTATTTCAATTAGAAAAACTACTTTTGATCCATATTCTATTGAGAAAGGAGTTGCTCTTTTTAAAGTTCTGACTGTTGTTCGATACCCCCATAAAGCATATGGCAATCTATCTGCCCATTCTCAGTAAGTCTGAGTCATTTTTTACGAGATCCTTTTTATGTTCTTGTTTGCAGCTTTGACGCCCCATTTTCTTTTGGTCGGTAAGGAGAGGATTTATAATATTCCACCTTATAACTCCTTAGTAACTCTCTAACTTCTCCTTGGAATTGGGCATGATAGTTAGAGATGATGTGATGGGAGATCCCATATCGACATAACATGTTTCTTTTGATGAACTTAGCCACTTTCTTAGCTCCTATCCTTGCGAATGATTCTGCTTTGACCCATTTTGTAAAGTAGTCTATTGCCACTAGGATGAATCTATATCCATTTGAGGTTGTCAAGTGGATTTTCCTAATAATGTCTAGTCCCCATATTGAGAAGGGCCATGGAGAGAAGATGTAGTGTAGTTTTATTAAGGAAAGGTGGTTGACATTCCTGTTGACCTGACACTTATGGCATTTCCTTACAAATTTGATGCAGTCTTCATCGTCATCCAAAAGAACCCTTGTCTGATTAGCTTATTAGCTAGGATTGCTCCATTCATGTGTGGACCATAAACACCCTCTTGTACTTCTTCTACTGCTCTTATAGCCTCAATGTCATCTAGACATCAGAGCTATAAACCATTTAAGGTTCTCTTGTATAACACACCTTGGTATAATGTGAATTTTAATGCCAGTCATCGAATTACTGCCTTGTCTCTTTCATTTACTTAAAGGCTCGTTCCTTCATATATCTCTAGATGTCATAATACCATGGATTTTTTGTTGCTTCTATCTTTTCTATTATGTAGTTTTTATGGCAAGGTTGTCCTGATTTGAGTAGAATCGGAGGCTTTATAGGCATTTTAGATGGCCCTTCCCATACTAATGCTAGGGAAGCAAGTGCATCTGCCATCTGATTGTAACTCCCGGGGAGATGAATGAATATGCATTTTTGAAAGGACATGGTGAGTAGCCTCAAGTGATCCAAATAAGGCTTTAAGTGCTGCTTTTTCAGTTCCCACTCTTCTTAGTATGATTGATTACTAGCATGGAACCTTTGAAGATTTTAACTTCTGTGACATCCAAGGCTATTAATGCTTCTACTCCGAGTGTGCATGCCTCATATTCTGCTTTATTTTTTATGACTTTGAACTCAAGTTTTTTGGCAATTGGTATTACTTCAACTTTTGGAAATTGTAGTATAACACTGATTCCTGTGACGAACTTATTAACTACTCCGTCAAAGTACATGCGCCATTATTGGATCTTAATAGTTGAGCTAAGGTAGTCTGTGTTAGTGATATGCACTTGGTCAATCATGTATGACCATGTTTTGACTTTATCATTTTATTTAATAAAGAGGCATTTTTCATTATCATTTTGTGTTATGATAATTACTTGAATAGTCAATTCTTCCTAAGGTCATCAAGTATGTGACTTGATAGTAAAACCCTTAGATTAAATATGAGTTCTATTCAAATTATCCCTAATCATAACAATATGTTATGGCTAGTATGATGTTGATTGATGATTATGTTTTACTAATCATGAATATGAGATATTAAGTCAACTCATAGGTACTTATTTGGGAAATAATGTACTAGTTTGACCCATAATGAGAATACTACATAGATAATTGTCATAAGTAATTCTCATCATAATAATATTGATTTAGTCCTTCGACCTTGAAATCATCATGGATTTCTATATAACTATTATATATTTTGACACAATCTAACAATGTCTTTAATAGGATGATTAAATAGATTGTTGTTGGATATTAAATGAGTTATGTGAGGAATGTGAGTGATTGAGAAGGAATTTGTCCCTCATTTAATCTAAGTAAGATATCTATGGGTCCCTTGATAAGATAGACTGAGGAAAATGCATGGTCATGCTGAAGTGAATTGATAAAGAGTTATCATTCTCAGTCTACTTAAAGTCAAGAAATAATATGATTGAATTATATAAGGATGACAAAAACTATGCCTTATATTCAATCAAGATATCATGTGACAAAAGGATTACAATATTTATTATAAATTAGGTTATGTCAGATTATTGATTTCACATGAGTTGGGTAGTCATAATGTCTTACTAGAGGCCACTTATGACTTGTAGGCCTAAATAGAGAATTAAGGCCCATTGCCAATGTCATGTGAACCTACAGGGTCACACACTTAGAACAAGCCCAAAAACGGATATGGGTTTGAGAAGCCCAAATATGCTCTGTGGAAATAAATAAATAGTTTATTTATTTAAGTTAAAGGTTATCTTAAATAAATGGGTTATTATATTTGATTTAATTTCAAATAAAATCATAATAATAATAATTTCGAAATTACCAAAAGTTGTTTTGGTAAGTGAAACCCTAATTAGAGGTCTATAAACATGTTATATTCTCTAGGGTTTCACTAACTTAATTATTAGCCACCAAAATTTGTTTTTCTCCACTTAGAAAAACTAAAACACATAGTGTTTTTTTTGTTCTTGATTTATGAGAAATCAAGAGAAGTGCTAGCACACAAATTTGTCATTTTAATCAAGGGTTGTTCGTGTGGACACTTGAGGAGGATGGATTCTTTTGGAGATGTCTTAATCCGAACTACCAAAATCAAAAGCTCGAGGTAAGGTGTCACTGGAGTGAACCTCCTCTCTACCTTCCAATAGTATTGCCTCTTTTGCATTTGGGGTAAGATTTGAAAACCATAGTTTTTAAATCAATTAATCGAATTACTTGGATCCGGGTTAGGGTTTGTGGTTAAAAGTTTTAATTTTCACTGCGTTTTTGAATCTCGAAACCTAACAATTTGGGAAGTCCAATTGGATTTCTTTTGAGTCTAGAATGAGTTTGAGAGCTAGAAATTCAACCACTGCTCTCCCTTTTACTACCTTATTAGTCAAAGATTACACATCAAATTCCGTTAGCAGTACGAGCCACTTGGCAAGTTTCCCTACTATAGAGGGAGCTTCATAGGGTCCATCTTAGACATGACTTGAATTCTATAGGATTGAAAGTAGTGTATGAGTTTCTTCATTGCCCATACCATTGCCAAGCATATCTATTTTACTTGGCTGTAGTTCTCCTCATATGGTAGCATCTTCTTACTCAAGTACTAGACTACATGTTCTGCTTTTGTTTCTCCCTCTTGGGCTAATATTGCACCAATTGCATTCCCTTCGATGGCCAGATATAGGGTTAAAGGCATCCCTAATTTAGGTGGTCTTAGAACTAATGAATTGGCTAAGTAGCTTTTGATCTTGTCAAATGTAAGCTGACACTATTCATTCCATTCAACCAATTGCTATTTTCTATGTAGCTTAAAGATCGATTCACACATTACTATTAACTTAGCAATGAATCTGTTGATGACCTATAGTTTCCCTAGAAACCCTCTAATTTCTTTCTCTGTTTTTGGCACTGGCATCTCTCTGATGGCTTTTGCTTTATCTGGATCCATTTTAATCCCATTCTTACTAACAATATACCCTAGCATCTTTCCTAAAGTGACCCTTCTAAATTTCTTTGAATATGCATTTCTTTAAATTTAGCTTGAGACTATAATTTCTGACCCTTCTAAGGAACTTTTTAAGATCAAAGGGGTCTTCTTCCCTAGTTCTTGACTTGACCATTATGTCATCGATGTATACCTCCACTTCTTTATGTATCATGTCATGGAACATTGTAGTTACCATCCTCTAGTAGGTTGCCCCTTATTTAGTCCAAAAGGCATTAGTCTGTAGTAATAAGTACCTTATTTTGTTATAAAAGTTATCTTTTCTTTATTGATAATGGCCATTAGGATCTAATTGTACCTAGAGAATCCATCTATGAAGAAGTACATTACATATATGGCGGCACTGTCAACTAGTATATCTATGTGAGGTAGTGCAAAATCATCCTTTGGGCAGGCCTTGTTCAGATATCTATAGTTGACGCAGATTCTAACCCTTTCGTCTTTTTTCAGTACTGGAACCATATTTACTAACCATTTTGGATAGTTTACTACCTCCAAGAATTTTACCTTAATATGTTTTTCGATGTCCTCCTTCATTAGTTAGGCCCATTTTGGTCTGAGTCTTCTCAGTTTTCGCTTTATCGATTTGCACCCTTCTTTAGTAGGAATGAAGTGTTGAGCAATATCTCTATCAATATCAGACATATCATTGTATTTCCAGTAAATTACTTTTGAATATTTTATTAATATTTTTTCAATTTCTCTCCTCTCTTCAGGGGTAACATCTTTCGAAATATGCAGAATGCATGGTTCATATTATGTGCCAATGTTAAATGATTCAGTGCATATGGAATGAATGTCAAATATGCTAATGTTTTTATCAATGCAATGCAAACTACCATCAAGAAAAACATTAAACAAGTAAGCAAAATATGATTTCATTGCATTAAATTTAGAGTTCATTACATCATCATCTTTCAAATAAAGAAAAAGAAACTAAAGAAGTGAACTTTCTCTGGATCAGTGACTTGAGAGATGTTTCTGTCTTTGCATCATCCATTGCTTGTATGCTTCATCTGTAACACCATCTCTGATACTAGTGATAAATTAATGGATGATTGTCCTCCTCTATGTTGCTTTGAAGTAATCCATAAACCTTTGTTGTATCCTGCCATGAGAGAAATTTGCAAGCTCAGAAGGTACATGTTGCTTCTTACCAAACTGCCTCTTCACTAGTGCTGAATAGTAGTGGGTGCATGACTTAAATCCTGAGATTGGTACGCAATTGATGTATGTGCAGAGAGTCACATGTCTCAGCTTCCACTATAGGCACATCCATCTTACTTAATATTCTGGTGTGTCCTTCATGCATTCAAACTACTAATGGGCTATGATGTAGGCTAAGCGCCCATGAACATCCTTGATGTGTCTTTCCAGGTGATTCCTGGGTTATTACCTCATCTAGTTCCCTATAGGTTTTTCTAGTAGACTTAGCTTTTCTTACATCCATATTTGAAGCAACAAAGGACTTCTAGTGAACTTTAGACATTTCCCTTTTTTGAGGTTATCTAAACCTTAAAAGGTTTTTGCTAGGATCAGTGGGAAGGGAGTCATTCCACATTCTATTCCTTTAATGACCTGGAGTATCCTGTAATCTCCTAGCCCATCATTTGAGACAATGAAGTACTACATAAAAAGGAAACAGGCAAAAAGACGTGCTCAAATCAAAGTACCAATCTTCTTGGTAGTGCAGGCAGCTAGGAGTTGTATAGGAATCCATCACTTGCGCTCACTAACTAGTTCATCAAACTTTTGTGAGCTTAGGTTAAAGAAAGTGACCCTAAGCCCTAGGTATTTACTGTCTTCGTCAATGAAGACTACCTCTTTGGTCATTGTGAGATTCTTCCTGCTATGGCCCTAGATTTTTTATATAACAAGCACAGTTATATGGTGTTGAATCGAAACACATGCTCTTGGGGTTCCCAAAATGACACAACAGCATTCAAGAGTTCACGGTCGAGATGCACATACTAGAATGTCTTAATGCATAGCATTCCATATGGTTGTAAGCATTTCCAGTCAGCCCTGTCAAAGTTATAAAGGAAATGACTAGTGATACTGGTTTGGGCTTAGAGGATTTCAGCTATGGTGCCATCAGCAAGCAACTTCTGGATCCCCTTTTTAGCTTGTCTTCAAATTACTAATAGGAGATATCTTCTTGGTCACCCATGTTTGAATGTTGTATTCCTGTACATTTATTAGGGTTAGCTAAATGAATGATGCATAATGTGTGCCTGTAAAACAAAAGGGTGAGCATGTATGCATGGAATGGATGTAAAAATCCTATAATGGAAAAATGATTATTCATATAAGAAACAATGGTTAATACATGCTATCTATATGTATGTGATTCATGCAAGATTAAAGCTGGTTAGTTTTCTTGCACAGTAAGAAAACCAATCATAAGCAAGCTCTCATTTTTAACCTTATTTCTCCACGAGGTCATTCAGTCTCTTTCCTAGGTAGGTTTTGAACCTATAGTCATCAAGGGACTATGCCTCCGCTCTCAAAACTAGGCTATTTCAATTTATGTTGGTTAGAACCAATGGGTAAACTGAGGAATTATACTTAAATGTGCTTGAGGTAATCACATGATGGGGGGGGTCAATTGTGGGGCTTCAAATGATGTCTAGAGTCCGTATGCGCTCATATGTATAGGACCAAGGTTAATCAAAGGGAGTCTAAGCTCTTACCTCCACATTGATATTCGATATGCTTATTGGGAGTCATGAAAGTATTATTTGATAGCTTACAGTCTGATTTTACCAACATAAAGGTCCATAATCTAGTTGGGCTCCCAACCCATTCATTTGATCTGATAAGGATAAATAGACAACATCTCGTAGGTTCCATCATCAAGGGATGTCGTTATTTGTTAATTTGCATAGACTATTCAAGCTGAGGTACATGATTCTCATCATTCCTCATGCTTTGAGCTCATATGAAGTAGATGAGAATCATATGGTCTTGAGTGTAAATTTTTTATAAAAACTGACATTACAATGCCATTTAATGATAAACACTAGGAAGGTCATGTCATTTATGAATATCAGGTTAAACAGATAGTGTTAGGACGAGGATAGCATGCATAGCTTGGTGTAATTCTAGTAAATGTTGCTACTAGTTTATCTACATAAGCTAAGTCAGGGAAAAAGGCTAAGGGTTACTTTAGTGAGAATCCCTCATATGACTAGGGTTACGGACTTCGGTCAGTGAGTCTAGTATTCTTTTAATAACTCAATCACCCCCCTTAAGGACTTGGGTTACAGACTCTGGTCAGATGGGTCTGGTGAATGCACGAGTAAAGACTAAAAGTGATAATATTGCATCTTCATTGCCCCGAGACTCGAGTAGAATCATAGTGGCAATGTTATTTAGTATTATTGAGGCTTTTAGTGACAAGTGGTGTATGTGTGATGTGTAGTGAAAATGTAGTGGTGAGGGGCTCTATACCATTAAGTATTGCATAATGAGAAATAGTCATTTTTTATTTAATCCCTCCTATTTAGAAGTCCTAAGTGGAGTTGCCACTGTAAGTGACCTAAATGCCCGCTTTTGGGGTAATGATATATTTTTGTAGGACAATGTAGCAATTTTTTCATTTTCAAGGGACATAGCAACTTTACTGAATAGGGACAAATGATTGGTCTCGGGGGATGAGACGCTTTTGATTTTATGGAGTCGCCACCTGATTTTTAGAAAATCGAGAAAAGAAAGGGACAACATCTGGTCACTCAGCGAGTATTGTCCCCAGCAGATATTTTCGAGTTCAAGGAATCACATATACTTTTTAACTATTTCTCATTATATAATATTCGATGTATATCTACCGCAACACCCTAGTTTCGGTAATGATAGTTTATATAGCATTAACACATCACATTAGATAGTATAAAGCAATAAAGCTGAAAATTTAATTACATCACTTTCTTGCTAAAATACATAAATAAAAAAGGAAAGATTGTAGAAAGATAAATCTAATTATAATTGATGTGCAAGAATAACATGACCATTTACACAGCTCAAATGATTGGATGATCATTCTTGTAGTGATTATTTATGCTATGATGATGTATAATGATAATATAAAAATGCGTGAGGTCATCACTAGACCGAGAGCATGATAACTCTATTCCAATATATGAATCTTTCACACTATTGGTATTTATAATGTGATTTCATGATTTCAAAAATAGAGAAAGCATATAAAATGAATGATGATGTGAAATGAGCATAATACAGAATGATGATGTGAAATGAGCATAATAAAGCATATATTATTCACGTAGCATGCAAGTTTGCCAATCTCATCATGCAAGTATAATAGCATTCCCAAATACTAGCGACAGTAAAATAAAATGCAATATGATATAGTAAACATGCTAAAATGATTATATGGTCCTTAGACTCAACTAAGCTTGTGTGAGCTTTGAAGCTTTAACTTTGAGAGATTATCAAGCTTTCCTCATCAAGAGGTTTAAAATGACAGCATAATTATGCTAAATCGTATACCTTTGAAGCGTGCTTTAATAAAGATGAGGCTTGGTTTGGTGGAAAAGGGATCTAACAACCTAAGAGAAAGGCTGTGGGAGAGCAAAAAATGTCTAGAAAGGGGTTTCCAACACCTTCGATTGGACTAATTTTGAGTGTGTGTGTGTGTTTCTACTTGAAAATGGGGTGTAGAGGCATTTATTTATAGGAAAAAATGTGTAAAATAGGGTGGTGTAGGCATGGTCACATACATATAAAGGGATTTTTGCACATGGCCACACCAAATGCTCATAGCCATGCATAGTGACCATGTGGTCACGCGCTTGGCAAATGGCCACGCGCACACATGTGCATTTTCACGTGCACTTCGATGCTCTACGCGCTCTTCCTGAGTTTTATGCGCACCGTTCCATGATTGGTTTCTAGGGTTTTTGGGCCTTCTGAATGTGTTTTCAAAGTTTATTTTGACAAATTTGGCCTTAATTTTAGCATATGACACCTAGGGGTGTTTATGTGCACTTATGAGTGATACACGCTGATACTCGGGTTGTGTTGGACCATTCCAGGACCACTTCTTGAGGTTTTGGAGCCTTTCGGACATGTTTCCAAAGTTTGTTTTATCATAATCTATTTTTATTTTTTCACAAAACCAGGTCCCGGTCTAATGAAATATGCACCAGCCCAACAAGCTTGAGTATTTCGAGACAAGTTTTCTCAAAATAAATTTCTCATTGTTTCAATAATTCATATTTCACAAGGTAATAGCACAACTTAATGGCTCAATGATCAATTTTGCACATTGGTGGGGTCGATTAGGTGTTTTAAGGTTGCACACTTTAGACGTGTTACGAACGAGCAGATTCTAGTCATCTTAGGGATTTATTTCATCATTGGTCCTTTTTGGGGATAGTCAAATTTAAGGTATGACAGTTATATCAATTACCATCATAATCTCTACACTCAATCCTCCTTTTTCTATATTTTTATACTTTAGTTATGTTTTTATTTACTTTTTATTTCATTATTTGCAATCACTACTTCTACTCCTTTATTTATTTATTTTAATTTGTAAGTTTATCATTGTATGTTCTTTTTTTTTATTATTTTTCATACTTTATTTTGTTATGATATCATATTAATGGACTTCCCTTTTGTGGTTTATGTTGAATTTATGTTTCATTTAACAAAAATATACCAAAAATAAACCATGTTGTTTATGGTTGATGTATTGCTTAATAAATGAATTTTCTTATTTTCTTTTAATAAATTAATGGAAAAATGGTCGATTATGCCCTTCACTTGTATAAGGAGGGCAAATAGGCTTAATTTAAACTTTTTCTACAAAAGATCCAAAACTTTTATTTTTGGACCCAATAAACCCAATTTAGAGTTAAATCAGGTGTGTGTTTTTCAGTGTGCAAAAGTAAAATAAAATCAAATCAAATTTTTTTATTTTATTCAGTAACTTTTAACCTTAATTTTCTCCCAAAAAATTAAAACTTTAACATTACAATTTTTATGTCACTATTGTTCTCCTTCATCTCCTATCTAATTATTATCACTCTCGATTATCTCTACCTTAGTACCTTACCCTCACCACCTCTGCTATTCTTTTCCACCTATAACTTTATCTCCACCTTTCCTTTTTCCTCTTATCACTGTCATAAGCTCTCCTTCATCTCCACCTTACACTCACCACATGTGCGATTCTTATCCACCCACTCCTCCTTTGCTACCAAACATCACCCTTCTCTCTAACTAATCACCTTCTCTTATGGAGCAGCCAACACACCAAGTTCAAAGAATTCAACATGATGAAGATGAGAATGGTCAAAAAGGCAAGGATCAAGTTCAAGAGGTTTTGAGTCCAATCAGCATGCCTCAAAGACCTATAACAAGGTCTCAATCTAAGAAGCTTCAAGAAGCCTTAATTCATCATCTACAAGGCTTTGTGAACTTAGCTAGTGAAAGTTTACAAAGACACCAAAGCTTTGTGCCAAGTGCAGCTCAAGTTCAATACAACTTAATTCAAGTCCAAGTTATTAATAGGTTTAATTATGTTAAATAAGGGCTAGACGAATTTGTTATTTTAAAAGCCCATTAGTTTTAGTTAGTTTAATTATTCTTAAAATAGGAAGTATGTCAAAATTCCTATTTGAGGTCTGATTAGATTAATTTCCTATTTTTGTGATTAGGGTTACTAGTTTTCCTTACTCACTAAGGAAAACCTTGTAAAGGCTATATATATATGCCTTGGACGAATTTTATTATTCAGAATTGAAGTTTTAAAACCTAAAGGCTGTTTTGCTTTTATCTTTATGTTCTTGTGTAGAATACATGCTTTAAGGAACATTCAAGTAAATTGATCATCTTCTTATGGAGTGTTTCGAAATTGGAATTTAGAAACAAGTTTTCTTTATTCTAATTCTTTGATCATCTAAGTAATTTGATTTCTAACCATTCTTAGGGGTTGTTGCTGAATTGACTATTGGGGTTTTCAAGTTAATGCTTCGGGGGTTCGAATACATAAAGGGGTTCTCAAGCTTATTCTTGGAGGTTCCGTATCACCTTTTTTAGTGCCACCACCTAATGGTACTGATGGTGAAGGGCATACTAACTAGATAATCATGACACTTGCTGCACTTGATTCCTTTAATTATTCTTCTCATTCTTTGTTGATTCTCTCATTTCCCTATCTCATAATAGCAAATTCCTTCAACACCTAAGATTTCAATCAACTCGTTAACTCAAACTTGCTAGATGTGACTATGTAAAGCGATTGTAATTACAACTTAGCAACAGTAATAAGCAGGCGATTTTATAGTTCCTATGATACACACTTTCATCCTTCATCCTAGCATCTCCATCACCGTTGATTATCTTTCTAGTATTCTTCTCCTCCTCCTTCTATTTATCTCTCCATAAAAGATTCACTGTAATTGCACTTTTATATGCATAAAAAATGTTTCTAATTTGTAAAATTTATGTAGTGATAAATAAATAAGGATAAAACCATCAATGGTGACAGGAGGATTGATAGGGCTACTAGACGGGTTTATGTATGCTTATCAAAACTTAGCTAGTTTATTAGTAAAGGTTTTTTCTTAGACTTCAATGTGTTGCCAATAAAGCTAAAGGAGAAGAACATAAAGAAGAAAAGGAAAGCAAAGATTTCTACTATTTTCTAAAAAATTATATCAAGATTTTTATTGTTTGCTATGCTTTTCTTTTTTGTTTTTAATAATTTGAATGAATTCTTTTGATAATAATAGGTGAATATCTTGTTTATATTTCATGGCGATCATTTATGATGTTCATTAATAGTGTTAATCCCAGCACCGGTAATGATAAGGAATTGAGTTTAGTTAATTTAGATTTTTAGAAATTTTTTAATTTAATTTAGCATTAAAATATTAATAAAATATTATAGATAAAATTTTCACACTCTTCTCCCTGAGGGTGTAGGAGACATGCATTAATTGAATCAAAACTGGGTTAATTAGGCCAAAAAATAGAAATTTTGGATCTATTTGTAGAAAAAGTTCAAACTCGGCCTATTTGCCCTCCTTATACAAGTTGAATGGCCTATTTGACCATTTCTCCATAAATTAATTTCTCTTTTGCACTTATTTCTCTGCATCTTTTCTTATCAATTTATTTTTATGAATAAATATTTTTTATTTTTAATTATTATTAACTATGGAATTTTGCATTTTCTTTAATAAAAATTAATCATTTTCATAAATGTATTATTTTCCCTTTTCATGTTTCATTTATAATCTTACTTAAATCTTTTTTTTTAATAAATATAGCAACTTTTGTGTTTTATATGTGATAATGTTGTTATTTGCTTTGTTGATCATAAAAATCATCCAAATATAAGGATATGAATCACAATTTCCTTTATTTACTAGTTTTTCAAATAAAATGATTTGATTATGTGTTCAATAATTTATGATGTGAGAAATATCTATTGAAGTTATAAAATCCATATTTTAAGGCCTAACTTGATGGAAACTCATATTGTGAAACTAGTTAATCAATTGTTATTGTTAAGTGTTTTTTTAAATTATTTTTAATTTAAAGTCCATTTTTCAAGTATTCTTCCTTTCTTTTGATTTTCAAGTTACTTTTCTATTTAAAGTCTCAAAGTTATTTTAATTCATTTATAATCATTTTCTTTTCTTTTCTTCATTTTGGTTTTAAGGTTATTTTTCATTTATTTTTCAAATAAAATGTTTTATTGCCCTAAAACTTGAAATATGGAGCAATCATGGAGAGGATATTCACAAAATGTGTTGTTCATTCTCATCTCTTCTCTTTTATTTATTTCTTTTATTTGTTTATTTTTCATATTTTCTTGTTTAGCATGCACATGTTTATCGATATCATAAATTTACTATAATTGCTATGCCATAGGATAACAATTTACCTTTTGTTGTTTTATTTGCATTTTGTTTACGTGTTTTATGTATTACGTTAGATGTCATTCTTTTGTAATATTGCCATAGCATGTAGATTTACCATGTTTACATATTTCATTAATTTTTCCATGTTGATAATTCTATGCCATGTTTTTATGTTGTTACATCATGTAAATATGTTATGTTTACACCAAGTGTTCTATAATATGTGCATTAGTTTAGTATTTGCTATGATCATGCATCATTAAAATATTATGTCATTTAGCCATATTCATGCATCATTTTATCATATTCTTTTAGGCTTGTGTGTATATATTGTGTTTGCATTTGCATGTAGAAGTTGATGTATAATAGTACATAGTTCTTCGAAACACTATATAGTAAAGTAAAGTCGACAATGCTCAACATTCGGACGGTATGGAGATGCCTCGAATAAAAGAGCCTAATCCTATTGACATCGACATCCAAATCCAATGCTTTATCCAATGGGTGAATGCAGTTTTAAGCAAGGAATCCGAGTTTGTCTAAGTTCCTAAAATGGACAATTTCTCAAGTGATACTGAGTGGCGACTACTTGTTTCACCTCTTTGAGTAAAGGTTTATAAGTGAATTTATGCTATTACTAAGCTCTTTTAGTACTCCTTTCACTGCCCTCTATTTTCCTATAACAAGGAAAAATGGTTTATGATCCAAAGAGTCCTGAGTCAGGCCCACTGGCGTCAACACCAGGTGTACAATGCAAGGCTTGTAAGTAGTTTGGACATGTTGAGAAAGTGTGCATAATAAATGGAAATCAATAACCTCAAGCTAAGCAAGCTGAAAGCATAGAAGGGGCTTAGGCATAAGAAGAACATGCTTTTGTTGTAGTAGAAGAGTGTAACGTTATAGCTAAGAAATTTTATATGTGGCTCATAGATAATGGTTGCTCTCATTATATGACCTCAAACTTGTAAAGCTTTAAGACAATTGATAGAAAATACTCTTCTAAAGTAAAGATTAAAGATAGTAAATGGCTAGAAGTACTTGGCAAAGGTGTTATTGTGGTCCAAACTCCATCAGGTACTACACAAATATATGGTGTGCTCTTTTTGCCTGGATTAAGTCATAATCTTTTGAGTGTAAGAAAATTGCTCAATAAAGGTTATGCATTGTCTTTCAAAGATAGAAAGGGTAAAACTTTGTGATCCAATTAGTGAGATGCTTTTCTCTATTAAAATGCACAATATAAGCTTTTTCCTTAAGTGGAAATTCACTCAAGCTTAAGCTTACACCAATTTAGAAGATGAATCTAGTCTTTAGCATAATAAGTTTAACACATAAATTATGCTTCCTTAAAGCTACTTTAAAGTAGAGAAATGGTTCTAAATATGTTTGGTGCATGTAAAAAATATGGTGTGCGACATATGTCAAATAGGAAAGCTCAGTCAATCTTCATTCTTAATTAATCAAGTTTTTAGAGCCTTTAAAAAATTTTAACTGGTACATATTGATATGTGTGGTCCTATGAGGCAATCCCTCTTATAATGGAAGCAAATATTTTCTAATATTTATAAATGATTTCAGCATATTTTATTAGATTTATTTTTTGAAGCAAAAGTCTAAAGTCTTTTGTGTTTTAAAGTTTTAAAGCAATTATTAAAAATTATAGTGCTTACATCATCAAAACTTTGAGATCCAATAATGGCACAGAGTATACATCCTTGCAATTTGAAGAATTTTTGCAAAATTTGGGTTCTCACTGTCACTTACATCCCTCAACAAAATGATGTGAGTGAGAGAAAGGGCATATCAATCCTTAGCATGGCAAGATGTTTGATGCTAGAGAAAGGATTGCCAAAGAAAGTTTGGGTGGAGGCATCCAATACTATTGCATATTTGCAAAATAGATTGCCAAGTAAAGATCTTGGAGACAAGACACTTTATAAGGCTTGGTTCAATATCAAACCATCAGTGGCTCATCTTAAAGTCTTTTGGCAGCATGTATTATACTTTAGTACTTAAAGTCAAGAGGGAAAACTTAGATAAAATAACCAATGTTGGCATCCTAGTAAGGTATAATAACATTTCAAAGGGTTATAGGATTTTTAATCTTACAACTCAATAGGTGTTTGTAAGCTGAAGTATCAAGATTGATAAAGGTAGTACCTAGAATTAGGAGAAGATGGTTGTGAATAATTTTAAATATCTAATGAACTTGGAAAAAGTTCCTTAAGATCAAATTGCAGAAAAAGGGGACTAAAATGATGAAGATTATGCTATTAAAGGCATTAGAACGCTTGAAGACATATACAATAGATGCAATCTAGCTTGCTAGAACCTATAGATCCAAATGAAGTTTCGAACATTCCTGAGTGGCAGGCTACCATAGAGGAGGAGCTTAAAATGATATAGAAGAATGAAACTTGGGTGCTTATGGATGAAACTATTGACAAATAAGTTATTGGAATGAAATAGATATTCAAATTAAAGCTCAATGCATATGGAACCATCAATAAGCACAAGGCCAGGCTAGTTGTAAAAGGCTATGTGCAATAGATAGGTGTTGATATTTTAGAAACTTTCGCTCATATAGCAAGGTCTGATACTGTTAGGATTCTTCTTGAATTGGCAGCTTAATTAAATTGGGAATTATTCCAACTTGATGTGAAATTAGCTTTCTTGAATGGAGTGCTTCATAAAGAAATCTATATTATGCAACTAGATGGTTTCATTAATAAGAAAGCTCTTGAGAAGGTGTATTTGTTAAAGAAGGCATTATACCACCTCAAATAGGCACCCAGGGCATGATATACAAGAATTAATGATTTCTTGTTGAAATTGGAGTTCTCAAAGAGGTGCAATGAAGCAATATTATATGCAAAGCATGCTGATTAGGAAGTTCTCATTGTGTCCATCTATGTTGATGATATATTGATGACTGGAAGCAACTCCAAAGAAATTAAAGAATTAAGTTATAAATGAAAGTGTTTTGAAATGAATGATTTAGGGAAAATGACTTATTTTTTAAGAATGCAGGTCCAATAATAGCAACAAGAAATATTAATTTCACAAAAGAAATATGCAAGTGATTGTTGAAGAAAGTTTGTCTCTTAAAATGCAAAGTCATGTGCACACTTGCAGTACATGGAGATAAGTTAAAGAAGGAAGATAATTCATGTCAAATTAATGCATATGTATACAGAAGCTTGATTGGAAGTTTGTTGTTTCTATATGCAACAAGACCTGATATTATGTATATAACCACTTAACTCTCAAGGTTCATGAATGCACCAACTATATTGCATTTCCAAGCAGCAAAAGGAGTCCTAAGATACATACAAGGCACTCTTGATTTTGTCATTTTTTTTGGGAGCACTAAAATAAAGCTACTTGGCTTTACAGACAGTGATTGGGCTAGATCAATAGATGATATAAAAAGTACTTTAGGGTATTGCTTCACACTTAGTTCAAGCATTGTATGTTGGAGTTCAAGGAAGCAAAATTCAATTGCTCAATCAGCTACATAAGTAGAGAATATAGTTGCTTCTAGTACAATTAATAAAGCTTTTTGGATTTTGGAAGATTTGAATCTTAACCAAGCCAAAGCAACTACAATTTTATGCGATAACCAATCAGCCATTGCCATGGTCAAAAATCTTGTTTTTCTTGGAAACACCAAGCATATCAAAGTAAAGTATCATGCCATTAGAGAGGCTTAAAAGGAAGGAGTTGGCAGACCTATTTACTAATCATTGTAGAAGGGAATATTTGAAATGCTTAGAGACAAATTTGAAGTCACTAACAACATCTGCCTCAAGGAGGAGTGTTGTTGATTGTTGAAACTAAACTTTGATGCAACATGCTATTATCTAGTTTCTTGATATTTTGCTTTGATATTTTATAATGATTATAAACTCTATAAAAGCTCTAGAATTTTGTAGAAGATTTGGAGATGTTAGCAACTTATGGTGGAGCTTATAGTTAGGCAACCAAACTTGCTTAAATTGAGGGGAGTGCTGTATGAACCTTTTGCTGTATAAATATGTATAATATTAGCTAATGAAAGTAGAACCTTTTCCAATTCTAGAATTTGCACTTTTCCTCTTTAAACTAAGTCCAAAAAACTCTAATAAAAATATTATCAAATTTGACCGGCTCAAAACACTTAGAAAACAAGTTGTAGCAGGTCATGGAACATGACAACATCTTGAGTACTCTACATAGATTTCTATTAATGTCATACAACAAATAATCAATAGTATTACATCCATGTAGCAAGTAACTATTAACTAGCCCAACGTATGTGCAGTCAAGGTCGAAACCATTGAATCATTATTTATAGCACATTCCACTGATTTAGATGTATATGGAAAGCAAAATCTTGCATATAGTTTTTTTTTTTTTTTTTTGCTTTTTTTTCTCCTTTGCGCCAAGTGAAGTCATATAAAGTTTATGTAAAATTGAATAATTGGCCATAAAATAAAAACCTAACAAAGAAGTAAAATAAATTCATATATAGACACAAGAAAAAGAAGTAAAATAAAGTTAATGTAAAACACTCAAGAAAACAAACCAACAAAGAAAGGCATAAAATGGTCAATGAACAAACCATTTCATGCATAATTGTGCAGGCATAATTATAAAAAATGAGGAGGGCCAGATATAGGAACCGAAAAAACAAGTTTATAAGATGTCAAGGTTATATTATCAACCCACCTATACCCAGAGTACTAATGTTATTGTGACAAAATTGATAAGCACCATGTGTGCTCTCATGTTAAATTAAAATTGATAAGGAGTCATGGTCGGCCTTTTAATTTTTAATAAATCATTTCCAGCCTATCAAAATGATAATTCCTTGACTAAAAGGCTTTAAATCAAATACTGATCTTTTATGCTATAATTTCTTTTAATTGATGTAGTTAATGGATGCATGTATAATTAAGGAAACAAAACTCACAGGGAAAATAAGTCCAAAGAATCTTAGGCCACATAACAAATAGCTCTTATGGGATACATTGGCCCACCAAGAGAAGTAAAGTTGTACAAGCATGCCTTTAATCTTGTTCTTGTAGTCATTCTCAGCTCCATGACTACGAAAATTCATTGTACTACCTTCTTCAGACAACTGGAAAGTACAAAAATCTGGAAATGGCAAACAAATTTAAAGCTTCTTATGTAGATTTATAAAAATTTCTTTCATTTGAGTTTTTATAAATCAAGGCATTCCCCTGCTCATGCAACACTCACGTAGATTGACAGTTGATCTATTATATCTCATTGAACTATCTCTATTATCCCAGCAGGGATTTTAACTCTATTATTCCAACAAGGTTTTAACTCTAAGTAAAATTGTCTGTTGATATTTCTATTATCACTTTATAGAATCAATAGGCAATCTTGATAGTAAACTTTCAGCAAATTAACTAACCTTGTAAAACATCAGCATGTAATCATATGCAGACTCATCTGAAGCTCACTCGTAGTTTTCATCAAAAGCATTTTCCATTACATAAAAAAATTTCAAAGAACCAAGCATACTCAACACCATCGCTAGAACTAAATTGTCTGCGAACAGTGATGTACTTTGTGGCAATACAGACTGCCCGTGATAAAGCAAATAAAGCATTAGCAATAATTGCCTGCCACACAAACACCATAGTGCTATAAATTAACTGCCATGGGATGTTGGATTGCATGCATTTCCCTTCTCTTATAACCTACATAACCCTGTAACAATTGAAACAAACTTTAGCCTGAAAAGTGAAGATAATGATAATAAGGTGTGGAATTTTAGGCCCATGAAATATAAGCATTTGAACACTGATTATTCTTGAAAATTTCTTGCTATAGTATTTTCAACCAAAATATATAATTATACTATAGGCAGCAAGCATCATCATCAGTTTATTCAAGAATCAATTGAACATGCCAGAAAAATAAAACCTAAATCTTTCCTTCTTGTCGAAGAAATTATGGATCCCAATCGCAGTGTTGGAGTTTGGGAAGTGAGCATAGACAAAATGCATCTTGTACTGCTTTCCCTTAGTGCCACTAATGCATCTGATGGCTGCATTAGTCCTTCTAGAACCTAACCAAAGCTTTAATTGTAATTTTTTTTTTTTTGGCCAATGGACTCCTCTTTAGTCAGCTAGAAATCCATATTCAAATGCTTGGAGTTGCGGGTCAACTTGCCGCAAGGCCCCTCTACCTCAATCTTTGCGTTAACTTTTAACCTCACCCATGGGTACGTCAATTGTCTAGGATGATAATATTGTTTTCATCATGTTAGAAAATGTGAGAAATTGAGACATATAAGGTGGGCTATGAACACCACATTAAAAAAGAACATGACATATCAAAGAAATACAACTAGAATTATAAGTTTTCAGTAAATAAATTCAAATTAAAAAATTATGGTACCCGGTTACAGGTGTTATTAATCAGTGGCTATAGTTAAAAAAAATTGATGTAATGGTTATTGATTTTGTTTACATAGATACAAACAATCGCAATGTAGAATAACTCCATAAAGTGACTCAATGTTTCTTTTGATAGCGAATGATACCTCTCATGTTACTTCAGAAAAGTACTTATGTTTGTGAAAATAAAAGTGTAAAGATTTTATGTATACAAATAAAAATGTAAAGGGTAAATAAAAAAGAAAAAAATTGTCACGACCCGAACCCGAGGGCACGTGACCGGCACTAGGGAATGGGTAGGCATAAGGCCTCCGAAACCCGTAGTAAGCCTAAAGGAAAAAAAAAATAAAACCATTCATATTTTACTTTAATTAAAAACAGAACATATTATCAAACTGATTTTTATCAATTTACACAAATTCAAGTGTTTAATAAAAAATATGATTCAACATCTCATATTATAAATTGAATTTATGTCATATACATAAATGTATTTCGTACAAATAAACTACATAATTTAATTTAAACCATACAAATCCTCAGTACATATACTACTGCAGCATCCTAGAATAATACATAGTACAGCTTACAATGACCTACATAAAATTGCCGGTGAAGAAGAAATCCGGCGTAGAGGTAGTCTGGGGTCGAACTCCTAAGCTCCTGAAAAAATAGATTGAGGGGAATCAGACCTCACTAAGTAAGTCAATAAAAGAGCTGTACGGTTTGAAAACCTTTTTGAAAACTATATATTTATGTAGTGAAAATAATTTATAATATATATATAATTATAGCTTTTGAAAAAAATCTCGGTAGAACCCTAGACTCAAGTCTAAATGGCCAACTGGGCCCACTTATTCCAACTAGACTACCGGTCCCCGAGAGCAAGGGCATCAACCGAGGCACCAAGCCGTAGTCATTCACTTAATCCAAATATATGGATCTGGCGGTCCCCGAGAGCAAAGGCATCAACCGAGGCACCCATCCCAGTCCATTTTAACCTTACAAATCACTGGCGGTCCCCGAGAGCAAAGGCTTCCACCGAGGCACCCGTCCCAGTTTAGCATTCACCAAACATATATATATCGGATCCATCTCTCAATCTCTACCATGTGCACATAGTCCTGGTGAAGCCCACCAGGTAGCCCGTTCTACCAAAATTTCTCAAAATCGATTTTAAATAAATAAAATGCGTTTAAATCTTAAATAATAGCATTAAATTAAATAAATCATGTAATCAATGTAATAAAATACGAGCGCATGCATTTTTTTTTTACATAAACACACGCACAGATCGTTCTATTGACTTACAGGATGAATGTGAAGGCTGACGACCACGCGTCTGCCTCGGCCTCACGGCTTTTGCTCCGATATGCTCTAAAAGAAAACAATGAATCGACTTTTTAAAACATGACTAAGGAATCGAAATCAGGAATCAGCAAAATAATAAAATTCCAAACTGACTCGATGAAAACCGAACGAGACTCGACAGACAGGAGTTAACCTAACTAACGGTAGGAATTTTACAAATATCACGTTTTACGAGAAAATCTACCGAAATTTCAGCAGAGTCTCCTCTGTAAAACGGACATCTCTCTACCAAAGGTAGAGCCAGACCTGCATAGAAAATGCACTTCTAATTTCCAAAACCGTTCACACTCGAGTCGGGCTCCCAAAACACAATTTGCCCCGACCGAGATCACAACTCAAATACAATATCAAAATTAATAATATGTGTTCCTTAAATACATATATCGCATACATACATATTAGAATAGATAAAAATTATACAAAATCTCCATTATTCAAAATTGAGCAATTAAATTTGTATTCCAATCATATTAAAATTATAATTATAGCCCAAATTAAAACTAGTACAATGTATTATATGTATATATATATATATTGGGAATTTGATAATCAAAATTTACATTACCTAGGAAATTATGTCAATTAATTTATAAAAATTATCTAAACCCTTTAATTATTAATAAAACTAATTAAAATATATATTTATCATATTTAGTGTAAAATTACATTTTTACCCCCCTAAAATACATAATTTACTTAATGAGTTTTTAATACTGAAAATAATTCCTTAAAATTATTTAATCATGTCAAAAATTCATTTTCTCAAGATACATTTTCTTAATATAATTAAAACATTTAATTAACCAACAAATTTTCTCCCAAAAATATTATTTACCCTAAAAATCAATTTTTGGCATAAACTCAAATATATTTATAAAAATAGTATAAAAATCTCAAAAATTATGATTTGAGTTCTAAAATTCATATTTTTCACTAATAACCTCATTTATCAAGTTTCATAACCTTTTTAACCAAAATTCCAAAAATTAGCCTAATTATTTAATTTGACATAAAGTATAAAAATTCCTAAAATAATATCAAAAATTTCAATAAATTTTATTTTTGCTCAAAATAATTAATAATAATCTCCCTAATTACTAATTATAGCTAAATAAATATCCAAATAAACAAAATAAACATTAAATAAATTCTGGAAATTCAATTTAATTACAAAAAAATTCAAGAAAATTTAAATCAACTCAAATGCATGATAACCAACACTAATCACCCTAGAATTGCCAAGATCGGGCAGAAAATTGAAGGAAGGAAGGGAGGAATAGGGTGAGTGTTGCTCATTACCTGCAGGCCGAAGAAGATGGGAAAGATGAGCTTGCTGTCGCCGGGAAGGAGAAGGGGAGAAGAAGCAGCACAGACGAGATGAACAGCAACGACAAGCTGAGGATCACTGGCAGGAAGATGCTGACTCGCGTAGGGAGGGAGCTTGCTGCCAGACGGAGGAGGAAGAAGAAGAAGAAGTGCAGCAGCAGCTGCCAGGCTTGGGGAGCTCCTGAAGCACGGCGGAGATGGAGTCTTCCGGTCAAAGGCGAGGGCGGCACAGGGAGGGTAGGGAGCAGCAGGGTGACGGACGGGGAAGGAGGGGTAGAGGGGGCTGTTGCTTCGGTTTTCTTCCTTCTAATTCTAACTATACATATATATATATATATATATATATATATATATACTATGTTATAACTACTAATATACTATATTAGAACTATATTATACTATATATACTATATACATATACCGTATATAAATATATATATATATATATATATATACACAATATGTACTCAAGTAAAATAGTATACGTATGTATATATATTGTTTCATATATATATATATATTTATATATATAGGTGTTATATATGTATATGTATGTAAACGTACACTACCTGAAATGTATATAGTTATCCTTTATACTATAATATATATACATTTATGTGCATATTTATGTATACATATGAATAAATATACACATTTAAACCAACATTTAACCTAAAATAAAATGTTAACATAATCATACTATAATATAATGCAATTTAACTATTTCTAGTACTATTTGAGAAAAATTATGTCCCTTTTTATTTAAATAATTATATATATATGTAGGGTATTACAAAAATGATATGTTCAGTCCTCATTTTTTAACTAATTATTAATTTAATTATATTTTTAAAGTCATTTTGATTTGCTCTTTTAACTTTTAAAATTGTATTAATTATATTCAAATAACAAAAAAAATGAGGCAAAGTTAATGTTGCATTCTGACATGGCATGATTTTAATCTAGCGAGGAAATAAACTATATAAAAAAATAAAAACTCATCGTTTCAATAAACTATAAAAGATGTCACTTTGTAATGCATCCTAAAAAACGCAAAGATCGCTCTCTTCTTCTACATTTAGCATTCTCTAAGGTTTTTTTCCCAATCACTGCTTTTGAAAATTAGAGATTTAAGCGAAGATGCAATCCGAAATGCAATTGGAACAACCTTTTTTTTATTCATTAAAAAATTATTGGTCCTTTTTTGTGTCTTTGAAATGTTTGTTTAATGAGAAAAAAAAAAAGCCTTATTAGCGATCAAAATTGAGCCATAAATAAGATGGATCAATCCATTTGCAACACTTCTCAAGCTTCTGCAAGTAACAATGACCACCAAGACCATGCAGAAACTAGCACATACATGAGTCTTGAACTGTACAGAGCTGCAGAAGATAGAAGAATCAATCCATTCAATAAATTTTTAGGCCTCTCGATCGCTGTTATGCCAGTTCATGATACAATCCTTCATCTAAATTTGGCATCCCTAGGTGAAGATCCGGATTATTTACTAAATTATGCTACAAATTAAAAGAATTTCTCATTTTATGGCAATTTGAATTTGTTTTCCTCTTTGTATGGTAAACTATGAAATAATTTACTATTTTAGGGTACTTTTGGCTGAGATGGAGGGAGGAAAATTTTGTTTTGTTTTTTTTTTTTTTCGCAGGTTATACCATCACTATTAGTGGCTTTATGTTCATACCCCCATCAGCAGTGGCAGTATGAGTGAAGAATTTTTTTTTTTTTTTTAAGTCTTCCCCCTTGCACCAATAAGTATCATTATTGGTAAATGATTGTAGTAACTTTGTAATATTATAATTATATAAGTAATTATTTGGTTATGATTATGTTATTTTTAATAATTAGTTAGTCACTAATAATTATGTAATGATTGTTATTAAAAATAATAATCATTACATAATTATTAATAAATTATTTAGGTTATTTTTTAAGTATATGTTAAATAAAAATTATAATTATAATTATTAATAAATTATTTTTTAATTATTGTTAAATAAGTTTTTTAAGTGAAATGTTAAATATAAAATAGGTATTTAAAATAATAATAAAATTTATTATTATTTATTTGTAAATAATAACAAGAGTGCATAATATTTAAGGAAGTGTAATTAAAAAAATAAAATTTTTTTATTAGTAATTAATTTATTAAATAGAGTTAATTAAAAGTTCATGTTAAAGAGGTAACTTGTAATATAAAAAGATGTGTTGTTTAAAAATAGAACGATTGAATATGTTGAAATTTCATAAACTTGGTTATATTTTATTTTAAAAATAAAATGATTTAATATGTAGCATATTGGTAAAACTTGTTATATTTTGTTAGATATATTTGTTAGTAATATATTTATGGATATTTAATAGTTGATAAATTGTATGTATCTGTTTTAGCAAATATATAAGTTGTATTTAATTAGTGAAGAATAAATTATTTAGTCAATATTGAAAATATATTTCTCGATTTAGCGAAAAAAAATTGTTTATTTAGTTTTAAAATTTTATTTATAGTATATGTGTTGTTGTTGATGTTAAATCATAATAATAATAATTCATAATATATGTCTTGTTGGTAAAAAAAGAGAGGGTAAATGGTTAAAAAAAATAATGATTAATATGTAATAGTTACTATTAGAACAAATAATAAAGTTGGAAAGTAACAAATGAAAAAGTCTTCTTTGTCAAAAGAAAAAAGAAAAAATTAGGTGTCATAGGGTTTATGCCTACGAACTCTAGAGCACAACCTCATATTTCGACGGCAATAAACACATGCAGAGCTCATGTCAATAAACTGAGATCCACCACTATCAGAATCATCACCATCATCATCCTCATCATCATCATCTTCTTCAACATCATCATCATAAACATTAGTGTCACAAGGCACGTACATATTTAGATCAAGAGACGGTGTAAGATGTAATGGAGTAGGCTCTTCCTGAGGTTAAGGGGTAGTAAATGCAAATAGAAATTTTTGGTTGAAAAATGAAATGATGGAAAATGAGGAGGAGTTTGCATAGTCAAAGCCATTTGTGATCAATTCAAAATAAAAGTAAATGGAAGTTCAGTGAGATGGAAGTTTGTGAATTATGATGGGATAGGAAGATATGGAGTATGGTGTGATGAAGAGTGAATGGATGGAGAAGAAAAAGGTAATTGAGTCGAACGAGTGAGAGCTAAAGATTGAAAGAAAGGACCAGATGGATAAGTAAAAGAAAAATAAGGGGGAGGAATGAATGAAGTTCCTGAAGGACCAACTTCTGAAAATGATGTCCATGAGGTGGTAGTGATGCCCTGGGTGGAAGGTCCTGCGTGGAACTCAAAATGAACAAAGTGTGGCTAAGGAACGAGAATACATGCAGCATTGGCAAGTAGGGGTGGTGGAGCAATCGCTATTCGGCGTGTACGACACTAATGATGTCTTAATGTGACCTCATTAATAGGCCCAACATTACTCAACTGTTGTGGAAGCGGTGCAAGTTATTGTGCAGGATTGGGGCGTGGCATATCATCGATAACTCATCGTCTATGCTCATTAATTGCAATTTCGCAATTATTGGTGATCTTATTAGCTTATTACAAACATCTAGTCAACGCAATATGCTCCAATGCATCAGTCTATGCATTGTAATGAAATAAATTTATAAAAAATTGGACAAATAATTTTACCAAAAGATTTCAAATGACAAAATAAATAATTTTACCAAGCGAGCATTATCGAGTAAGATCCATCGACGTGTCACAAAATAGTACCACTCCAAATACCATGAATGGTAATGTATAGATCCATTTAAAGGTTCCACAGTGCCAATATTATGAGCATGATGACCCTAAAGCTTGACCCATTGGGCATGTCTTTCTACCCTATCTGTGTCATAATCCTGCCAATTATTATAATGCAACACGTCAAATCGGAATGGAGGATGAGGAATGGGTTATACACATCCAAATTGTTGTGGTACCCTATTAGGGTAATGCCATTCTAAAATATAGATGCATATGAGGGGTACAATCGACCACCGTATGTCGTGCCTTTGTAAACAATAAGTAGGTAATTATTGAATGACATCCTCGATGTATGGCTCCTAGTTAATCTATAAAATATACTAATGATAATAATAATAATATAAATTTTATTCATAATATTCATAATTTTAATAATAATACTAATATCTAATATCTAATAATAAAATTAATAATAATAATAATAATAATAAACTTAATTATAACATTATATATATTGAATTACAATATATATGTTTGTGTGTGTGTGTGTGTGTGTGTGTGTGTGTGTGTGTGATGATTATTATTAGTAAATTGTAGAAATTCATTTATAATGAGTATAAGAATTCCTTTATGATGAGTATAGTATATAATGATGATTATTATAAGTAAATTTTTCAAATGTTGAATAATTAAAGAAAATTTTTTTATGGTTTACCTCATCTTAACGTGCATTATCTAGTCTCAACTGTATGTCAGTAATGATATGTGTGAGAATAGTTGTAATCTTATATGGTCGGCTCCATTTGATATAAATATTCAAGAGTAAAATAAAATTATCACTAAAATTTAAAATATAACTTAAATTTATAATAAAATAATTGTTATACATGTGGCCCAAAGGTGCATATGAAGGAATCAACCGGTCACGTAATGTAAGGCGAGAAAAGGAAATCACTCCTAAGCCCATAGTTGAAGGAGAAAAAGTGGGCCAACCATCTGTGACACTACCAAAAGCCTCGATGCATGACACAGCTCCCTATATAGGGTAGCCAAACATGCAGATCCCCAACTGTATTAGCCTATTACATCAATATTATCCAAGTATTATATGAATAGCAAACTGACTTTGCCAGTATCATATTTAGGGAACAATACCAACAAACAAAGCTGCAATATATAGGCATGTCTATGCCTATGCAATGTCGTCTGGTTAACTTGTTCAGACAATTCTGAGAAGTGCTGTGTAAACCAAGAACTTCGAACTAAAGATTAGTTAATGTCCCTTGGTTCAGGTGAAATCCTTAAAAAAATGATTGGCATAAATTTAGGTAATTACATCAAACTCGTCCAATAATAGGATGCCCATCAATTGGCAATCCTGTCAAAATAACAACATCCTAAAGCGTGATTATGCACTCTCTATCTGGCAGATGGAAAGTATATGTCTCCAGTCTATAAAGCTCCATAAGCGTAGAAATTAAGTGCCAATCGTAATGACACTGGCAGAGGCATGCAACTCCAAGAAAGCTCACGTCCCTTAATAACCCCTCTATTTCAAGAGTCAAGTTTGCATATAAGTCATTAGTCTGAGCCACCCATTGACATCTTAGGATGGGTTCATCCACTTGAATATATAATTTTTATAATTAATAATGACACTCTATTTTAATAACAATATAATCCATTTAACTTTCGCTAATAGTCTAGTCTAATCCATCTCACATTCTTGAAAATACAAATAAATACTAGTTAATATTGAAGATATTGACAATAATTATATTAAATATTCCTAATTACCTAGCAATTTCATATAGCCTGTGATTTATGCTCAGGCTGTATGTAATCACGTGGCATGAAATTTTGCTCCATATTTAAGAAAATAAATGAGAAATAATATCACATTATAATGTTTAACTATTAATATAAGCTCTTGTGCAATGTGTGATATATATATATATATATATATATATATATATATATATTCATCCCTTCTATTCATTGACATAAAATATTTGATATTGACAATTCTATGAATTAATTTAACAATTAATAATACAACCACAACCCAATGAACATTCAATTCAAAAATGACATAAACAATTAATCAACCACATGTCATAGAATCATAACATATATTGAATAGGCAACATGAGTATCAATTATAACCACTAATAATATAATCACATGTGATACAAATAGACATAAAAAATTATGGGACCCCTTTGTCAGGTGACGACATAAATAATATTGATTTAACAACGCGCGTGTCAAACGTTTGAATATGGATTATATGTGGTCATAAATGTGATCAAATTTATTTACTATCATTCATTTGTATTTTAGTAGTATAAAAACATATAGTTTTTTCTATAGAATTCCTATCAAGACATTATCTGTTAAAGCTAACTAACAATCAAGCTACTGCAATGCATAGGATACTTTTCGAGACAAAGGTTAATAGTATTCTTAATAATCCTACATACATTTCTAACTATGAAATGTCTAATGAAGAATAATTTATTAATGTTATTGCTTATATTATATTTTTTTATTTGATATTTCAATATTATATGAACATTTGATTGAGTGCATTATTGAATTATACAATCTAGCTTATCCTACATCTCTATCTTCTAATAACTCTCATAAATGATGTTTAAAGATTTCTCTATCCAAATGTATTTTGATATAATTGTTCTCCTCTCTAATATGATATAATGCATTTCATATTTCATCCATATTACATTGTGTCATTTGAATTGTCTGTGCTTTAGGTACACGTATATTAAGTTCAATGGCTTTTTCATGAAGTGCTTTATATTGTCATTCTTCAATCATTTTCATCATAATAATATGACTATTATGTTTCCCTGGGTCCATTGGATATGAAAAATATTCATCTAGAACTTAATGACGTCTTATGGCCTTAAAAATATCTTTTGGAGAATATACTTTAGACATTATACCTAAAAAATATATTCATATGTCTACATTTCAAACTATTTACCAAACATGCAATTTATTTCATAAATAATATTTCATATTATTTTTTTAACAACATTTTGGTAAACATGACAGAAGGTAGTTTACAAAGTCAGTATCAATATCACTATAATATTTTATGCCCTGGGTATATATGCCACCTAAATTACTTTTTGGTTCCACCGAATAATGTTGTCTTAATGTGTCATTTTGTGCATGATATTTCTCTAAAAGCATATCCATCACAGGAATCTCCTTATGTAATTTCTTAAGTACATTATCTACTTCTTCGTTGTTGTGTCTTGGTAATGTTGTTGAAATTGCTTTTGATGTTGGTAACTCATGGTACCCACAATAAGCTTCCAATTCACATCTTATTTCCTATAAACGACCCCATTTTGGATCTACTCTAACCATAATGTTAGATGACTATCCAAAATTAGATATATTTGTTGTATGATACCCAACAAATATATGATTTATAGATCCTCGTTCAAGACATGAATAAGTTGGATGATTTTCGAATGGCCTTTTAGTTCCATACCAAGTTATGCCATTCGGCTCTTCATATTTATCAAAAAATTTCATTTTCATTTCACCTTGTGCTCCATTTGAAGATGATGACAAGCCTAATTTTTTTATCACTTTTATTCATTCCTGGTAAACATTAAATTTATGAAATATTTTTTAAAAACACTGTATAAGTATTACAAGGACCATACAAAGTAAATAAGTCAAGAAATGCTTTAAAAATAATACAAGACATTATTATATTAATTTCATCCACAAGTCCTAGCGTTGTGGCCGATCAAACCACATTTCATGCAAAAGTTTATTGCAGCATTAGAATTACATTTATCCATTTCATTTCTAATGCATGTTCATCTTGGTCTTCCTTTTTTCATTCTACATGATTGATTTGGAATGAATGGCAGTTCATGTGTCTTAGGCTAATAATTAGGATTACCCAATGGGACGAAACTAGTTACCTAACATTTTAAATTTTCACTGACAAAGTGGAATGGAGCAATATATTCTCTATAATCAAGCCCATATGTCAAACTACTGGCAATGGCATGAGAACAGGGAATTTTGCTTTATTAGAACTTACTGCATTTATAGATTTGTCATTTCATATTGATAACTTATTTGTGACCCCCTTTTTCTTTGAGCATTATTAAAACTAATCATGATTTGAAAAATCATATAATCTTGATATATCATTGGATGACATGACTGTTTTCCTTATCAATCTGATACTTTAGTATTTCCACATATTTTGGTGTCCATAAAAAGCCAACATTCAACAATTTGGTGTATTCAGTTTGATGCTGATTGAACATATCAACCAACTTAAAAAAAAATTATTGCATCAATGTAGTCACAGGCATCTATCTAATTGTCTTTAACGTGGCATTCATCAATTTAGCATAGTTTGTAGCCATCATACCATAACGATGAGCACCATCATACGATAAAGTCCATTTCTCCTTTGGTAGTTTATGAATCGATTTTTTTAAATTCAAATGTATGAGCTCAAATTTCTCCATCCATCTATTGAACTTTCTTTTCTAGAACTCTCTGCCTACTTTATCAAGTAAGTTCTTTATGGCACCAGTTTTAAACTTTGTGTTGTAATTACTAAACATATGATGCAAAAAGTATCGATGTGCATTAGCATACCATAGTTCTTGCCTCGTTGCATGCTTTATTCCAATATGCCAATCTAAAATGATACAAATATCATCTCTCCCATCATAGAAACAAAATTGCAACCTCTGTATAAAGTAGTCCTAATTGTCTTTAGACTCCTTTTTGACTAAAGCAAATGATAATGGTAATGTAGTGTTATTCCCATCAATTGCGCTAGTAGTCAATAGTACACTTCTATATTTACCATATAGAAAGGTGCCATCCATATATATGATAGGTTTTCAATGTTCGAAGCCATCAATACATGGTTTGAATGCACAAAAAAAAACGTTTGAATTATCAAATCCCAGGTACAAGAATGTGACTTATCAAATACACCTCCCTTTTGTGATGCTAATAAAAACTAGGATTAAGTGTCACAACAGCATGCATGAACTGACAAAGAATTTTGTATGACTCATCCCAATCCCCCAATAAATTTGCAATTGCCTTCTATTTTCCTTTCTAGACCATTTTACAGCTTAGGGTGATACCAAACCGTTCTTTCAACCTAGCAAGCAATGCTTTCACCTTAATGCCAAGATGCTCTTGTAGCATTGCTTGTACATATGCAGCTATCAGATTGGAGTCAAAATTCCTATTATCTTAACTTTTTCTAGGTGTAGTACAACTATGGGGACCAGTCTACCCTATTATATACCAAAACTCACTCTTCTTCAACTCACTAACTCGTAGTCTCCATTCGCAACCCAACTTGAAAATTAAGGTTATAGTATTATACCTAGTTTCAGAACTTTGGAATTGTTGCCCAACTTTCACATAATACAATTTGCAAGCTATTTTAACTACATCTTTAGATTGGAACAATATACCCTTTGCTCATTTTTTTGGGGATCCCATAACATATCATGTACATTATAAGGATTTCTATTTATATACATATCTTCAAGATTGACACGATCAACTTGCAAAGGAATTTCTCTATTTAAACTATCAACTAATGTGACCAAAGAATTATCATTCTCAACTTCAAGAGCACCATCCACATTACAATCATCATCATCATCATCATCATCATAATCATATTCATTAAAATAATAGTCCTCATCATCCTCATTAACATCTTCATCATTGACTTCAACTTCATCCTCCTTCTCCTCAACAAAACATTCATCATCTTCCTCCTTAACTTCAATTTCATTACGATTATATCTTGAGGAACTAGCCTCGACACATGGTTCAGTTCTAACTTTATTGCCACTCAATTCAATATACAATTCAATGGTTAGCCACCCTATCAACTGCCTAACCATTTCAAACATATTCCTGACATCCAAATCAAAAACTATTTGTGAAAAACTAAACACCATATTTTGACCAAATTTCATAATTGGATGTCGAAATAAAATTCTCTTAATACTCACAACATCACTTATTCCCAATGCATTTGTAACTATAGTATGTAACCCTGGAAGATCAAAATCATCACTAAAATTGACCATTCTCGAAGATGCATCAACTACATTTGGTTCGCACCCAGTTTCAATAATTTGACCATCCCAATATATTATAACAGCTCGTGCATTCAATATTTCAGCCTAATATAAATAATGATCAGAATAAGTTTTTGATTATATGTAATGAATATTTTTTTTATAGATACAAAAATAATTAAATATTTTTTAAGTTATCAATTTTCAAATAACTAGTAAATATATATGATATCAAATTTGAATACATGATAATTATATCAACAACAAAAAATGCATATCTTCATAATTAAATATCAACCAACAAAAATTTGCATTTGTATTAATATTTTACCTATTCTTCATATGTAAAAAACAACAGTAAATTTTTACTAATAAAAAATATATTCAATAAATATAATTTACTTGAACATGCCTATATAGCTTAACAAGTTACGTCCTCGATATCACCATCTACAAAATAAAATAACATAATATATAAGAACATGAATAAGAGATATTCCATAAATAAATACATAAAAAGTGTTTAACTACAACATTAACAAATAATGAAATATGCATTTTAACTAATGCGACAAAATAATGAAGCAACTGTTATTTATATAAATGACACATTATATAAATTATAATTTTAAACTGAATACTTAAGAATAAAAGAGATAATTAATACCCTATATATATAATTGATTGAATAAAAAGGGATATTTTTCTCAAATAATATTAGTAATAGTTACTTTTGCATTATATTATATTATATTTAAGTTAACATTATATTTAGGGTTAAATATTGTTTTAGATGTGTATATTAAAGTAATTTGTGTACATATGTATGTATATGTAGTATATGTATATATATATATATATGTACATATGTACTAATATCTATCTATATACATACATGCATAAATATATATTAATATATAGTTATAAATATTTATATTAATGGTTATTAATATGTATATATATAATATATAATTTCATGTAGTGTATGTTTATGTATATATATATATATATATATATATATATATATATATATATATATATATATATATATATATATATATATATATATATATATATATATATATATATATATATATATATATATATATATACATATAGGATATATTTAGGAAGAGGAAGAAGAAACCGAAGCTCACCCCCTCCCTCACCGCGCGACATCCCCGACCGCCACCGTCACTGCACCTCCCCCATCTCCGACCACCATCTGCTGCCTCCTCCTCCTTCTCCCTCACCTCTGGTCGCCTACAGAGCTGCCGGAATCGCTGGAATGGGAAGAAGCCAAGAATAGCTCCTAGGATCGGCCAAGCTCCGTCCGGCCACCATTTCCCTCCATTCCAGTGTCAATCCCCTCCCCTTGCACCGGTGAGACACATTCCAAGCTTAGTTTAAGCTTTAATCTTGTTTTTGGTTGAGTTTTGTGGATTGTTAGTTTTTGAACTCTAGGGTTTTGAATTTTTTTTAACTTGATCTAGTTTGATTCATGCAAATTTCCTTTTCAAATGTGATTCCTAGTAGCTCAATCTACCTCTAGGAATTTTTGTATAATATTTGGGATTTATTTTGATTTTTGGTGAATTTTTGAATCTTTTAGTATTATTTTAGGAATTTTGCGTAAATTAATTATAAAAATAATAAATAATAATAATATTTGGTATTTTTAGTGTTATTATGAGTTGATATTAATTTTTGAGTAAAGAAAATAAATTTTTTTTTTTTGAATATTATACAATTTTTAGGAATTTTTATACTTTATGTCAAAATTTAATTATTAGGCTAATTATATTTTTTTAGAAGAAATTAAAAGCCATTAATATGTTTTAATTATATTATGAATTTAACATTGAAAAAAAAAATAGGTTTTGGATGATTAAATAATTTTAAGGAATTATTTAAGTATAAATAGCACATTGTGTAAATTATGTATTTTAGGGGGTAAAAATGTAATTTTTACAATAAATATGATAAAATATAGATTTTTATTAGTTTTATTAATATTTAAAGGGTTTAGACAATTTTTATAAATTAATTGATATTTTTACCTAAGTAGTATAAATTTTAAATATCAAATTCCCAATATATATATATATATATATATATATATATATATATATATATATATATATATATATACATTACAATAGTTTAATTTGGATTGTAATTATATTTTTGATGATGGAATACAAATTTAATTGTTTAATTTTGAATAATTGAGATTTTATATATTTTTGTCTATTTTTAGTATATGTGTATGTGAAATATATGTTTTTAGAAAATGTTAATAATTCTCGATATTCTGTTGAGTTGTGATCTCGGTCGAGGCTGAGTGTAGTTTTGGGAGCCCGACTCGAGTGTGGATGTTGTGGATATTAGAAGTGCATTTTCTATGCAGGTCTGGCTCTACCTTTGGTAGAGAGATGTCCGTTTTACAGAGGAGACTCTACCAAAATTTCGATAGATTTTCTCGTAAAACGTGATACTCGTAAAAATTTCTACCGTTAGTTAGGTTAAATCCTGTCCGTCGAGTCTTGTCCGGTTTTCCTTGAGTCAGTCTGGAATTTCATTATTTTGTTGATTTCTGATTTTGATTCCTTAGTCATGTTTTAAAAGTCGATTATTATTTTTCTTTTAGAGCATATCAGAGCAGAAGCTGTGAGACCGAGGCAGACGCGTGGTCGTCAGCCTTCGCATTCATCCTGTAAGTCGATAGAATGATCTGTGCGTGTGTTTTAATTAACAAATGCGTGCGCTCATATTTTAATATTGATTATATGGTTTGTTTAATTTAATGTTGCTATTTAAGATTTATATGCATTTTATTTATTTAAAATCGATTTTTGAGAAATTTTGGTAGAACGGGCTACCTGGTGGGCTTCACCAGGACTATGTGCACATGGTAGAGATTGAGAGATGGATCCGTAATATATATGATTGGTGAAGGTTAAACTGGGATGGGTGCCTCGGTGGAAGCCTTTGCTCTCGGGGACCGCCAGTGATTGTAAGGCTATTAATGGATTGGGATGGGTGCCTCGGTCGATGCCTTTGCTCTCGGGGACCGCCAATGCCATATATTTGGACTAAGTGAATAACTATGGCTTGGTGACTCGGTTGATGCCCTTGCTCTTGGGGACCGATAGTCTAGTTGGAATAAGTGGGCCCGGTTGGCCATTTAGATTTTGGGTTTAGGGTTCTACCGAGATTTTTCAAAAACTATACTTATACATTATAAATTATTTTCACTATAAACATATATAGTTTTTAAAGGTTTTCAAATCGTACAGCTCTTTTTATTGGCTTACTCAGTGAGGTTTGATTCCCCTCAATTTATTTTTTTTCAAGAGCTTGGGAGTTCGACCTCAGACTACCTCCACGCCGGGTTTCTTCTTCACCGGCTATTTTATATAGGTCATTGTAAGTTGTACTGTGTGTTAATCTAGGTTGCTGCAGTAGTGTATGTACTAAGGATTTGTATGGTTTAAATATGATTGTGTAATTTATTTGTGTACACTACGCTTATGTATAAGATTTAAATTCAATTTATAATATGAGATGTTGAAACACATTTTTTATTAAGCAATTGAATTTATGTATTTTGAGAAAAATCAGTTTGATAATATGTTCTGTTATTAATTAAAGTATAAAATATGAATGGTTTTATTTTCTTTTCCTTTAGGCTTACTACGGGTTTTGGGGGCCTTATGCCTACCCATTCCCTAGTGCCGGTCACGTGCCCTCGGGTTCGGGTTGTGACATAATTTTTTTAACCAACAATATAATTTTTATTGTTCAATTATATGTAACAAAATAACATAAAATTTTGCTTCAATAAGTATCCATATGATATATGTATATATTTCATTTGATCATACATTAAATAAAGATAAATAATTTTATTAACATTAAATATAATATGTACAAAACATCCTTACATTACGACATTACTATATATATCACCTCAACCTAATAGCCCTCGACATTGGCTCTCAATTTTTTCTTTATTCATAATACTGGTTGTCATTTTTTTTCAACCAAGGAAAATGAAGACCATGACATTTTGCAAGACGAATGTTAGGACTATTAGCAAGTTTGTAAGTCCTATATAACTTATGCCCAATGCCGTCCTCTAACAATAAATATACACAATCATTGTAGGACAAAGTCATGTTACTTTCATTCCAAGTTTTTGTAAAACGGTGACTATATTCATCAGGCAATGTATGGCTTAATGCAAACCATTTATTTATTTCAATCATCCTTTTGCCTCTATAAACAAGTTCTTCAATCTTGTGGTTCACTATTCGGATATGTTCACATAAAGTATGCTCATACTTCATTTTATATGCATCAAGTTCATTTGTTAACTATCTAATTCTTTCTCGTTGTTCACGAGTTCTAGGAACATGAGGAGTAGTAATTATGCGAGCTCCGATATGACAAGGTCTATTTCTACATAACTATATATAGTCGTTGATACGTTGCATTCACTCGACGTATGACATTTTCCTTAAACACATTAAGGAAATAATAACAAAGATATTAGATAACATTTTACATACAAATTTAAAACCTTTAAAAATTACATTATTTTTGCAACACTAAATATCTAATCATTTTTTTTTCTAACAATTTATATTTAAAAACTAATATAAGCCAAGAAAAATATACAATTTTCTTACAAAAATGTTTGACAACAAATTACATTTTTTTGCTAAATATTAACTTTAACAAATAACTAATTACATTTTGTTACAATAAATGTGTCACAACAATGTCATTATAAAAATAATTCTTCAACTAAATCACTTCTCATCATATAAATAAGACATGCTATAAATAATCAACATATTAAAAGCATGTATACACAACATAAAATGCAACTAATATATAAGACAATATCTATATTCATAATGTAACAAATATTTTCACTAAAATAATTTTTTATAACTATTTTTTTTTTAACTACATGCTATAAGAATATAAATTTGATTACCTACATAACAACACATATATATGTAGAAATGATATAAAATTTACATATTATCTAATTAGTACAAATTACATATTTTTACTAACTACCTAAATACATATATTTTTATGAATAACTAATTACATATTTTTAGTAAATTTCAAAAATTTATAACTAATAACATATTTTCTTGCTAATTACCTACACATTAATATGTATAAAATAATTATTAAATTAAATATAAAAACAATTTTTGTATTTTAAGTGAATCCAACATATGTAAGACAATATATAAAAATATTAACTACATATGCATATATTATTCTTACAATATAATGAATTAACAAAATACAACATTTTTCTTTTTAAAATAACAAAATAAAACTACATATAAAAATGTTAACAACATGCTATCAAAATATAAATTTTATTTACTACATAACCAAAACTTATATAAAAAAATTATATAAATTATTCTAACCATATTCATAGCAACAATTATATAAATAAAATATAAAAAAATGATATAAATTAACCAATAAATAAAAAATCAACAAAAAAATTTTTTAGCAACAATTATATTTAACTATATTCATATCAACAATTATATCTAACAATATTCATAACAACAATTATATAAAATAAGATATAACATTTTTTTTTTCTGTGCAACAACATATTAATTAATAAAAATACATACCTTTTGTAGATATAAATTTTCACCTTCTAAATCACACCTAATGAAAAAAAACAAAAAAAACAAAACAAAACCATATAAGCTACTGATTATAAAATATTGACTAATTATATAAACAAAATTATGTAAAAAAGTAAACAAAATTTTGTACAAAATTAACAAATTTTACAACCCTAAATAAGTTAATTTTTTTAACAAACTTTCTAATATACTAAACAAAATTCTTTAATTAAACAAAATTCTGTAAAAAAATATAAATTTTGCAACACTATATAAGTGACTTAATTTTTTTAATGATCTTTCTAATCTATTTTTTAAAATTTTTTAAATAAAATTTCATACATCTCAAGCAAAAAAAAAAATTATATTCTTTTCACGTAATAGAAAAAATAAATTGCATAAATATAACAAAACATCAATTATAAATTACCTATTTTTTTTTTCAAACTAGAAACTTAAGGATTTGAACAAATGAGAAGATGAATAACTAAAAAAAAAAAAAAAAACCTCAAATGAAGGAGGAAAGACTTGAAAGAAATAGAAGAGAAGGCAAAGGTTTAAGAAGAACAGCATCTATGTGAGTTCATGAAAAAGGTTTCTAACAATGCTGCAATGCTTTAAAGCATGCAAGCAAATAATTTTTCACTTATACTACCACTATGCTTTAAAGCATGTAGGCAAATAATTTTTCACCCATACTGCCACAGCTAGTGGCAGTATAGGAGAATCTCTATCTCGAAGAGACAAGATAGGCATGCCTCTGAAGGATGCATGGGGAACTACAGCTAACAGTAGCATACTGCCACTACCACTGGCGATATGTGTGTTGCTTTCTCACGTTAGGAAGGTGCAAACTCATATCGCCATTATGCTAGGCGATATGGGTTAAAGTTGCACCTGCATACCATAAACAGTAGGGTACCGCCAATGCTAGTGGCGTTTAGACCCTGGTCAATTCTGTCTTCTGGCTATACTAACATTGTTAATGGCGTTAAGATTTTTTTAAATAAAAAAAATTACCATAAAGCGGGAATTATTTTTTCAATTACCATAAAATGAGAAATTGTTTTAATTTGTAGTATAATTTGGTAAATAACCCTGAAAGATCCACTACAACTAACTTTGTTAAACAAGAGCTTGACATGTGCCCATTAATTCCATTATAGATCAACATCCATGGTGATACTTTGTTGCATATTGCAGCAAGATATGGGCACTAAAATGTACCCATCTCCTCTTGCTTGCACTTTCTCGTTGATAACATCAAAAAGTGTAGGACAGCAACTTTCAGGGCCACCACTTTAGCTTTTCTTGGAAATAGTCATTAGTGAAAGAGAAAATAAGGAGAAAGAGATGGCGTTTGTTTGAATCTTAGGTTATAAGATGGATGACTAAGGGGTTTTAGGATTTATAGCAAAGTGACGTCGTTTTTAATGGAATGAAACTATGAGTTTTGCATTTTCTTTTTCTGTTGGATTTTAATTTCTATGTCAGATTACAACTTGCCACATTTGCATGCCACATTAGTTCTGCTTCATGCCCTTTGACGTTTGGATAAAATTTGCACAATTTGAAAAGTTGGAGAAGTAAATTGAAATGATTTTAAAAATAGAAGTAGATTGATAATTGGTACAAAGTTGAGAATATACCATATCATTTTCCTTAAAAATGTTTATAAGTAAAATTTTGATCCATGTGCTTGTGCCTTTTGGTAAAACCAGTTATGTGTTTGGTTTTGTTTTTTGTTTTTTGTTTTTTTTTTTTTTTGACTTTTAGATATCATGTGTTTCATTTTTTTTTTTTCCAATTTAGTACCTTTCTAACTAATATCATCATTATTTTATGAGAAAATTTAATATAAAATTAAATTTAATGATAAATTTGTTCTATATTGTTTACGATCAATCTAGCCAATTGGTTATTTTTAAAAATATTATAAATTTATTTTAAAAATCATTTCTTTTTATTCATAATTAAATTAAAAATAAATCTAAATATGATTTTATTTGAGTTTATTGTTTTTAGTTGAATAAAAATAAAAATAAAAATGTATATTATTTTTGTATTAAAGCATACAATTTGAACAATATTTGTTTAAAGAATACTAAATTATTAAAAAAATGAGAAATATATGGTACTTAAAAGCTTTAAAAAAAACCACGAGACTAGTTTTGTAAAAAAGTAAAATCGTAAAGATTAAAATTGTACTTATCTCTAATTAAAAAAATACAACAAATTTAAAAAATATGAGCTATTCTTCATAATATATATATATATATATATATATATATATATATAGAGAGAGAGAGAGAGAGAGAGAGAGAGAGAGAGAGTCAAATTAAAATGAGTTGTATCCTATTTTTTAAATTTACTTAATTAATTTATAAATTACTTTATTGAAATTCTTTAATTAATATATCTAAAATATTTTATTTTATTTTATTTTCAGCCAGATTTTTATCTGAAAGTGTTTTGGGAAATTTGTAGTGGTTGATAACTTCATCGAAAAGTACAGAGCTGAACTAAAACAGGTGAATATTTACGTTTACAAATTTACTTAATCAAATTATGATTTTTATATTACTAAATTTTCTTTTTTTTCAATATGCTCATGAGTAATTACCTCTAACTTTTTATATAATCCAATGGATGTCATATAATTGTGAGAATAGGTCAAAACAGTTTACCAATTACTGAAGATCAACCTTTAAATAAAAATACTCAAAATTAATTGAAGCCAATTTGAGCCACTTGAGTAGCATGATGGATTGAGTTTGAATTTTAACAGCTCATGAGTCTAATCTATACATAAGTGCGAGTATGTGTGGACTATTAAAGCAACACAAATATTAATAATACACACACGTAGACGTAGTTATATTTATATTTGAGAAATTAAATATTGATATTATTACAAGTACTAATCATTTTAAATATTGAAATTAAATATTAAATAGCTTAAATTTTATAAAATAAATTTATTAGTAAAATTGATCAAGTCGAATTGGAACTTTAGGTTCTGAAAATTCCACTTGAGAAGGTTCGGTTGCAATTTCCAAGTCCCACAAACCATGCAGATATCTTCATTTCTGATCCAAAAGTACGGTGCGATTAGTTCGTCACGCGTTTTTTACGCGGTCTGTTTTACTTTGAAATGTACTTTCGCCCACCCTAGTGTGAACGGAGGAAATAATGGCGTGCAAACTGAAAACCAAATCGAATTGTTTGGTTATATATTTTTTAATTTTTGATTTTTATTGAGCCTAACTCAATCAAATTAAAATTTGATTCCGTTTAATTTGATTTTATATTAAAAATTTAATTAAATAAATATATTGAAATTTTATTTTTATTTTTAAATAATTTAATATAAAATATTAAAATAATTAATATTTTTTAAAAAAATTCAATTTGATCCAATCTGTTCAATTTTCATTATAAATTTTCAGTTTTTCATCTCGGGTTTATAATACAGTTTGGTTCAATTTTTTATATTTCAGTTCGGTCAAAATATTGCTCAATGAACCTACCAAATTCACACCCCTAGAGGAAAAGCAAAAAAGTACCAACATTTATTCCAACAATTTTCTCTTACTTTTTTGACAATTCGAATTATTACATAGAGGGGAGAAAATTAATTATATTCTCAATTTTAATCTAATTTTAAATTATATTCAATTTTTGATACTCAAATATTAATTCTACCACTTTTAAAATAGCCTCATAAATTAATTTTAAAATATTTTTATTTTAAAAAAATTAATCCATACAAAACCATTATATTTTAATCTTTGTAACACACAAACACACACATATATATATATAATTGATTTATAAATTGTGTTTTTTTTGTTACGAGATTTTAAAAAATTTTCATCTTTTATACTAAATTTTATCTATATTTTCAATTAGTATTCTTAATATCTCTAACTTTGTCCTTTTTGGTTCATTTCAGAATAATTTGTGTTCAATCTCCATTAAAACATTTTTAAATAATATAATTGAAAGTTGAAAAATAAATTTTAGAAAAAATCAACATATAAATGTTTTTGGAATATAAAATAATGTAAAAAAGTTGAAATTTTATGAAAGTATTTCAAATTAATTTTTGAGATTATTTTAAAAGTAGTAAGATTAACATTTGATAATATTTTTTATATTTTATATTTTTATTAAAAAGAAAAAAGAATTTAGTAAATATATTTATTTTATAAGGACTTCGAAAGTAATTTTATAAAATACATTTCAATTCCAAGGCTAAAACTGAATATAATTCATATAGTTGAATAGGTAAACAAATATAATTTTGAAAAATATGATATACTTAAAGATGTCAAAAAGTCAAATTGGATCCTCAACTATACTCCAAAGTCAAAATTAGTTCCTAAAATTTTTGTCTTAATGTCACGACCCAAACTAGAAGTCATAATCGACGCTAGGGAACGAGAATTCTTTTGAATCCGGAATCCGTAGCAAGTCTAAGAAAAGAAAATCATACAATAAATAAATAAAAAGTATGATATAATTAAAATTTTTCGAATCAATATATAAAATAAATTCTCTAAATCCCTTCATAAATGTATACATATTCGTACAGTGTTCAAATACAAATTCTCAGAGTATTTAATATCCAAACAAAATAATGCTCCTCAAATATAATAACATAACTACTGCAGTTTCTATAATATAAATCAGAGTTCAGAATATACATTTGCATAAAATAGCCGGGACTGAAGAACACCGGCGAGGGACTCTACTACTAAGGTATGACGATATAGAATCTCCTGAAAAAAAAATAATTGAGGGGTTTCAGATCTCACTAAGTGAATTATTATACTATATATACATGCAATCAAAACCATAATAATCAGGCATTATTATATATATGTATGTATATACACACAATTCACACGAATGTCAAACTCTGCTTTTATAAATATACAAAATGTAGAAAAACATTTAATTAAATTCATAAAGGATCCATAGAACCCTAATAATAACAACCCCCAATCAACCCCATCATCACTCTAGCCATACAGGCTCACTTGATTCCAAATAGAACACTTATCCCAAATTGGACAGCAGACTAATCCCGAAATACTAAGTCAACTAAGCTCCAGCAGTCTAGCTGTCAGTGTGATTGAAAAATCTCATTAAAATAAATTTTATGGAAATATAATATAATATAATATTATTTCAACCGTTTGATATATATATAATAAATTCATTTTTTTTAAAAGAGAAAAAATAAATATTTAAATATCTTTTAAGATCATTTCAATATAAAAAAATTTTTGATAGAACTCGATTTATAAATTTTTAACAGTCATATGATTCACTTATATCCAAGACTGTCGGATCCTGAGAGCAAAGCATCACCAAGATACATAGCCGCAGTCATATCTCTTAATCCAATATTACTGGCGGTGTCCGAGAGCAAAGCATCACCAGACCATCGGTCCCAATGATTTAATAAATATAAATTAAAATTATACTGGCGGTGTCCGAGAGCAAAGTATCACCAGACCTTTGGCCCCAGTAATATAATTAAATAATCACATATTTTACCAGTGCGCACATGGTCCTGATGAAACCCATCAAGTAGCCTGTTCTATCGTGGTTTTTTAAAAAAATAAAAGAAAATAAATAAAACAATGAAAATTACAATAAATAAAATAGATAAATAAATAAATAAAATACAATAAAACAACTATAAATTAAATCATGCAAGATTATATGAATAATGCTGACTAGAATATCATAAAATTAAATTCATAAGAATTTAATATAATTTAAATTAAAAATCCGACACTCAAATCAAATATTAACTTATTGTTTAAACATATAATGAAAATGAAAAATTCTAAGTCATGCATCCTATATACAATGTATATATATACAGTATAATAACTCACATGTTAGCGCTCCACAAGAAAAATTCAATGGGCCTGATCCGTTAGGCCTCGGTCTCGGCGCAGCTAGACAAACAAATGACAACATGAATCAAAATAAATTTAATGGAAATTCTAAAAACTCGATCTAGATTTTTAGACACAGAATTAGAATAGGGATTTGACCGGATATCACGTTTTACGAGAATTCTATCAAAAATCCGGCAAAACCTCCCCTGTAAAACGGACATCTCTCTACTCAAAGAGTAGAGCCGGTCCTGCAAAGAAAACACACTTTGGAATAACGCCAAATTCACAACCACAATCCCTCGGTTGGACTCCAAATTACAATTCACCAACCGAGGTTCACAATTTACAGAATAATTATAAAATACCAAAAATGCCCTTATATAATAAAAATACATTTTATAATTTCAAATTACGTAATTAACCCTAAAACATGTTACAAACCGATAAAAACTCATTTATTTAGAAAAATAGTATATTATATATAATTTGAAAATAATTTACGAAAAATAGTTTTAATTAGTCAAAAATACTAAAAATGTATAGAAACCATTTTTATAACTCAAATAATTATTAAAACCAATTTAATTATATTTTTAGCCAATTTAGTGTCAAATTACCAAAATACTCCTACAATATATAAACTCACTATAATTACTTAAAAATTCACCAAAAATAATATAATTACTCAAAATTAATTTTCTCAACATATATATCAATAATATCAATAAATATACTCAATTAACCAATTTATTTCAATTAAACACATAATTAACCCTATTTTTCCAAATTACATAAACTTAATAAAATCCAAATAAATATATAAAAATTCACAAAAATTACAAATAAATTTCTATAATTCATTTAAACACCTATAATCACCATAAAACACAATTTCATAATTTAATTAATTAATTTTCGAAAATTAGAAAATATTAATAAAATAATAAAAAATTCACAAAAATCAAAATAAATTTCAAAAATTATAAAAAATTAAATAATGTAGATTAAGCCTCTAGGAACAAAGTTTGTGAAGAAATTTTTCATGAATCAATCAAATTGAAGCTAAAAAAAATTTGAAACCTAAAATGGCTGATTTGAAGAAATTGAAACCTAAGAAATTCTAGACCAAATCAAGTGAAAAAAAGCTTGGAATCACACTCACCAGAGCTCAAGGAGAAGATAGAGACCCACGGCATCGAATTTGGTGGCCGGAAAGTGCTTGATTGGAGTTAGGAGCAACTTTCAGCCTCTTAATGAAAATCCAACCAAACAACGCCGAAAATGGGAGCTTTAGGTGGTGGAAATGACTGGAGGTGGAGGAGGAAGACTGAGGGGCATAGTGACAGCAATAAAATCAGCTGGAAATAGCCAAAAATGGAAGAAAACATGGTGGGGAGAAGAAGATGTAGAAAATGGCAAAACTGTAATTTCTGTAAACTTTTGTTTTTTTTTTGATTAAAAATTGTGTATATATGTATATGTAATACCCTATGTTTTAAACTAAATGAAGTAATTTTTCTATATATGTATGTATATGTAGTATATGTATATATGCATATATGTATATGTACTAATATTTATCTATACACATACATGTATAACTATATATATATATATATATATATATATATATATATATATATATATATATATATATATATATTATAAACTACTAATATATATATTAATATTTTATTGTACATATATGTGTCTAGGTAAGTATTAGTGTATATATATATATATATATATATATATATATATAGGAAGAGAAGAACCAACCGAAGCTCAACCCCCCCCCCCTCACTGCGCGACATCCCCGACCGCCACTGTCACTGTGCCTCCCCCATCTCCGACCACTGCCTGCTACCTTCTCCTCCTTCTCCGTCACCTCCGATCGCCTGCAGAGCTGCCAGAATCTCTGAAACGGGGAGAAGCCGAGAGTAACTCCTAGAATCGGCCAAGCTCCGTCCGGCCACCATTTCACTCCATTCCGGTGTCAATTTCCTCCTCTTGCACCGGTGAGACCCATTCCAAGCTTAGTCTAAGCTTTGGCCATGAATTGGTTGAGTTTTGGTTGATTATTAGTTTTGAGCTCTAGGGTTTTGGAATTTTTTTTACCTCGATCTAGCTTGATTCATGCAAACTCCCTTTACAAATGTGATTCCTAGTAGCTCAGTTTATCTCTATAAATTTTTGTATAATTTTTGGAATTTATTTTGATTTTTGGTGAATTTTTGAATATTTTAATATTATTTTAGGAATTTTCGTAAATTAATTATAAAAATAATAAATAATAATAATTTTTGGTATTTTTGATGTTATTATGAGTTGATATTAATTTTAGAGTAAAGAAAATAATTTTTTTAGAATATTATTCAAATTTTAGGAATTTTTATAGTTTATGTCAAAAAAAATTTAATATTAGGTTAAATTATATTTTAGAAGAAATTAGAAGTCATTTATATGTTTTAAATATATTAAGAATTTAAAATTGAGAAAATAAGTTTTAGATGATTAAATAATTTTAAGGATTTTTTTTTTAGTACTAATAATACTAAAATGTAAATTATGTGTTTAGGGGTAAAATTGTAATTTTATGCTAATGATAGTTAATTATATATATTAGTTAGTTTTATCAATATTTAAGGGGTTTAGAGAATTTATATAAATTAATTGGTATTTTTACCTAAATAGTGTAAATTTTAAATATTAAATCCCAATATATATATATATATATATATATATATATATATATATATATATATATATATATATATATATATATATATATATATATATATGTATATATATATACATTATAATGATTTTAATTTAGGCTTTAAATATATCTTGATAATGAAACGCAAGTTTAGTTGTTTAATTTTTTTCAAATAATTAAGATTTTATATATGTTTATTTATTTTTAGTATATATGTATGTAAAATATATATTTTGAGAAATAAATATTATTAATTCTTGATATTAATTTGAGCTGTGATCTCGGTCAGGGCAAAATGTAGTTTTGGAAGCCCGACTCGAGTGTGGGTGTCTATGATTATTAGAAGTGTAATTTTCTATGCAGGTCTGGCTCTACCTTTGGTAGAGAGATGTTCGTTTTACAGAGGAGACTCTGTCGAAATTTCGGTAGATTTTCTCGTAAAACGTGATATCCGTAAAATTTCTAACGGTAGTTAGGTTACATCCTGTCTAGTGAGTCTTGCTCGGTTTTCCTCTAGTCAGCCTGGAATTTCATTGTTTTGTTGATTGTTGGTTTCGATTCCATAGTATTGTTTTAAAAGTCGATTTATTATTTTTTCTTTTAGAGCATTTCAGAGCAGAAGCTGTGAGACCGAGGCAGAGGCGTGGTCGTCAACCTTCACATTCATCTTGTAAGTTGATAGAATGATCTATGCGTGTGTTTTAATTAACAAATGCATGCGCTCGTATTTTTATTATATTCATTATATGATTTATTTAATTTAATGTTGTTATTTTAGATTTAAATGCGTTTTATTTATTTATTTAAAAATCAATTTTGAGAAATTTTGGTAGAACGGGCTACCTGGTAGGCTTCACCAGGACTATGTGATTGGTAGAGATTGAGAGATGGATCCGATATATATATATGATTGGTGAATGCTAAACTGGGACAGGTGCCTCGGTGGAAGCCTTTGCTCTCGGGGACCGCCAGTGATTGTAAGGATGATAATGGACTGGGATGGGTGCCTCGGTCGATGCCTTTGCTCTCGGGGACTGCCAGTGCCATATATTTGGAATAAGTTAATGAGTACGACTTGGTGCCTCGGTTGATACCTTTGCTCTTGGGGACCGGTAGTCTAGTTGGAGTAAGTGGGCCCGGTTGGCCATTTAGATTTTGGGTTTAGGGTTCTACCGAGGTTTTTTTTCAAAAGTTATATCTATACATTATAAATTATTTTCACTACAAATATATATAGTTTTCAAAAGGGTTTCAAAATGTACAGCTCTTTTTATTGACTTACTTAGTGAGGTCTGATTCCCCTCAATTTATTTTTTTTCAGGAGCTTGGGAGTTCGACCTCAGACTACCTCCATGTCGGGTTTCTTCTTCACCGGCTATTTTATGTAGGTCATTGTAAGCTGTACTGTGTGTTAATCTAGGTTGCTGCAGTAGTATATAAATTAGGGATTTATATGGTTTAAATATAATCGTGTAATTTATTTTTGTAAACCACGCTTATGTATAAGATTTAAATTCGATTTATAATATGAGACGTTTAAACACATTTTATTTAAGCAGTTGAATTTGTGTATTTGAGAAAAATCAGTTTGATAATGTATTCTGTTTTAAAATAAAGTTTCAAATTGTAAGGAGTTGTTTATCTTTTCTTTTAGGCTTACTACGGGTTTCGGGGGCCTTATGGCTACCCATTCCCTAGTGCCGGTCACGTACCCTCGGGTTCGATCGTGATAAAGTTGGTATCAGAGCATTCGATTAATTGTCCATTTCTGTCTTTCTATGTAACTACTGCAACTTTAGGATTGATAATTGTCTTTGAGATGTTCTTGTTTCTAATTCCGCGTTGCGTTAAATATTCTTACCCCGTTTTGAATTCAATTTTCCTTGTCTTCTTTTCAGAATGAGGCATGTGCGTACTAACCCCGATGTTGATCCGACCCTTAGACTTGATGAGCAGTCTATGCATAATGAGGCTCCCCTTCCTGCTCCACGTCATAGGGGCAAAGGTAGAGGTCGAGCTAGGGTAGCAGCAGCTGAGATTCTTGATCAGCAGCTAGTCGAGCCTGAAGCCCCAGCTGTTGACCCCACAGCCTTTACAACTAGAATGGCAGGGATTAATCAGGGTCTAGCAGCATTGAATCAGGCGATGCCCCTTGTACAACAGATGCTTCAGTAGAGGAACCAGGGGATGTCAGACACTGAAGCAACCCTTGTTTACTCTTGGATCGGTAGAGTTTCTTTCGACGGTACGGGTGATGCCTTAGACTTCATTAATGCGATTAAGGCACGTACCAGGACGGAGCACACAGATTATCAAAGGATTATGATTGCGGAGTTGTCGGTTCAGGCGGCCGCTCAGGATTGGTTTATGCAGTCGATTCAGCCATCGATGCATGAGCTGACTTAGCCAGAGTCTAAGAATCGCTTCTTGAGATTTTGTTATCCTCCAGCCACCAGAGATGCCTACAGGTGGCAGTTGCTCCACATTACTAGAGGGGATAGATCAGTGGAGGACTATACCAGAGAGTTTAATAGGTTGTCCCGACATGCAGAGGATATCAGGAGGGACCCTTACAGAGCAGTAGAGCTATATGTTACTGGATTGGGACCCATTTTTATTGGTATGCGTACCGAGGATCGCACCTTAAAGAGTGTGATTGAGGAGGCCCCTTTGATTGAGAGGCGACATATCTGCCAGGGCACTATGATAGATCCTTATATAGTTGGGGGCAATGGATATGGTATAACTCCCGGGTACCAACAGCCAGCATTCCACATTGGCAGTACAAGTCAGCAGGCTACGGGTAGTTCACAACAGGGTGGTAGGAGGTCCAGGACCCACCGAGTTGGTCGCCATGGTTATGCCACGAACAGGAGGAGTGGTAGAGGTCATAGATTCAGTACTGGAGTCAGTAGTAGTAGTAGTGGGTAGAGTTCCGGGCAGAGTAGTTCTGGGTCTGGAGCTAGTACTTGCGTGAGTTGTGGACTATTCCATCAGGGCCCGTGTCACCTGTTGTCAGGCACTCGCTTTAGATATGGACAGATTGGTCATCTTGCCAGAGCTTGTCCTCACTCCGGATACTAGCCACAGTACGTTCAGGGTTCATCTTCATCAGTGGCTCAGCCCTATTATCCGATGCCTCAGTAGTATCGAGCACCAGTACAGCCACAGTAGAGACTGCCTCAGCCTATGAGTCAGCAGGGTCGAGGATCAGTTGGTAGACCTAGCGGCTGTGGGTTTATGCAGCCTTCGACTTCTCAGCAGGCAGGTCGTGGTCAGGCTCGAGTGTTCACTTTGACACCACAGGATGCTCATACTTTAAATACAGTGGTAGCAGGTATTCTCTCAGTATGTGCATGCGATGCTAGAGTGTTGTTTGATCTTGGTGCTTCACATTCCTTCATTTCTCCTATGTTCGCTTCGAGAATTGAGTGGCAGCCTTCTAGGTTGTCTTTTCCTCTATCTGTGTTGACTCCTCTTAGTGACGAGTTGGAGACAGATGTCTTCTTTCCTTCGTGTCTGGTGATAGTTGATGGTAGAGAATTATTGGCGGACTTGGTATTGCTTGATGTGCTGGAATTCGACATCATTTTGGGTATGGATTGGTTATTGAGGTATTATGCTTCGGTGAATTATAGAGAGAAAGAAGTGGTGTTCAGAATTCCAGATGAAGAAGAATTCTGTTTTAAGGGTGAAAAGAGCTCCATGCCTCATAATCTCATTTCTGCCATTACAGCTCGGAAGATGCTTAGAAGGGGTTATCAGGGTTACTTGGCAGTGGTAAGAGATGTTGAGAAGGAGAATGTGGCAATTGAGCAAGTGCCAGTGGTGTGTGAATTTCTGGATGTCTTTCCTGAAGAATTACCAGGATTACCACTAGACAGAGAGATAGAGTTCTGTATCAATATCATACATGGTATGGATCCTATTTCTATGCCACCCTACAGAATGGCACCAGTTGAACTATAGGAGCTGAAAGAGCAGTTGCAGGAGTTGCTTGATAAGGGTTTCATAAGGCCCAGTACATCGCCTTAGGGTGCTCCGGTGTTGTTCATGAAGAAGAAGGATGGTAGCCTTCAACTTTGTATCGATTACAAGCAGTTGAATAAGGTCATCATCAAGAACAAGTACCCACTTCCGAGGATCAATGACCTGTTTGATCAACTTCAAGGTGCTACATGCTTCTCTAAAATAGATTTGAGATATGGGTATCACCATTTGAGGATCATAAGAGGTGATGAGCCCAAGACAACCTTTCAAACAAGATATGGCCATTATGAATTCCTAGTAATGTCCTTTGGGTTGACTAATGCTCCAGCAGCCTTTATGGACTTGATGAATCGGGTGTTCAGGCCATGCTTGGACTAGTTTGTAATAGTTTTCATTAATGATATCTTGGTTTATTCCAAGAGTGAGGCTGAGCATGTGATGCATCTGAGAAGGGTACTTCAAACCTTAAGGGAGCACAGGTTGTATGCCAAATTCTCAAAGTGTGAGTTCTTATTGTATCAAGTGGCATTTCTAGGCCACATGGTTTCTAGAGATGGTATACAGGTGGACCCCAAGACAATAGAGGCTATTATGGAGTGGCTGAGGCCGACTACAGTGAGAGAAGTACGGAGTTTCTTGGGTCTAGTAGGCTATTACAGAAGATTTATGAAAGACTTCTCTAGAATTGCTGCACCTTTGACAAGGTTGACCCAGAAGAGTGCTAAGTTTGTGTGGATGGATAAATGCAAAGAGCACTTTCAGTTATTAAAGGACTTGTTGACGTCGGCTCCAATTCTAACTTTACCCTCTGGGAATGAAGGTTATATAGTGTATTGTGATGCTTCTAGAGTAGGATTGACTGTGTGTTAATGCAAAATGGCCAAGTGATTGCTTATGCTTCGAGGAAGTTAAAGAAGTATGAGTAGAACTATCCTACTCATGACTTAGAGATGGCAGCCGTGGTGTTTGCTCTGAAAATATGGAGGCATTACTTGTACAGGGTGATGTGTGAGATATACACTGATCACAAGAGCTTAAAATATATTTTTCAGCAGAGACACTTGAATCTGAGGCAGAGAAGATGGATGGAACTCCTTAAGGATTATGATTGTTCCATTTTATATCATCCAGGCAAGGCGAATGTTGTTGCGGATGCCTTGAGTAGAAAATCAACAGGCAGCCTTACCTATATTAGCACAGAGAGAAGGCCCATTATCAAAGAGTTGTATGGGTTAATCGATCAGGGGTTGTAGATGAAAGTTACCCGAAAGTGCCTTTTAGCTCAATTCAGTGTTCGATCAGTATACTTGGATCGGGTTAAGGCAGCTCAGAGTAGAGACCCCCAGTTGTAGAGAATCATGTATGAAGTGCAACAAGGGTAGTCACGAGACTTTACGATTGACAGAGAAGGTGTGTTGCGGTTAGGCACTAGGATTTGTGTGCCAGATGTTGATGACTTAAGGAAGGAGATTATGGAAGAAGCACATTTTTCTACATATAGTGTTCATCCAGGTTCTACCAAGATGTATCACAACTTGAAGGATACATATTGGTGGAATGGAATGAAGAGGGACATTACAGAGTTTGTATCCAGGTGCCTGACTTGCCAGTAAGTAAAGCTTGAACATCAGAGACCCTTAGGACTGTTACAACCCATGCTAATTCCTGAATGGAAATGGGATATGATAGCCATGGGTTTCGTGATTGGGCTACCTCGGACTACTAGAGGTTATGATGCTATTTGGGTGATTGTTGACAGGTTAACTAAGTCAGCACACTTTCTGCCAATAAAGAAGATGTATTCTACTGATAGACTGGCAAGACTTTATGTCAATAGGATTGTTTGTCTACATGGAGTACCTGTGAGCATAGTGTCGGATAGAGGAGCCACCTTTACCTCAGTCTTTTAGTAAGAGTTACACAAGGCCTTGGGTACCAGATTGGATTTCAGTACGGCCTTCCACCCTCAGACAGATGGTCAGTCAGAGAGGACCATCCAGACATTAGAAGATATGTTGAGGATGTGTGTAATTGATTTTGGAGGACAATGGGATTCACATTTGCCATTGATTGAGTTTGCTTACAATAACAGCTATCATGCTAGCATCGAGATGGCTCCGTATGAGGCAGTATATGGTAGGAAGTGTAGATCACCTTTGTATTGGGAGATTGGTGAAAGGCAGTTAACAGGACCAGAGTTGGTGCAGATCACTTCAGAGAAAGTTCCCATTATACAACAGCGATTGAAGACAACCTTCAACAGACAGAAGAGCTATGCTGACCCTAGGAGGAAGGACATATCCTTTATGGTTGGAGACATGGTGTTCTTGAAGGTGTCTCCAATGAAAGGAGTTATAAGATTTGGCAAGAAGGGTAAGCTAGCTCCTAGATACATTGGATCGTTTGAGATTCGGTCTAGAGTAGGTGAAGTGGCGTATAGGCTGGTGTTACCACCAGAACTATCGAGAATCCATCCTGTATTTCATGTATCCATGCTGAGGAAATACGTCCCTAATCTGTCTCATGTGTTTCGACCTCAAACCGTAGAGCTTAGCGACGATCTGACTCTGACTTACGAGGAGTACCCGGTGGCGATTGTAGATCGCCAAATCCGATAGCTGCGGACTAAGGAGATACCAATGGTGAAGGTGCTATGGAGTAACCATTCCACAGAGGATTGCACTTGGGAAACTAAAGCCGAGATGCGAGTTTCTTTTCTGTATCTCTTTCCTTCTTAGCCTTGTAATTCTTTTTTTTTTCTTTTCTTGAATTCGGGGACGAATTCATATAAGGAGGGGAGACTGTAATACCCTATTTTTTAAACTAAATAAAGTAATTTGTGTATATATGTATGCATATGTAGTATATGTATATATATATATATATATATATATATATATATATGTACTAATATTTATCTATACACACACACACACACACACACACACACACACACACACACACACACATATATATATATATATACACACTAATACTTACCTAGACACATATATGTACAATAAAATATTAATATATATATTAGTAGTTTATAATATAGTTTATATATATATATAGAAGAACTAACCGAAGCTCAACCCCCCCCCCTCACCGCACGACATCCCTGACCGCCACCGTCATTGCGCCTCCCCCATCTCCGATCACTGTCTGCTGCCTTCTCCTCCTTCTCCCTTACCTCCGATCGCCTGCAGAGTTGCCGGAATCTCTGAAACGGGGAGAAGCCGAGAGTAGCTCCTAGAATCGGCCAAGCTCCGTCCGGCCACCATTTCACTCCATTCTGGTGTCAATTTCCTCCTCTTGCACTGGTGAGACCCATTCCAAGCTTAGTTTAAGCTTTGGTCATGAATTGGTTGAGTTTTGGTTGATTGTTAGTTTTGAGCTCTAGGGTTTTGGAATTTTTTTTAGCTCGATCTAGCATGATTCATGCAAAGTCCCTTTATAAATGTGATTCCTCAATCTATCAATCTATCTCTATGAATTTTTGTATAATTTTTGGAATTTATTTTGATTTTTGGTGAATTTTTGAATATTTTAATATTATTTTAGGAATTTTCGTAAATTAATTATAAAAATAATAAATAATAATAATTTTTGGTATTTTTGATGTTATTATGAGTTGATATTAATTTTAGAGTAAAGAAAATAATTTTTTTAGAATATTATTCAAATTTTAGGAATTTTTATAGTTTATGTCAAAAAAAATTTAATATTAGGTTAAATTATATTTTAGAAGAAATTAGAAGTCATTTATATGTTTTAATTATGAAATGTAAATTATGTGTTTAGGGGTAAAATTGTAATTTTATGCTAATGATAGTTAATTATATATATTAGTTAGTTTTATCAATATTTAAGGGGTTTAGAGAATTTATATAAATTAATTGGTATTTTTACCTAAGTAGTGTAAATTTTAAATATTAAATCCCAAATATTATATATATATATATATATATATATATATATATATATATAAAATACATTATAATGATTTTAATTTAGGCTTTAATTATATCTTGATAATGAAACGCAAGTTTAGTTGTTTAATTTTTTTCAAATAATTAAGATTTTATATATGTTTATTTATTTTTAGTATATGTGTATGTAAAATATATATTTTGAGAAATAAATATTATTAATTCTTGATATTTATTTGAGCTGTGATCTCGGTCGGGGCAAAATGTAGTTTTGGGAGTCCGACTCGAGTGTGGGTGTCTATGATTATTAGAAATGCAATTTTCTATGCAGGTCTGGCTCTACCTTTGGTAGAGAGATGTCCATTTTACAGAGGAGACTCTGACGAAATTTCGATAGATTTTCTTGTAAAACGTGATATCCATAAAATTTCTAATGTTAGTTAGGTTATATCCTGTCTAGCGAGTCTTGCCCGGTTTTCCTCGAGTCAGCCTGAAATTTCATTGTTTTGTTGATTGTTGGTTTCAATTCCATATTATTGTTTTAAAATTCGATTTATTATTTTTTCTTTTAGAGCATTTCAGAGCAGAAGCTGTGAGACCGAGGCAGACGCGTGGTCGTCAGCCTTCATATTCAACTTGTAAGTTAATAGAATGATCTGTGTGTGTGTTTTAATTAACAAATGTGTGCGCTCGTATTTTTATTATATTGATTATATGATTTATTTAATTTAATGTTGTTATTTTAGATTTAAATGCGTTTTATTTATTTATCTAAAAATCAATTTTGAGAAATTTTGGTAGAACGGGCTACCTGGTCAGTTTCACCAGGACTATGTGATTGGTAGAGATTGAGAGATGGATTCAATATATATATATGATTGGTGAATGCTAAACTGGGACGGGTGCCTCGGTGGAAGCCTTTGCTCTCGGGGACCGCCAATGATTGTAAGGATGATAATGGACTGGGATGGGTGCCTCGGTCGATGCCTTTGCTCTAGGGAACCGGCAGTGTCATATATTTGGAATAAGTGAATGAGTACAACTTGGTGCCTCGGTTGATGCCTTTGCTCTCGGGGACCGGTAGTCTAGTTGGAGTAAGTGGGCCTAGTTGGCCATTTAGATTTTGGGTTTAGGGTTCTACCGAGATTTTTTTCAAAAGCTATATCTATACATTATAAATTATTTTCACTACAAATATATATAGTTTTCAAAAGGGTTTCAAACCGTACAGCTCTTTTTATTGACTTACTCAATGAGGTCTGATTCCCCTCAATTTATTTTTTTTCAGGAGCTTGGGAGTTCGACCTCAGACTACCTCCACGTCGGGTTTCTTCTTCACCAGCTATTTTATGTAGGTCATTGTAAGCTGTATTGTGTGTTAATCTAGGTTGCTGCAGTAATATATGAATTAGGGATTTGTATGGTTTAAATATAATCGTGTAATTTGTTTATGTAAACCACGCTTATGTATAAGATTTAAATTCGATTTATAATATGAGACGTTGAAGCACATTTATTTAAGCAGTTGAATTTGTGTATTTGAGAAAAATCAGTTTGATAATGTATTCTGTTTTAAAATAAAGTTTCAAATTGTAAGGAGTTGTTTATCTTTTCTTTTAGGCTTACTACGGGTTTCGGGAGCTTTATGCCTACCCATTCCCTAGTGCCGGTCACGTGCCCTCGGGTTCGGATCGTGACAGTATATATATATGTCCACCTTATATAATAATATTATATATATTTCCACACACAAATAATACTCACCACATAAATATTTTAATATATTTAATAATTTATACACTTAAAATTAATTAATTAATACAAAAGAATTAAATAATAAAATTAAGAAAATTAATTAAGCTCTAATTAATTTAAATAAATACACATATATACATTTTATTTAGCACTTAAAAATTATTTATGAGTTTATGCAAATTCGTAAAACTAGTCAAAATAATTAATATTAAATTATTTACATATCAATTTTTCAGAAAATACAATTCCCGGGAAATTTTTATGTAAAGTATTTAAAATAATATAAAATAATTAAAATTAGCTTTAAACAAATAACAACTCTTAAAATATCATAAATATATATAAAAATTATTAACACTGCATATCCCGATGCAATATAAAAATATTTAAAAACTTGGGATATTACACTTAATAGGAATTTTTCTTTTAAAATTATAACATATTGGACTTTATCTTAAAAGAAAAATTTAGAATTAAGTCTTATAAGTCAAATAAAAATTTTATTTTATTGGTTGATTAAGGAAAAATTATATAGACTAATAAATAAATTTATAATTTAAAAAAAAAATAGATATCACCTAATTATAAAATATTAAAACTTTTTACGTCTAAATACTAATTTTTATTTTTAAAAAAAATTAACTTTTTTTAAAAATTTATTTAAAATTTTCTAAAAAATTTTAATAAACCTAAAATTTTTTAAAACTTTACAATTAAGTGATATTCATTTAAAAAAATTTCACAAATGTTAATCATTAACTTAAATAATTTTTGGTTAGTCAACTACTAAAATTAATTTGATAAATAAAATTTTATTATTGATTTGTTTAAATTAAATTATGAATAAAATTGATGAATATATATATATATATATATATATATATATATATATATATATATATATATATATATATATATATATATATCACTTGATTTTAAAATTTTTAAGTCTAAAAAATTTTAAAAAAAATTTCCAAAAATTATTATACATGCATAAAATTTTTTAAAACTTTATAATTAAGTGATATATATTTTTCTTAGAAAAATTTATCAATTTTATTTATTAATCTAAATAATTTTTTATTATTTAACCACTAAAATTAAAATTTTCTTTGACTTATAGGATTTAAGTATAAAAGTTTTTCAAGATAAGATCTAATATAATTCAATTTTAGAAGAAAAAGTTTTTATTATGATCAAAGATAAAATTTAAAATCTAATATTAATTTCCAATTTAACCCCTTAGAGTGATTAGAAGTAGACCAAAGTTTAGAATATGGCATATATATATGTAGTATCGTCAATGTTGTTTGCCGGTCAATGTTTGTTTTCAATTGAAGACATTTGATAGAAATTTGGCATTCAAGCTATCTCTCTCTTTGTATAAAACATTCATTGATATTCCTTTTTCCTCTACAAGCAGACCAAAACAGCACGTATTATCAATTGTATAAAGCTATTGGATCGGCTGTAAAATAGCGACAGAGGAATGAAGGTATGTCTTGTCCCAGCCTGAATAATTAATTAATTAATTAATTAATTTCCTTGGCTCCATACAAAAATGCTCGATTTTGTTTTTTATATGCAGCAAAAGCTTGTGCTGAAGGTTCAAATGAAATGCCAGAAATGCCGAACGGAGGCACTCAAGGTTGTGGCTGAAGCTGATGGTACGTATGTGTTGAAGAGTTATACTTTTTTCATTCTTTAGCAACAACAATTGTTTGTAGAAGCTTTAAATTGCTTTTTTTTTTAGTTGCAATTTTTTTTTTGAAAAAAAAAATATATATATATGTTGCAACGCAAGTCCTGCCGCAACGGACAAGCCACGGTCTTCCCTGCAAGTCATTGGATTGTTAGAGTCTTGGCAAATACTGACCGGTCCTTCAGAGACGACCAGGACCAGAAAAGAGTGCTTAAGGCCCTAGGCTTTTCTTTTTTTTTCAGATTAAAAATCACAACTATTATTTTTAAGATATGAATATTTTTAAAAATAAAATGTTATTAATTATTTAAAATATTTAATATTACCACGCAATTCATTTTTGTGATTTTTTGTTAACGTAAAAATAGGGAAAATTTAAACGTTGAAAAAAATAAAATTGTCTAGCAATTATTTTTTTTAAGAAAAATAAGGAGATACAACATAAAAAAAAAAAAATAAGAGAGGAAAAATTTAACATAAAGTGTTTATATTATCTCATAATATTAGTTAATAACTTTTTATTTAATTAAAACTAGTTTTATTTTTCCACGTGTAGTGCATGTGAGCACAATATTTATTAATTGTGTAATTTATTTTAATTTTATTTGTATTCTTTGAAGTATAAAGTGTTATAATATAAATACAATAAATTGTTAATACTACATAATACGTATTGTTGATAAAAATTCTTACAAAATATGAATTATAAGATTACATTATGTTGACAAATTTATATTAGTCAAAGAGTTTATCATCATACATGGAAAATAAAAAAAAATATAATATAATTATAGAATATAAAAATTAATATTATAATCATAAGAATAACATAATTTTATTTATATTATTATTAAGAAAAATTTATAGATGTGTAAAAGATATTATTTTGGGTTAAATACAATTTTGATCCGGTAAAATCAGTTATGTACTTTTTTTAAGTACCATGTGTTTTACAATTTTTACACTTAAATATCCTTCTAACTAATAATATCATTATTTTATGAAAAAATATTAATATAATATTAAATTTTAATGATAAATTTATTTTATATATGATTTATGGTTAATCTAATCAATTATTTATTTTTAATAATATTGTAAATTTATTTTAAAAATTATTTCTTTTTATTTATAATTAAATTTAAAATACATCTAAATTTAATTTTTTGTAGGTTGATTATAGTTAGTTAAAGAATATATTATTCATTATATGATTTTAGTATTGAAAATACATATTATTTTTATATTAAAACATACATTTTAAATAATATTTGTTAGAAGAATGTCAAAATATAAAAAATATAAAACACATGATGTTTTGAATATAAAAAAAAAATACAACCAAAAGGCAAAATTATAGGGATTAAAATTGTACTTATCTCTATTATTTTCATTGAAAATATTTAAATATAAATTAGATAAAAATTTAATTAACTAAAATTTTGAATTAATTAATTTTTTTCTGAAAAATAATTGAATTTTTTAATCAATTACATGCAGAATATATAAATAAGATATTAACTAAAATTATCTTTACCAATTTAAAAAGTTTTAAAATTAAATTTAGGTTAATTTTGTTATATATAAAAAAATATATGTCTTTTTAGTTCAAAAACATTTTACCACAAGTCATATAGTATAGATTACGAATAGAGTCAATGATCTATAAAAAAAAAAAGCATTGTCCATCAAAACTGTATTTTGATTATTTTATTTATATTTTTCTTCTATTACCATTTAATAAAATTATTTTTAATTATTTAACAGCAATTATTTGAAAAATAAATTTGTTTACTTTGTAAATAAAATACAGTGAATATTTAAGAAATATATATATATATATATATATATATATATATATATATATATATGTGAAAAATTATTTAAGAGATACTTTTTGAAATTTTTGGTAGGGGTGGTGGTGTGTTGGTTTGAAATTGGAACCGTCTTTTAACCGGTCCACTTTTGAATTGACTTGAAACCGAATTGAACTGAAATCGGGCCAAATCAAAATCTGAACCGTACTGTTTTTAGTTTTAGGTCAGTTCAACAGTTACAAACTAGATTTAAAAAAATTATATATATATATCTTTTTTATTAGATTTTATTTTTTTAAGACACAATCATTTAATTTTATTTTTATACATAACCAATCATTTAATGAAAAAATTAGAGAATAAATATAAATAAAATAATTTTATCAAAAATAATTTTAATAAAATATATATTATAAATTATTTACAGAAAATAAAAATTTATATATAATTTATATATAAATCTAATTGTTAATATGACAATACAACGTTCAAACCCTTTAATTTTTCTATTTTTTATTATTAATTTTAATTTATTTATTATTTAAAATTAATTCACTTCAATTTTTAATTTCATTATTATTTTTTACTAAATTTAAATTATTTTAAAAGTTATTGCAATATTTTAAATTACTTAAATCTAATTATGAAATTAAAAAATAATAAAAAATTTTAGAACAAAATCAAGTTTGATTCCTATTCCGAACCAGTCTTCAAAACTATCCGATTTCAAACAGAACCGTTCGATTTCCAACAGTCCCCCCTCTATTTTTTGTGACCCTGTTTTTGAAGGGGCGGTAGATATAGGCCTTAATGACCCTGGAGATGACCTGCAGGCAAAAGTCAGGTCATTGATTGTATACTTGTATTGCATGTGATACCAATGCTGTTTGTCAAAGAAAATGTGAAAGCATAGAGTTGGATGCTGCAGGTGTGACCTCCGTGAAATTGGAAGGAGATAACAAAGAAAAAGTGGTGGTGATCGGAGATGGACTTGACGCCGTCAATTTGGCTACCAGCATGAGGAAGAAAGTTGGGCCCACTGATATTGTTAGCCTGGCAGCTGCCGATGCAAAGTGAAATAGTCGCCAATGCCCCATCAAAGCTTTTAGCTTCTGTTTGCTTCTCAAAATAATATGGATCATTTTCGATTTCTAATATTTTGTTAGCTAAAATTTAGCTTAACAATATGAACTGATTTTCTCATTAATAAAAATCACTAATACTCTTATACTTTTAAGAAATAAATTTTAATTTCTTTATAAATTAAATTAATTATTAATTGGTTAAATATTTAAATTTATAAAAAATATATAAATTAATAAAAATAATTATTAAAATGTTGAACAAAAATATTTATGAATTTTGTAATAATTTTATAAAATTGTAATAATATTTTTTTAAATAAATAATTATTTTAATATATATATATATATATATATATATATATATATATATATATATATATATATATATATATATATATATATATATATATATATACAAATAATATTAATTTCTATTTTCATTTCATAGTAAACTAAATATTTATTTTAAATTTTCATTTCATTTTTCATTTATTCCATTGGCCCTTCAATTCCAATTCTAATTATTGAAGCACCTACTAAATAAGCCCTTAGACCTCATGTCTAACACCTATTTATTTTGGTACAAGAAGGAACATTTAATTTATTTTGGTACAAGAAGGAACATTTTATTTACTTCTAATATCCTATAATATTATAAGGAGATATATACATATATCCACTTTCAATGAATTTTGCGATCATGTAACATAAAACTATATATGATGTCCTAAAATGTCAATCAGTAGATATTTTTCCATATTACAAATATTTTTATATTAAAAATTTTAGAAATTTTCTTGAATACATTTTGAAGCCGTTTATGCAAATTTAAAAAAAAAAAAAAATTAATAAAAGTGCTTTTCAAATTTGAAAACACACTTTCAATATGAAAAGTGCGTGGCTAAATAAAAAAAAAAGGTTTAAAAGAAATTTTATATTTTTTTAACTAATTAAAATAATTTATAATTATATTATTGATTGATAGTAATAAATACATTTTAATATTTAAATTTAAATTTATGTATATTTTTATATTTATTTATATATCTAAATATTTTTTTTATATTTACATGTTTTTGTTCCTTACATTTTTTTAAAAATATTGTTTCATTGTATCTTTTATGTTTTGCCATATTCACATGTTTGTTTCCGTGCAACTTAGACGTAAACTACATGATAGCTTGCTATACTATTTTTTATTTAATTCTATTGTAAAAATTAATATTTTTAAATAAATATACCAAAAAAATTTTAAAATTTTCATACAATTAGAAAACAAAAAAATAATGTGTAATTAGTGATACTGCCAAAATGCATTCCATACTGCAATTCAAATTGTTATACTATTACACAATATTACGACATGTAAGCAAATCAACATTTGGTAAAACTACAAGTTGAGTAGTTATATGGTTAATTTTTTTCAAAAAATTAACATAGAAATAATTTCAGGATTATGATTCATGCTTCCTTTATTCTTAATTCACTCACCTATCAACATATTTTAAAAATAAGACTAATTAAACCAATCAATTGTGAAATAGCAAGATACAAATTATTAGTTTGAACATAATAATTTTTTAATACAAAAGAACATAAAAACAATTACATTGTATTTCAAATAAATTGGTAACATTTTTTAAAAAATAAAAAATTATTTCTTGGAATTTATTTGCTAAATCGTTATTTACACTTCACAACATTTAATATTATGGTTCATGGTTCATGCTTGTCTTTTTTTTTAAAAAAATAGAAGAGTTTTTTTTTTTTTTAAAGAAGTAATAGGACCTAAATTTATGGAGTGCATAGCAAGAGAGATATCCTTCACCTTTTAAATCGACGACAGTAAAAATTAAAATTTATATCCCAAATTACCCTTGAAAAAGAGTTACACTTTAACAACTTCTTCACTGGCAAAAAACTTTTCTTTTCCTCTAATTATAAACAAGATACAAATAGTATTAAATTACACATTATGTAAGTTGGGATGGAAAGCTTGATTGCATAATATATGGACATCAGCATTGCTCAAGTTTATTAATCCATTATTCAAAAAGAAATTTGAGAATATGTCCCCTTTAGACCTTTTCAATGTTTTCTTAGATGTATCTCTATTTTCTTTATAACTCAATACACATTCATACATGTAGGCATCAAATATACATGCCACCTTTATCTCTCTCTCTTTATTGACTCCATGATAGTCTCAAAAATTAAGTATAGATGACCAAAAAAGAAAATAGAGAAATCTAAAGTATCTCTATTCATGAACTGATATTTTTCACTAAATTATCATGGCACCTCTATTAATAGTTTTCTAGGTAGAAATGAATATGCTATTTTATAGAGTTTTTTTTTTTAAAAGATATGGTGTGCAAAATATTCAATAAATCATATTATATTTTTAATTGTATAATGATAGATGTCATTAAAAGTGACGTCTTTTAAAAGTGACGTCTTTTAACACTAAAAAAATTTTATTTTGTTAAAACTACATGTACGGCCCATACACATGGGGCACACAAATGGAAAGAAAAGGTATAAAAAGAATTTCACTCTCCATGGACAATAATATTCACATAGCTGCTAAATATATAAATCATTATCCTTTTTAATTATAAAACAACAATGCTCAATTAAATAATACTTTGGTGCAAAATGAGCAGGTATATTATTCTATAAAAATTCAAAATGCCAATTCAATAGGATAAAGTTGAGTGCAATAAAAATATTTTCCAACAAACTAGATTAATTTTTTAAAAGATTTTATGACATTTGAATTACAAAATGAGCACTTAAATGATACTAAACTATTAATGCATCCTATTAAACACAACATTTCAATATTTAATGACCTGGTAAAACACAAAATATATACACTAATTACAAAAATTAAAAATATTTTTGACATTCTTACTCCCTTAGCATGATACAAAGTACATAATTGAATCTCTTTAAATATAAAAAATCATGCACATAAAAAAAAAATAGAAATTCAATGCGCTACTAAAGCATAATAATGATGTCAATAAATATATTAGTAATTTTTTTGAAGAGTGGTCATTTTGAGATTCCTTTTTTTATGTGACTAACTTATTGTGCTAAAGGAATTGATAGCTTAGGAGCAGTTTTTTATGTTACACTCCTATTTATTTGTGTATGATGTTTAATTAAAATTAGTTCAACATTGGCAAACAAAGAAATAAATACTTTTAGAGGAGCCTAAGTATACTATTAAGGTGGGAAGAGGATAAACAAGATAACAAATATAACTCAAATGTATTAACATGAAATCTTATTTTTGGTGATTGTGTTTATAACTTTTATTTGTGCCCAAATTTAAATTTTGGCTAGCCTATAATTAAAACCCAACATATGAAAGAGTTTTGAAGAAGAAAACATGAGAATTTTAACAAGCTAAGGAAGAATTATTTTTGAATTTGTTAAGGAATTAGAGATTTAAGGAAGAAATAGTTTGCAAGTAAAGTGATTTGCAAGAAAAAATTATTAATGATGAAGATTAATTTATTAGCTACTCTTAATTGAGGAAATTGATGAATTTTGTATAAAAAGTAGGAAGAATCAACTATTATCAACATCCAATTATCTCAAACACAAACAAATATCAACAGCTCATATCATAGTCAATACAATCAAACTTTTGTTTTTAGCAATCTTTAGTTCATGTTATTATCTTAAACTTTGAAATACTTCCAATTTGTGTTATTCAATCAAGCAATATATGAATTTCATTTACAATTACTATTCATTGCACTATTATTTTTCTCTTAGCCAATTCAAAGTCTGTTAAATTTTATAAATTCTCATTGAAATTCAAATAAATTATGGTAAATATGTTTAAAAATTCACAATCTTATATAATAAGAGTCAGTTTATCATTGGGGAAGTGATCCCTTTAGCACACTCACGTTGATCAAACCTGATTCGCCAAAAATAGCAACACATTTATTTTAATGTTTTGAATAATAATGTAAAGTAATAATTTCTTATCTTTTTGAATTATTTTGAATGCTATCAAATATCAAGAACTTATTAATGTGTTATATAGTTTAAGTTAATTTATTTACATCATCTATGCACTAAAACTGATGTTTTTTCATACTATTTTTTTTAAGTGAACAAATATTTCATGTCAAGTTAGATAAGTTGAATTGTCTTAAAATGATTAAAATTTGCTAACTCCATATTGAGTTATAGATAGTTCTCTTAAATTCGTAAGCCAACAACACCACTTCTCATGAAAGACAATAGTTCATCTCACCTATCCATAACATATTAAACTAGTGCAATTAAGAAATAAGAAAAAAATAGAGCCAAAATTAGTTCATATAATTTTTTTTTTAGAAAAGATCAAATTGACTTACATAAGCACATGGCAAAGTAATCTCATATTATATTCTGTTCATTAATTTTTTTTTTTCTTATTTCAAGTTAAGTATGTTCCCTTTTCTAGATAATTAGCCATTATGATCTCTAAAGCATTATTTTACTACAATCAAGTAAAAAGAAGCTTAAAAACATAATATAACACAGTGAACCACCATGAGCAAAAAAAGTATTTCTAACTTGTCTATTCTAAAAGTAAGAAAGAACTGAACATGAGTCAATAGTTATGAGATTTGATTCAGTGGAAGAGTGAGTTGTGGTTTTTTATTTTCCAGAGTTCCATGCAATTAGATTATCTCTAAGATAAATTAAATACCCACCAATAGAGCATCGATCATCTAGGTAGCCCACCTAATTAGCATAAAAAAAGGCATTTAAAGTGAAAGAGGAACAATATTTAAATAGCAAGCTAGTGTGAACTGTATCCTAGAGATATAAGATGACACATTTTAAAGCTTTATAATGTTCAATTGTAGGGGTGTGCATGTATTGAAAATGAGAAATTTGGTCTTGTTATGGATACATATTGTAAGCTACCACATAATTTTTGATATTGCAGTGCATTAGAGGAAGATAAGGTTTGACCAGTTTTAGTGAGAGGTGTACCTGTTGCCATTGGTGTGTCGTACTCGATTTGTATTTGGCCATTCCTACTGCTTTAATTATTTCTGATATGTAAGAGGATTGAGAAATCAAAAGTCGGTTAGAACATTTATCCACTTAAATGCCTAAAAAATTGTAAAGATTACCAAAATGAAGAAGTAAAAAGGTAGAAGACAATTGTTGTAGCAAAGAGTTAACAGTTTATAAGTTGCTTCCAATGATGATAACATCATCCACATACACCAACAAAAGTATTAAAAATCACCCTTTTTATAAATGAAAAGAGACGAATTAGTATTGGAGTTAAAGAAGCCGAGTTGAAGCAACAACTTATTGAGCTTTTGAAAATAAGCTCAAAGAGCTTGTTTGAGTCTATAAAGCAACTTATGTAACTGATAGAGATTATGAGGAAGATGAGGATCTTCAAACCCTTGAGGTTGAACTATATAAATAGCTTCTTCTAAATCCCCATTTAAGAAGGTATTGCTTACATCGAGTTGGTGAATGTGTCATCCCTTAGATATTGCCACAAAAAGAATAGTATGAATAGTCATCAACTTTATTATTAGGCTAAAAGTTTCTCAGTAATCACTCCTAAATTATTATCTATAGCCATGAGACATTAACCTCGCCTTATACCATTCAATATTCCCATTAGAATGGCACTTGATTTTATAAACCCAATAGATGCCAACTACATTCTTGCCACAAGGTGGAGGTACCAAAGTCCAAGTTTTATTTCTAGTGAGAGCATCCATCTCAAGGGCCATTGCCTTTTGCCATTCGGGTTGCTAGCTTGAGTGTAAGAAGATGGTTCATGGTGCAAAGGAATGGAATGGTCAGCAATATAGGTAAGCAAGGCTACTGGTTTGTAGTTTAAGGTGGATTGATATAAGGTTATTGGGTGAGTGCATTGAGGATTAAGTAGGTGTGGAAGAGAATGATTATCAGATTGTTATTGAGGACATAAATCCATAAACAACTGTAATCCATTATATTAAAAAATTAAGTTATGATTAGTTGGGAAGGGGAAGATTGAATGGAACTAGAAGTTTGTTGAGTGGATAAAGATGGAGAGTATTAAGAAGGAAGGTAGTATAGAGAGGTTGGAGATGATAAGGAAGGGAAATATTTTGAGGTGAATAAAATACCTAATGAGTTAGAAGATTGGTATTCTATAGGAATTTGATAAATAAGTTGCAACCATGGTGAAGTAGGCACACTAATTAGTGACCCATCCAAATTAGACTAGGTATGAGTGACTTAAAAAAAAGTGAACTATTGTCCATCAAACTAGACATGATGGCCTATGTAAATTTTCCTTGAATTTTTTTCTAAACAATAATACCCAACAAGATAGTGACTAACCCATAAACACATATTATTTTGATCTAAATGAAAATTTATGCTTATTAAATAGTTTGAGGAGTGGGTAAATAGCACACCTAATGACTCTGAAGAAAGAGTAAACAGGAACACTAATAAATAATTGCATAAAAGGAATTTTATTGGCAAGAGAATTAATGGGTAATCAATTGATAAAAAAATGGTATTTTTAAAAGCAAATTCCAAGTATTTAAATGGCGCACCATAGTGACCTAAGAGTGTTAAACCAATATCAACTACATGTCTTATTTTTCTTTTAGTAGTGTTATTTTGCTCATAAGTATGAGGATAAGTTACATGATGCAAAATGCTAATGGATTGAAAATAAGTATGTGTAGACGACAGGGTTTAGCATGTGCCCAAGATTTTAGCAACCGCAACACTGTTTGAGCTCAGGGCTCTAGAGAACATACTAACCATTATCACAAAGACATGGTATGGAGATGAGGAGTCGCCACCTAGGGCAATAACTGGGACAAATAAAAAAATGGTGGTACTTGATTCCCTAAAAGAAAGCCAGCACCATAACCAAGAGATTCTAGGTATGAAATACTAACTTCTTTTAGTCTTATGTTTATTTAGAATTACTTTATGAATTGCTATTTTATCCTCTATTTACATGCAATTTCATATAAACCCTAAAAAAAAAAGTAATCAACTCCAAGCAAACTAGTCATGAAATATACAAGTAAACAATGCATTCATCATAATCCCTAGGTTAGTCTAAGCTACTTTAATTTTAATTAAGTGAGCTAAATCTACATATTTTAATTTGTAAGTGAGTCTAAAGACTAATGAGCTTAATTCCTTTTAATTAAATGATCCTAAGTCTATTTATTTTAATTCTAAAAAAAGGGCCTAAATCTACAAATTATGAAGTACTTAAATTAGTGGACCTAAGGCCCAAAACACATAAAAAAAATAAACAAACCCAAAAAATAATAAAACATATCAAAATAAATAAATAAAAGATCAAACAATTAATTTAATTTATTCTAAAAAAACTCTATTTTAATTAAAGTGACCATAAATAATGAAATAAAAAATAATCAAATCAAGCAAACTAATTTTACCAACTTAAACCTAATTCAATTTAATTAAGCAACCTAATGATTTTTATAGCCATTAATTTTAATTAATTACCGAATGAAATCCTAATTTTACTAACCGACTAATTAAAATAAAACACACAAGCACGCACACTAAATTTCATTATTCCCTCTATTAGGGCTATTATAATGAACTGTTGAGAATAATAGAAAAAAAAGAAAATTAATACAATCCCAGAAATAAATAAATATAAGACAATTAAATAAAAATAAAAACCTAGAAACTACATCTAACTATAAGGTTCCATCCATGGCATTCCATGGACCTCTATGGATTTTGCTCTCCAAGTATGATCATCATGTAATCTCCTTTATAATCACCATCACAAAAGGGTAAAAAAATGATTAGTGAATAAACAAAATAAAAATAAAAATTAAGTAAAGCTAAAATTCAATAAAAAATAACAGAATAATAATAATAGAAAATAAAGAAGGAGAAGATGATTATGGATGCACTATGATTGGCTCCTCAAACTAGTAGAATCATCGTTAATTTGTTAAATAGATCTTCCAAAAATTGTTATTCTTTTCTCAAAAAGCCTCTTGTTCCTTACTTCCAAAATGTAATAATAAAGAATATTTTTTGTAAGTGCAGAGAGTTTGAAATCAAGAGAAAGAGATGCTAAAAAAATTTTCTTTTTTCTCCCCCTTGCCAAGAGCCTAAGCTCTCCTTTTATAGGGAGAAAAGAAACAAAAACCCTTCAAAAACCCTAATTTACATATAAGAGTTCTAATTTTGAAAGGACTTATTTCCTGAAGAGTTCCCATTTGAAAAGGAATTTATTTCCTGCAGATGCAGATAAATCCCATAATAAAAAATTTAAACCAATCAAAACTCTGGAAAATATTTTTTTTATTTTTTGTAAAAAATGAAAGAACAGACAAAAAACATATAACTCCGACCGGAATTGCGTAATTCCAATCGAAATTATGAATTTTGATCAAAATTACAGAATTCCAATATGATTGGAATTCTATAATTCTAATTTTTTTACTTTTAATTACAAAAGAACCTTAAAAGAAATTAGATTTTTCAATTAGGTCTTAAAAAGGTATTACAATTAAGTCCTTAAAAAATAATGAAACTCTTTTCGAAAACGTATTTGAACTTTTGAGGTTTTGAACTTCTAGTGTTAAAGACCTACTCATAAAATTTTCATCATTGGAGTCCTTTAGCGCAACCATATTTTATTATCCCAAAATTAGGTGTTTACAGTTGCACCCCTTTGTCGCTGTTTGCTTGATATATTACACAAAGTAAATAAACGCACAATTTCTTTTGAACAAAGTTTAGGTACTTACCTGTGCCCTTAAGGTTTATACTTATAAGTGATTGTTAGTTCACGATAAGTGCTTGTATTGTTGTACAACACTAGGCACAAACTTGAAACATTTAAGGAAAAACTACACTCGGACATATAGCGTTGGTTTGGATGGATACATCACACTCAATCGTATGATGCTGACTATACTCAATCGTATAGTCTGAATTAGAGGGGTGCATTGTACTTAGTCATACAATGTTGACTACACTTGGTCATATAGTCTGATTTAAAACGATACATCACACTCAGTCGTATGATATTTGACTACACTCAATCTTATAGTCTAATTTGATTTGGCACATTGCACTCGATCGTACAATGTCGACTACACTCGATCGTGTAGCATTAGAAGAATACATTGTACTTGATCGTACAATGTCGACTACACTCGATCGCATAGTCTGATTTAAAGTGACACATTCCACTCGGTCATAAAATGTCGACTACACTTAGTCATATAGTCTGATTTGATTTGGCACATTACACTCGGTTATATAATGTCGACTACACTCAATTATATAGTCTAATTTGAAAGGATACATTGCACTCGATCAGACAACGTTGACTATACTCGATCATATAGTCTGATTTGAAAGGATACATTACATTCGGTCATACAATGTCGACTATACTCAATCGTATAGTCTAAATTGAAATGACACATCACACTCGATCATATGATGTTGATTTTTATCATTCCTCGATGTAGGCCTTATGCTACTGCAATCTATAATTGCCGGTAAGTTTTGAATAGCTACAACCACCCTTTTATTGTTTATTTTTTATTTCATAGCACGTAACTGCTTAAGTCTTTCAATTAGCTACAATCTCTTGCTTTCTTATTGATGATTTAAATCAGCTGCAACCCTTTCATTGCTCACTAATGATTTTAATTAACTACAACCCTTTCGTTGCTTATTGATGATGTTGCAATCTATAATTGCTCATGAGTAGCTACAACCCTTACATTGCTCGCCTTTGATGCTGCAATCCATAATTGCTCACGATTAGCTATAACCCTTTCATTGCTCATTGATGATGCTGTAATCCATAATTGCTCATGATTAGTTGCAACCCTTTCATTGCTCACTGATGATGTTGTAATCCATAATTGCTCATGATCAGTTGTAACCCTTTTATTGCTCACTGATGATGTTGCAATCCATAATTGCTCATGATTAGCTGTAACCCTTTCATTGCTCATTGATGTTGCTGCAATCCATAATTTCTCGTGATTAGCTACAACCCTTACATTGCTTGCTTTTGATGTTGTAATCCATAATTGTTCATGATTAGCTATAACCCTTACATTGCTTGCCCTTGATGCTACAGTCCATAACTGCTTGTGAGCTGTAACCCTTACATTGCTCGCTTATGATACTATAATCCATAATTGCTTCTAATTAGCTGCAACCTTTTCATTGCTCACTGATGATGCTGTAATCCATAATTACTCATGATTAGCTATAACCCTTACATTGCTCACTTTTGATGCTGCGATCCATAATTGCTTACGATTACCTGTAACCTTTATATTGCTTACTTTTGATGCTGCAATCCATAATTACTCGCGATTAGCTGTAATCCTTTCATTACTCACTAATGATGATGCAATCCATAATTACTCACGATTAGCTACAACCCTTTCATTGCTCATTGAAGATACTGCAATCCATAATTACTCACGATTAGCTGGAACCCTTACATTGCTTGCTTTTGATGCGTAATCCATACTTGTTCATGATTAGTTGCAACCCTTTCATTGCTCATTAATGATGCTGAAATCCATAATTGCTCATGATTTGTTATAATATATAATTACTTGTGATTAACTGCAACCCTTTCATTGCCTACTGATGATGCTGTAATCCATAATTGCTCATGATTAGCTGTAACTCTTACATTGCTTGCTTTTGATGTTGCAATCCATAATTGCTCATGATTAGCTGCAACCCTTTCATTGGTCACTGATGATGCTGTGATCCATAATTGCTCGTGATTAGTTGCAACCCTTACATTGCTCACCCTTAATGCAACAGTCCATAACTGCTTACGATTAGCTGCAACTCTTACGTTGCTCGCTTATGATGTTGCAATCCATAATTAATCATGATTAGTTGTAACCCTTTCATTGCTCATTGATGATGCTGCAATCCATAATTGCTCACGATTAGCTATAACCCTTACATTGCTCACCTTTGATATTGCAATCAATAATTGCTTGCGATTAGCTGCAACCCTTACATTGCTTGCTTTTGATGCTGCAATCCATAATTACTCGCGATTGGCTGCAACCCTTTCCTTGCTCACTGATGGTGTTGTAATCCATAATTGCTCATGATTTTTATCTTTGGTTGTTTGAGTTAAATGCTTTGAATTCTTTGTGCTGACTAATTAGAATTTTTACTAACTGACTTTGAATTTCACTGTGTTGGCTGATTAGAATTTCTCTGCTAAGTGACTTTCAATTTTGCTATGTTGACTGACTTTACAAGTTGGGTGCAATTCCTTCTGGATTTGCAATTCCTATAGACTTGTTGAAGCTAGTTCCAATCATGATGAATGTACAAAAGCACATTATAATATTGAAAATTTATAAGAAAATTCATAACTTTTTCATGAGATAGTGTGCACTCAATGAATCTTACTATTTTTTATTTTCATGACTATCATTTATTTGCCATTTACATAGTTCAGACGCATTGTTAACCATCTTATGCTAAGAGTATATTTTTTACCAAGTGAAGAGCTTACTTCCACACCTAATTTCAAAGAGAATTTGCCAAACAAAACTTTTAAAAATTGAGCATAAACGGATCAAATTCTAAGTATTGAAATAATCTTTGAGTTATTTTTGTGTTTTTCTTCCTTATTCGAGTATTCCTCCACCTTTCTGATATTACTCAGTGTGGATACGGTTGGAAAGGTCCTTTAGATACTCATACTCTTACAAAGCATTAGAGTGAATAGAGCGGGTTTTGACATAGGTCCTTTTTTAGTATTCCCCTGCCTTTCTTGTATTAATAATCATGGATACCGCTAGAGGTTCACATTGATACTCTTACTCATTTATGAGCATTGGAGTACATTATGCTTGCTCTTATTTTGATTCTTCTCTTTGTATTTCACTGCCTTTCTCATATTACTCAGCATGAATACAGTCAAGGGATTTGTACTTATACTCATTTTTTAGCATTGGAATAGATTATATGTATATTTATTATTCAAAAGACTAAAAAGATGCTCTAAAATTCAAGCAATTTATGCTTCATGTCCACATATTTTATTTTCGCATATTCTTCTCCTTATTTGTGTGCAAAGGAAGCATTAAATTGATTAGAGTTTATAAACTCTCAACACAAAAATGTTAACTACTTATCTGAATCCCACAAGACTAATAAAAAAAAGCCATTATTATTAAAATTCATGAGATAAATTTTAGCACATTATCTCATGAAGTGGATAAATTTACTTTCAATTTATGAATTTCATTATTGTTATGGTGCTTTATTATAGAATCTAAGGAAATAGAGTTCTGGTACTTCCCTTTATTGTGTTTTTCAAGGTATTTTCCATGCAAGATGATATTTCTGATGAATGATTAGCATTTGTAACCTTTCATATTCTTGTTGATGTATCATTTCCTTTCCCTTTCTTTATTCTCTTTTTATTTTTCCTACATAAAATACCATAAGTTAGTATATTGTATTTGTAAGTGAAGAGACTTTGTCAAATGCAATGTTTTTCTTTTGCATTCTTCCTTTTTAATGATGGTGATGTCCCTTATCATAAAGGTCATGGTACTCCACCATTGAAGTTATGGCTTTAGGCTACATTTATATTTTTACCATTCCATTAATGCTATGGTAGAGGGCTTCATTCCTCTTTTTGATATCTCCTATAAAAGGGTTCAGGAGTTAGAGATCTTATTTCATGATTAAATAATTTTTTAGAGTGCCTTCATTTTAAGTTTGAGTGCATTCTTCCCTTTTATAAGGCCAAAAAATGTATTACTGACATGTTGGACCTTCTCATCACTATATTCCATACCCTACACTAGTTTGACTGTTATGGAGAGATATTCCAAATGATGCTCCAAATGAGACTATGGAGATGGATGTTGAATTTGAGGAGCTTGAACATCATATCTAGCCTTTTGAGGTCATTAGGATGATGCTTTTGTAAGTATCATTGTTGGTGATATTCCTTTACTAGATGGGCCTATTAGGTTCCTAAGTTCTAAAGTCTCGTTGAGCATCAGGCTCACCTTGATAGCATTACCCTTTTCCTTTAGATGCTTCATATGTGCACATTCTAACTACCTTTTTGTACTTTTACAATACTAATTTTGAATGTTAGTAGTAGAGTTTTTATACAATCTGGGATCAAGGACTTTACTATGCAAAGCAAGTATTTCACAATAAATGTATATGAGTGTATGCTTGTTATGCATGACATGCATGATCCTAATAGGTCTTCTATTTGGAACAGATCTATGTTCACAGCTTAGACTGTGAGAACGAGGTGCCTCATCAATAGCCTATATGTTTGAGCATTGAATGCTTCACTGTTCATACTTTTGATGTCAGAGCTTCTGATACAATTTGTCAGATAGATGACCATGCTAGCAAGTGGGATCCATGGCTCGACATTGGAGCTTGTGATTGATCGATCAACTGTTGAACTTTTCTTTTTGTAATTGCTTTTGCTATATGATACTTGATGTATTTGTATGCTTCTTTTTGCCCTGAGATCTCTTATACTAGCTCTTATACTTCAGTGTTCCATCTTTTCTCTTTGAATGTAAACTTACTATTTTATAATTTTCCCTCAGTTTCATTCCGGATTCATTCACACTATTCTAGCAGTCTTTTTCATTTTCGTGTGTAAGAGATCTAGTTCACTCACTACTGTTGTTGATCCTTTAACTTACTAACCCTATTAATTGTAATATCATGCATTGAAGATGCAAAGGAATTGGCAAACTGATTGAATAGAGTTCTTAAAGCTAAAATCATCTGGACTTGCTCTTCGAAGGACTCTCGAGTTGAATATGAGACTTAATGTTGATGCAATGATTGATGATAGTTATAAGGTATAGATTGTAATACGAGTCATTAAGCCACTTGAATTCACTAGGTACAAGGGGACACTAGACTTATAAACAAAATCATAAAGGGGTGGCAAAAAGAAAACATAACTAAAATAGTGATCTCATAGCTCTGATTTCATCTTTCATTATGTATTGTCTTTCCATTCAAATACTTATACAGTATGATAAAGACAAATATGATATATTTGAACAAAAATTTCAAATTCAATTTTAATCATTCATTAGGGCAAAAATGAGAATATTCATTACATCATATGGTACAACTCTTATTATCAGCCAGTCCTAAAATTTTTTTCTCTCTAATTTTTACCTTACTGATCTTTTTTTTTCTCCCTCTTTATTTTTTTCTTTTTTTCTTATCTTTTTTCATTTTTCTTAAATTTTCTATCTTCAGAAGTTACATCATGTGACATATGAATGTTATTTGAATTTACATTTGTGCCCATGTTGAATGAATCTAATTGAATTGAACATGCAGATACTATCAATATCATAGCGCATGCTACCATTAGGATGACAATACATAAGTAAGCATGATTAGAATTCATATCATCAATCACTAAAACAAAAAGTTTTAAAGAAACTAAAATTTTATTAAAAGAAGACAATAAGAAAATTTATTTCCTATTCTAGATGCTAGGGATGTTGAGCCTCATCATGGTTGTCCTTCAGGCAGCTGATATAATAACTATTCTTACTTCTTCTTGCTAACTATCTCCATGACTTCATCTTTTTTTACCTTAACTGTGCATTTTTCTTTCTTATCTAGCAGCTTCTCATCATTAAACTCATCACCCCATCCTGTAGGCACAACTAGACTCAAAGAGTATAATAAAAGAAGGTGGTTTAGTATAAAAAAACTTATAGTCGAACTTGCATAAAGGCTGAGCCAGTAAGTCTTTTGCTCTTTCCACATTTTTAGGGGCATTAGAGATTTCTCTTTGGTTTTAAGGTCTAGGTCCTCAAAGGAGCTTAGCACTTCTTCCTCACTTACTCTTAAGTTGATCATCATGGTAGCTGGGAGTGGTGCATTTTGGTAGTTTAGGAAAGGATTATTTCTGGTGCTTAGGTTTTTGGGGTCTATGATCTTTTAGAGTCTATAAGGTTTTAGATTTTGTATTTGAGTCAGATGCAGTTTTCCATGGAGTGTTGGAGGTTTTAATGGAATTGGCAGTGCTTATTTGGGTTATAGCCTGGGGTGTTTGGGTTTGGTGGGTTTGGATTAGGTAAAGGTTAAAGTAAGCCTTTTTGCATTAGGTACTCTAGTACTTTTGACAAAGGTTAGTTAAAATTAAAGAATCTCATGGGTTGTTGAATAGCATGTACTCCTACAACCCGACTAATATTTCCTTGTTGTGTGCCCTCAGTTGGTTAGTTTCATGCTTTGGTGCTTATAACAATATTTTTTTTCTCATTTTTGATCTCCTTAGCTTACAACCCATCATTATAAAGGTCTACAAATATCTTAAGGTTCATCATTTGTAGCCTTTCAACCAGACTGGGTAACACATTTTGGACTATCATCTTAACTTGATCCTTTTCAGCCAACTTGTTCTTCATTAATCTTGCCTTATTCATGAACCTAGTCAGGAAGTTTGAGAATGGTTCATGAAGCTTCTACTTGGTCAATTCTAGATCCCTGATGGACACTTTGAGCCTAGTGTTGTAGTTATATTATTTTAGAAAAGTAGTACATAGTTCCCTTTAGTCTGCTTAGATAAATTTTTCCAACCCATGATACCAATTGATAGCCATACCCTCCAAGGATAGCACAAATAACTTAGTAACCACAGACAAAGGAGCCTTAGAAGTGCTCATAGCAGTTGTGTATTGACTATGGTGGATCCTTGGGTCTTCAGTACCATCAAACTTCTATAGCTGTGGTATTTTGAATTTATTAAGCAACTTATCCTCCTTAAATAGCATCACATCATCAAAGTCAAATGAATATCTGATACCCTATCCTCTCAGCAATTCTTCCATCTTAGACATCTTCTAAGTTAATGTTTCCATCTGTTTGGATCTTAGCTCTTGAACTTGCTCAAGTGATTCCCTTTCACCTTTTCAACCACATAACTCTCAACATCCTCCAACTTCATTTCCACAGCAGGTATGTTCCTAGATGCATTGTCATTCTTAGTGGGTGGTGTACCCACAACAGGTGGATTGGTCACAACTTGAGGTGCAGGAGCAGGTGGTGGCATTAACCCAACCAAGGCTTGTCTTATTTCATCTTTCATCATTTCTCTTATGTCATCCATCAAAGCTCCCTTAATGTCTTCTAGGGTCCAGTTTCCTCCTTGTTGTTGTTCCATCTCTTTTGTTTGAGTTAGTGTAGCTTCTAGGTAAAGCGGGTTGATAGGGATCTTTTCGAAACTGCGAAGGATCTATTTAGCTATTGATTTTGGACTCAAATCAGTTCTCACTAATCTGCCGCTACTCAATTTCCAAACACAGGAAGACCCCGAATGAATCTATGATGGCTATGAAAGCAAGTATTAGTATGATGCTTGTAATGCATGTATGCATGATGCACGTGCTATGAAATAAGTAATAAATAACAATTAAGTTAAATATATACACCCTTCCAACCTTATTACTCCCACACACATATTCAATGGTGAGACTCTTTTCCTAGGATTTTTTGTTTTGGCCTTAATATCGATAGGGGATATTAAGAACTGATGTGTATGCTAAATCTCTCAAAGTAGTAAAGCATAGAAACGATATTTCTAGGTATAAAAGTATAACCTAATATTTATTTGTCCTGATGAGCTTCTAAAGTATGGGTTTAGGCCTTTATAGATAGAAATACCTTATGGAAACATTCACAAGCAATTTGGGTAATCCTAAGGGAAATAACTAGGCCATTATATATGGTTAAGTCTGGTGGAAAAGGTTAAGGTTCCCTTAGCAAGATGCCCTCCTTTAAGACTTGAGTTATAGGCTAAGGTCAGAGGGGCTCGACGTCCTTTATAAACTCGAGAGAAGACTACCCCCCTTTAGGACTTGGTTCACAAACTCTGGTCAAGTGAGCTCGATAATTTCTCTTGTACCAAGTTAAGGCTAAAAGTGATGGTTAGCCAATTTATAATCCCATGAAGCTAATGGAATCATGGAACCATAAACCAACGCCATTGATCAATAAGGACATGTAGAATGAATGCAAGGATAAAATAATTCTAAAGAACACAAGTAGAATCAGTATCTCTTATCCCTAGTGGAATCGCTATTGTAGATGGTAGGGTTTAGTGTGTGCCTAAGATCTTAACAACTATGACATTGTTTGAGCTCAGGGCTCTAGAAAACACACTAACCATTATCACAAAGACATAGCGTGGAGATGAGGAGTTGCCACCCAGAGTAATAACTAGGAAAAATCAAAAAATGACGGTACTCAATTTCCTAAAAGAAAGCCAGCACCATAACCAGGAGATTCTGGGTATGGAATACTAACTTCTTTCAGTCTTATGTTCATTTATAATTACTTTATAAATTACTATTTTATCCTCTATTTATATGCAATTTCATATAAACCCTAAAAAAAAAAGCAATCAACTCCAAGAAAACTAGTTATGAAATATATAAGTAAACAATGCATTCATCACAATTCCTAGGTTAGTCTAATCTACATTGATTTTAATTAAGTGAGCTAAATCTACATGTTTTACTTTGCAAGTGAGTCTAAAGACTAATGGGCCTAATTCCTTTTAATTAAATGAACCTAAGTCTATTTATTTTAATTCTAAAAAAATGAGCCTAAATATATAAATTATGAAGTAATTAAATTAGTGGGCCTAATTCTACATGTTCTAATTCTAAAGTGATCTTAAGTCTACAAATTTTGAAAAGGCTTACATTAAATGGGCTAAGTCTAAATTAATTAAATTAAATTAGGTGCACCTATGTCTAAATTAACTAAGTGAGTCTAAATTATCTCTACCCTAAATCTAATTAATTATGGGCCTAAAGATACATTTTTATTAATTAAACCTAAAAAAACTTAATTTTAAATGGGTTAAAGCCTAATATGGGCCTATGGCCCAAAACACATAAACAAAAATAAACAAACCCAAAAAATAATAAAACATATTGAAATAAATAAATAAAAGATCAAACAATTAATTTAACTTATTCTAAAAAAATCCTATTTTAATTAAAGTGACCATAAACAATGAAATAAAAAATAATCAAATCAAGCAAACTAATTTTACCAACTTAAACCTAATTCAATTTTAATTAAGCAATCTAATGATTTCTATAGCCATTAATTTTAATTAATTACCAAATGAAAACCCTAATTTTACTAACCGATTAATTAAAATAAAACACACGAGCATGCACACCAAATTTCATTATTCCCTCTGTTGGAGCTATTACAATGAACTATTGAGAATAATAAAAAAAAGAAAATTAATACAATCCCAACAAATAAATAAAAATAAGATAATTAAATAAAAAAAACCTAGAAACTATATCTAGCTATAAGGTTCCATCCATGGCAATCCATGGACCTCAATAGATTTTGCTTTTCAAGTATGATCATCATATAATCTCCTTCATAATCACCATAAAAAAAGGGTAAACCAATTATTAGTGAATAAATAAAATAAAAATTAAGTAAAGCTAAAATTCAATAAAAAAAAATAGAATAACAATAATAGAAAATAGAAAATAGAAAATAGAGAAGGAGAAGATGATTATGGATGCACTATGATTGGCTCCTCAAACTAGTAGAATCACTATTAATTTGTTAAATAGATCTTCCAAAACTTGTTATTCTTTTCTCAAAAAGTCTCTTGCTCCTTGCTTCCAAAACGTAATAATAAAGAATATTTTTTTGTAAGTGCAGAGAGTTTGAAATCAAGAGAAAGAGATGCTAAGAATTTTTTTCTTTTTTCTGCCCCCTGCCAGGAGCCTAAGCTCTCCTTTTATAGGGAGAGAAGAAACAAAAACCCTTTAAAAACCCTAATTTATGTATAAGAGTTCTAATTTTGAAAGGACTTATTTCCTAAAGAGTTCCTATTTTAAAAGGAATTTATTTTTTGCAGATGTAGATAAATCCCACAATAAAAAATTTAAACTAATCAAAACTAAAGAAAATATTTCTTTTATTTTTTGTAAAAAATGCAAAAATAGACAAAAAACACATTAATTGCGTAATTTTGACCGAAATCGCGTAATTTCGACCGAAATTGCATAATTCTGATTGGAATTATGTAATTTCCATCAAAATTATATAATTCTAAATTTTTTTCTTTTAATTACAAAAGACCCCTAAAAGAAATTATATTTTTTAATTAGGTTTGAAAAAGGTATTACAATTAAGCCCTTAAAAAATAATGAAACTCTTTTTAAAAGCGTATTCGAACTTTTGAGGTTTCAAACTTCAAGTGTTGAAAACCTACTCATAACATTTTCATCATTAGAGTCCTTTGTTGCATTCATATTTTATTATCCCAAAATTGGGTGTTTATAGTATGCAGTGGCAATATTCGCCATCCCAATCCAAATTGAAGGTCTTTATTTTATAATTAAATTGTTTCTTAACCATTAATTTTGCATTTCATAAGGAAGAGCCAAGTGAACAAAGAGTAATCATCGATAAAAAGAACAAAGTACTTAAGACCAGACATTGAACAAATAAGGGTAAGAACCTAAACTTCCAAGTGTACTAGCTCCAAGGGTTGGGTACTCCTATGATTTGTCAAAGTTTCCCTAAACAACAAGTTTCACACTTAGATGTTGGAGGTTTTATTATGGAACAAGGAAAATGAAAAAAAGTCACTTACTTCTTAACAATTTGATAATTTGGATGGTTGAGTCTCACATGTGAATCTTCTAAGCTTGCAAGGTATGCCATAATATGTTAATGGTATTATGGAATTGCTCCTTGAAGCTTCTAAAGACCAAGCTCAGTTGTTCTTTGAATCACCATCCTCTTTATCACTTAATCTTTCATAAGACAATGGTCATCATGGAATTCAAAAAAACATTTGTTATCTTTATAAAGCTTTTTCACAGAAAGTAAAGGTTTAGTAATACCAGGTACATGAAGAACATTATGAAATTTAAGATTTTTAGATGGAGTAAGAATAGATGTACTACCAACATTGGAAATTTCTAGGACATGACCATTACTAACAATTAACTTTGCATTACCTCTATATTCATTTAAGAGTGAGAGGGCAAAAAGATTCGGCATAACATGGTGTGTGGCACCAGTGTCTAGCTACCAAGATTAATTTAGCTTGGATGAAGGAGAGGACATGACACCTTATTGTTTTGATGAAGGAAGCTTAGTTAAAAAAGCCTAATGTCGACGAGATTGCTCCATTAAAGAGAAAAATGGTGCATCAGGTCGAGGTAAAGTTTGCAAGACAAAGGAGACATCAAAATGATGTTGACACTTGATGGCAATATGATTTATAAAACCATAAATTTGGCAAGCTTAAGTGGAGAATCCTCGATGTCCACCATGCTAAGACTAGAAACCTTGATTTCTAGCAAAAGAAGCTCACGGTGGTGTAGAAATAACATGTGATTGGCATTGCACAATATTGGCGACTGGAATAGATGGCTCTTATGATTTTAGTAGTAATTCATAAAAGACGAGCTATCCATGAAGCTCACTAAAATTGACAAGTTTTGTGTGTTGCTAAGGAGCTCTAATTATACCATTATATTTAGCTCCAAGCTTGTAAAAAATAATGGCATTGAATTCTGAAGATGAGATTGGTTGTCCTGTTAGACATAACAAATCAGAGATAGCCCTTGCTTGATATAAATATTGAGAAACTAGTTTGCTATCCTTTGAGAGATTATGCAATTGAGTCTTTTGAGCTTGACTTATGATGCTATAGGCAATGGCTAAGGCACGCCAAACCTCGATAGACGAGGAGAGTTCAATGAGTTAAAGGTAGACCTCTTTGGTGATTGAGGATAAAAGCCAGGAAAATAACAACTGATCTTTATGAAACCATGTCATGTACTCTAAGTTAAAGGAAGGCTAATTTATAAATGAATCAATAATAGTTTAAGGAGGAGAAGGTTTGGTGCCATTGAAGATTCCATATAGGTTGTAATAGTTGAGTAGAGAAGTGAATTGAAGATTTCAAAGAATGTAATTTTTAAAGGTAAGTTTAATAGAAAATGTTTGTTGGATATGAGTAGGTGTATTTAAAGAGATTGGAGATGGACAAGGTGGAATAGTATTTGTAACAATCATAGATATGGAAGAAGAGAGGGAGGAAGAAGAATAAAAAGAAGTAAAAGATGTCTTTGGTAACCTTATGGACTTAGGCTCTGATACCAAGTCAATAGTTATTAGAGAATGAGTTATCTATGCATTGATTGAATTGTGTTTACATGTTACATCAGTATTTATACGAAGAGGAATATAACTAAGTGATAAACAATACTAACAACAATCACATAATGAGTTTATAATGATATATCTAACAATATGCAAATGAGTGAGATAATTTTTATAGATCAATAAGCCACCATTATTAAAGAACATGGCAAACATCTCTTTAGTAAATTATAGATTTAAAGATATGAGTGTATGTATATAGTTTGAGCACAAGATTAAAGTCAATAATTTTCCAAAAAATTTCTATACAATGATGCAATTCAAAAACGTTTGACATATATTTTGAAACTAAAGAAAGAAATTAAAATAATATTACACCCATAGGTATATAATACTAGAGATTAAAATAATTAAGCTTTTATTAACATAACCTCTACTCAGCCATTGAATTTTTTTCATGAGTTTTTTCTTCGCTTGAAAAATTTATGAAAAAAAGCAAGAATGCTAAATAAATTTACAATATAAATGAAGTATAATTAGAATCACATGACATTACATGCAAATTGTGAATTATTCAGGTACTTTATAACTATAAGTATGAGTCATTTGCATTTATTGTATACCATCTGTTACACTCCAGAGTAAAAATTTAATGCAATATTTCTTATCATATTAAAACTTTTCATTTAATTGGTAGCTACTTTTTTTTCCCATTTTTTCATACATGTGAACTTTATATTTTTGAAATATCAACTAATTATTATGAGGTTAAAGTTTTAGTATGATAAGAAATATTGCACTAAATTTTTACTTTGGGTTATAACAGATGTTATATAATAAATGCAAATGATTGCATACTAAAAATTTAACCTCATAATAATTAGTTGATATTTCAAAAATATAAAGTTCACATGTATGAAAAAATGGAAAAAAAAGCTACCAATTAAATAAAAAGTCCTATATATATACCGGTGCACCAAGGCATTCTAGCTAGGCTAGCACCCCTCTAGCACTAATATTATATGAATCGTGCAACCTTATTATTAAATAAAAAAATAAATACAAAGTTGATTACAACCTTCAAAGGCCTTAAAAAACCATCTAAAAGGAATCATAAAACAAAACAGCAAATCCAATGTATAGAATCAAAATTTTTCCCTTCCCATGGCATTATGGATCATAGTATTATAAACCTTTTGTAGGTAAGAATCCCACCATTTAACCAAAGGTAATCCAATTCCTATCACCAATAAATGATCAGCAATATAGTTACCCTCCCTATAAATATGACTTATATGCACCTAAAGTTTGTCAATGGAAGAAAGGAAATTTTCCTAAGCTCTGGACAAGTGCCAAAGGACAGCAAAACTTCTGCAATGAATTAGGTGAATAACTAATGCTAAATCACTGTCAAGCCAAAAAAATTGCATGAACCATTGAAGTAGCTTTTTCCATGGCAATAATAATAACATATATTTTCACTTCAAAAGCAAAACATGAGCTTAGAGGAGCTGTAAATGATGCCATAACATAGCTTAAATGATCTTAAAAAATCCCTTCAGCACTTGATAGACCCAATGCACCGTGAGCAACTCCATCTGTGTTGATTTTTATTTAAGAAAAAGGAGGCTTATTCAAGAAAACAAAAAGCAACATTGGAGGTTTGCTAAATAGACCTTATACATTTAACAAACAAAGAATGGCCAAATTAGTGATAGAATTGTTCATATTCCCGATCTTGAAAGATTCTGTCTCCTTGATGTCTTGATAAAATTTATAAAAAATGTGAGAGATTGGAATGAAGTTTTTTTGAAATATCATCTGATTTCTGGCAAACCAAATATGGTGAACCACTAGAAAAAAAATCCAACTCTCTAAAGAGCATCAATTTGAGATGAAAAATTTAAGAACCATATAACCTTAAAGAAATTAATAAAGTCTTCAGTAAACTAAATATTAACCCCAAATAGGTTGCCCAAAGAACACCAAAAAGAAATGGCATAAGGCATTGAATAAAGACATGGTTTAAAGATTCAACTACTTCTGAGCAAAAAATACATTGTGACACCAAAACCATACTCCTCTTATAAAGTATATCATCAGTAGGAAGGCAATTATAAATTGCTCTTCAAACCAAAAAAGCTCTGGCTGAAGGCAAATAGTGACACCAAAGATCCCATCCCTAAGTAACCTTAGGATGGATGGGATAATAAAAAATATAAAAATCTTTATAAGAAGTAAAACCATTCTTAGCTGGATGAAAAGCATAAAAATCATTGCCACTTTAAGAAAAAACCACACTATCAATATCCTAAAAAATATCAAGGTAAGCCAAGTAAAATTCTTAAGATAAGTTCCACTTATTATGGACATAGACATAAAATTTTTTTGACTTAAAATGCTTTCAAAAAGAAGCAAGAATACCAATTACATCCAAAATAGAATAGCCTAACTAGTTGGCATTCCAAAAATGCAAAAAAGAATCCTTTCCAAGCAACTATTGAGAATTAGCTTGAATGTCTGTAGCACAAGCTTTAATTGAACACCAAACAAAAGAATATATATGAAAATATTTGGACAATAAAGCTACCTTAAAAAATCTAGAACAAAGGAAAGTGTAAACAAAATATGAATTACAACAAACCTTCCAAGCTAATTTACAAAGCATGGCCAAATTAAGATGATGGAGCCATTTCAAATTAAGGCCTCCCTCCTCCTTAGGAGCATGAAAAATATCCCATTTAACTACAATAAGATTTTTAGTAGCAATAAAACCAGTCCAAATGAAATTTTTGATTACTTTTTCCAAACTTCTAAGAAACATCATAAGCCATTTATAAACCATAAAGGAATGCAAAAATAAGCCATAAATAACTGAATTCACTAAAGCTATTATACCCACCATAGAAAGAAGATTACCAGACTATGCATCAAATTTGGAAAGGACTTTGTCTACCAAATGTTGCAAACAATTTTTCCTAGGATCACCTTGAAAAAGAAAAAATCCTAAATAAATAAAAGGAATATCACCTTTCTTCATCCCCAAAATATTAGAAATTAATTAGGCTTTATCAGAAGTAACATATCTACTAAAATAAATATAGGCTTTACTCCAATTAACGAGCTACCCAAAAATAATCCCGTATGACTTAAATTCTCGAGTAAGCTTATGAATATTAAATTGAGTGGCCCAAAAAAAATTAAAATCTCATCAGTATAAAGGAAATGCAATGGGCATTTTACTCGAGCACTAGCATACATAGGGACCAGACTAGAATACTGAAACAAATGAGTTAGATGTCGATTCATAAAATCCTCTACCAAATAAAAATGAGAAGGGAAAGGGGATCCCCCTGACACACTCCACGAGAACAAGCAAAGTATCCCTTAAGAACTCCATTAATCAAGATGGAAATTTGAGCAAATTGACAAATAGAATGCACCTAATTATAAAAAGTGTCTGCAAAGTCAAAATTATAAAGAATGAAAATAATAAAATCCCAATCCATTGAATCAAAAGCTTTGTGAATGTCAACTTTTAAAGCTATATTACCACCTAGACAATGCATATTAACCAAGTTGACATTTTTAGAAGCATAAGTTGACATTTTTAGAAGCATAAGTTGACATTTTTAGAAGCACTCGCAATGCAATCTTCTATATGGCGACCTTTGATAAACCTAAATTGTAGAGGAGACACTATCTCACTGATAAAAGAAGATATTCCATTAGCCAAAATCTTAGTAATAATTTTGAAAAAAAAAATTGTTAAGAATTACTAGTCTAAATTTTTCAACTGAATTAGCCCCTTGCACCTTAGGAATTAAAATCATGAAGCTTAAGTTGACATTAACCATAATGAAGCTTGTGGAAAAGAAACTTCAAGTAGCATCACAAACATTCTTACCCATAACTTTCCAACAATGTTTAAAAAATAAACCTATAAATCCGTTAGGGCTAGGAGCACTATGAGGATCCAAATCAAACACCACCTCTTTAATCTTATCAAAACTAGGAATTTTTTAAAGAGCAGTATTATGGTTATCACTAACCAAGCATGAAATGGAAGTGACTGAGGAAAAATCATTTTGCAAATTATCAGCCGTAAAAAGATTAGAAAAATAACCAATAATATGTTGTTCAATTACATTAGAATATGAAATAATAACATCATCAATAAGCATACTTTGGATACCAGATTAAGTGTGACGTCTAGCCAAAATACCATGATAATACTTGGAATTATGATCACCTTCATGCGACCTTTTAATAAGAGATTTGTATTTTGAAGACGATTAGTAAGGCGTTAATGAGCCATAAGCTCTCTAGAATGCAGATCATTGAAAAATCCAAACCACTCAATGTTAGAGTGGATTTGAAGCAACTCTTGCTTGGCAATAACAATAGAAAGATCTAGATGGCCAAAAACTTCTTAGTTCCAATTATGTAGGAATCCTCTAAGAAGCTTAAGCTTATACATTAACACAAACATCGGGTGACCAGTAATCAAAATAGAATGCCAAAAATTGGCCACTACTATAGAGAAATTATCATGATTTTGTTGGGTTTTGTGATACCTAATATGGTGGAAAATAAAAATTTTAACCATAAAACCCATAACCCGAATCCATGTAATTCAACTTAGATTAATTGAGAGGGTTTCCAAACACTCACTAAGATGATCTAATGGCAAGATAGTTAGAAGGAAGAGAGGGGGTTCACTCCAGTAACACCCTATTTTGAGCTTTTTGTATCTTCTTATCGGATTATAACGTCACCAAAAGATCACATCCTCTATGGTATCCATACAAATAAGATGATCCAAAGCAAGTAGGTCTATTAGAACCTTTATTGTCTCACAACACATTTTCTCTCTATGTCTTTTCTTTTATAAAAGAAGTATAGGAAAAAGAAGGAGAAAAAGTGGCTTAATTATAAACCTAAACCATAGAGAATGAGATGTATTTATAGCCATCCTCTTTAGGGTTTCATATATCTCCACTTACCAAAATAGTTTTAATAAGTTTAAACTTCTTTTTCTATTTTGATTCTAATTCTAAATTGGAATCCTTTCCTATTTATTTTAGATAATTCTTATCTTAAGTAAATTAGGAAATAAATACTAAGATATATATATATATATATATATATATATATATGTATAAAATTATCTCTATGTAAAATTATTATGCTTATTCTATCCTACACAACATTGGTAATGGGCCTAAAATTCTTATTTGAGCCCATAAGTCATAATTGGTCTCTAGTAAGACATTATGACTACCCAAGTTATGTTGAGGCCAATAATTTGACATAATATAATACACAGTGTGTAATATAGTCCTTTTGTCATATAATATCCTGATTGAACATAAGGCATGAATTATGTCATCCTTATATTATTCAATCATATTTTTCTTGATCCCAAGTAGATTGCTACTGATAACTCTTTATCATTCTAGCATGGCCATGCATTTCTCTTCAATCTAACTCATCGAGTGGCCTAACATATATGTGCTACTATAAACATGCATATATACATATATATATTTAGGGTTAAATATTATTTTAGATGTGTGTATATTAAAATAACTTGTGTGTGTGTATATATATATATATGTGTGTGTGTGTGTGTGTGTGTGTGTATGTAGTATATGTATATATACCAATATTTACCCATATTAATAGTTTATAATATATATATATATATATATATATATATATATATATATATATGTATATGTATATGTATATGTATATATGTGAAGAGAAGGACCAAACCGAAGACAAAAGCAACAAAAGAAAACAGAAGAAGAAAAAAAAAAGAAAAAATGAAAACAAGAAGCAAAGAAGCTTTTCGAGCCCTGCACCCTCTCCCTCTCCATCCCTCACCATCTCTCCCTTCTTCCTCACTGCGCCGTTCTCCCTGCCACCGCCTGAGAAGCCGTTGCCACCGTGAGAAGGAGCTTCAGGTGGTGCTGCTGTCGTTGTTTCTTCTCTTCCATCTTCGGCCAAGCTTCCTCCTCACTGTTGGAGTTTGATCCAACGCCATCCAAGCTTCCTTAACTTCCTTCATCCCCTTAGGTGTCTGTCCAAGCCAAGAGCCGCCGCTGCAACTCACCTCCGACGCCGGAATTGGTGGTTGAAGGTGAGTTGCTCTGTGTTGTTCTTAGGTTGATTTCAGGTTGTTTTCTGGTTGTTGATCGAAAATAGATGTTGATTTTAGGTTGTTCTTAGGTATATGTTGTATTATACCACTTAATTGCTTCAATTCGAATTTCTTAAACATTTTTCTTAATTTTCCTTAATTTACAGAATTTTTGCATAATTTTATTTAATTTTCTTAGTTGATGTATTGGATTTTATTTGGTTTAATTAGCAAAATTAGAGTAATTATAGTTAATTGTTTTTGGTATATTAATTTTATTTAAGGTTTTAGAATTTTGGTGTTAATTAGAGGTTTATATAAATTTAGGTATTTAATGGGTAATTATGTTAATTTCGAAAATTATTGTGAAAAAATTATAAAATTTTAATAATTAAAGTTATTAGTGAATGTTAATAATTATAGAACTCAAATTATAATTTTTGAGATTTTTATACTATTTTTATAAATTTTTTTGAGTTTATGTCAAATATGATTTTTAGGTTAAATTATATTTTTAGAAGAAATTATTGGTTGATTTTATGTTTTAATTATATTAGGAAGATTTATTTTGAGAAAATTAATTTTTGGCATAATTACATAATTTTAAGGAATTATTTTTAGTACTAATAGCACATTATGTAATTTATGTATTTTAGGGGGTAAAAATATAATTTTACGCTAATTATAGTTAAACATAAATTTTAGTTAATTTTATTAATATTTAAGAGGTTTAGAAAATTTTTATAAATTAATTGGTATTTTTACTTAAGTAGTGTTAATTTTAAATATTAATTCCAAATATTTTATATATATATAATACATTATAATGGTTTTAAATTGGGTTATAATTATATTTTGATGATGAAATGCTAATTTAGTCGTTTAATTTTTTTGAATAATTGAGATTTTATATATTTTATTTATTTTTAGTATATGTGTATGTGAAATATGTATTTTTGAGAAATAAATGCTATTAATTCTTGATATTTCGTTGAGTTGTGATCTCGATCGGGGCTAAATGTAGTTTTGGGAGCCCGACTCAAGTGTGGATGTTTGTGGATATTAGAAGTGCATTTTATGCAGGTCTAACTCTACCTTTGGTAGAGAGATGTCCGTTTTACAGAGGAGACTCTGCTGAAATTTTGATAGATTTTCTCGTAAAGCGTGATATTCATAAAATGTCTACCGTTAGTTAGGTTATCCTGTCTGTCGAGTCTTGTCAAGTTTTTCTCGAGTCAGCCTGGAATTTCATTGTTTTATTGATTATTGATTTCGATTCCTTAGTCATGTTTTAAAAGTCGATTTGTTATTTTCTTTTAGAGCATTTCAGAGCAGAAGTTGTGAGACCGAGGCAGACGCGTGGTCGTTAGCCTTCACATTCATATTGTAAGTCAATAGAACGATCTGTGCGTGTGTTTATTTAAAGAATGCATGCGTTCATATTTTTATTATATTGATTATATGATTTATTTACTTTAATGATGTTATTTAAGATTTAAACGCATTTTATTTATTTAAAAATCGATTTTGAGAAATTTTGGTAGAACGGGCTACCTGGTGGGCTTCACCAGGACTATGTGCACATGGTAGAGATTGAGAGATGGATCCGTAATATATATGATTGGTGAATGCTAAACTGGGACGGGTGCCTCGGTAGAAGCCTTTACTCTCGGGGACCGCCAGTGATTGTAAGGTTGATAATGGATTGGGATGGGTGCCTCGGTCGATGCCTTGCTCTCGGGGACCGCCAGTGCCATATATTGAGATTAAGTGAATGACTACGACTTGGTGCCTCGTTGATGCCTTTGCTCTCAGGGACCGGTAGTCTAGTTGGAATAAGTGGGCCCAGTTGGCCATGTAGATTTTTGGGTTCCGAGATTTTTCAAAAGCTATAAATATATCCTATAATTTATTTTTACTATAAATATATAGTTTTCAAAAAGGTTTTCAAACCGTACAGCTCTTTTTATTGACTTACTCAGTGAGGTCTGATTCCCCTCAATTTATTTTTTTTCAAGAGCTTGGGAGTTCGACCTCAGACTACCTCCACGCTGGGTTTCTTCTTCACCGGCTATTTTATTTAGGTCATTGTAAGTTGTACTGTGTGTTAATCTAGTTTGCTGTAGTAGTATATGTACTAAGAGTTGTATGTTTTAAGTATATTGTGTAGTTATTTATACGAACCACGCTTATGTATAAAGATTTAAGTTTAATTTATAATATGTGACGTTGAAGCACGTTTTATTTAGCACTGGAATTTGTTTATTTTTTTTAGAAAAATCAATTTGATAATGTGTTCTATTTTAAAATAAAGTTTTAAATTGTAAGGTGTTGTTTATCTTTTCTTTAAGGCTTACTACGAGTTTCGAGAGCCTTATGCCTTCCCATTCCCTAGTGTCGGTCACGTGCCCTCAGGTTCGGATCGTGACATCTTAATACTGCGCCAGAAGTTAGAAGTTGAAGAATCAAAATGGACTTTTAGTTCAGTCAAACAAAAAATATCAAGATTATGTAATCTACAAAAATTAGAAAGGGAATGCTAAGTGGGAGCATTTCCAATCCTCTATAATTCTAAGAGAGAATAATCATTATGATATTTGTTTGTGAGGCCTAGTCCTAGGTCTATTACTAGTCAAGACTGCATAAGAGGAAGGCTTTTTTGTTTTCTCTTACCTGACATTATTATTTAAGGATTTTTTTATTTTCAGTATGATTGGCCTAAGACTATCTGCTAATAGCATTCATCTTTGAAATAACAACTGGATGCGCTTGAGATTCCTATAGAGATGATACAAACTCATGCTTTACAGTATTGATAGCTATGTCTGCTGAATGTTGTGAATCATCATCATCAAAATGATCACTAAGTTCATCGTTAGAATGAAACTTATCCTTCTCATAATCTGATTCAGACTTGTCCTCTTTATGATTTAATTCAAACTTGTCCTTAATAGCCTAATGATCTTGTACCTATGTCCGAGATTGAGCATTAACATCATTTAATTTGTCAAAAATATTGGAGATAGGAATTGTTGCTAGAACAACCTCTAAAATATTTTCCTTTGCCTTCCATATTTTTCTAATCCTAGAATGACCCCTAGATTGGTTAGAAATATCATTTTTACACTAATTTTTTTATGATTGTTTAACCGGCAAAATATAGCATCATGTCTGATAGAAGAACATGTGCTACAATATTGTAATAAACTCTCATAACTGAGGTCCACATCAAATAAGGAACCTTCACACTCAAGTATGATTTGATATTAAAGAGGATTGGTAAGATCAATATCAATAAGGACTCTTGCAAAATGGTCATAATCCCTTTTAAGAGTAGGTATGTCTATGCACAAAGGGAATTCTAATGTTACACGTGATGTTTGTAAGAATTTAGGGATCCCATAATTCCTAAGGCAGCTTGTGAAACCTAGTCCCGACCTAGGTGGTAAAGGTTTTTTCTTTATATGGGTTAAATCTAGGAGTCCACCTTCACAAATGCAAAATTCCTGGTTTGAGATTCAACAATCCCCATCCCTAAACAACCTCTTTGTCTATAGCAGAATTAAGAAGAACCTGGTAAAAACCTTGACAAAGTGATATAAGTCTACAAGATTTCAGTCCCTACAACAAGGAAAGCCTTTCCTTTAATTTTGGAAGAGTTCAAGGTGTTTCACCTTTATTAATATTCACTCTAGCAATGAGTGAATGTTGACACAAAGCCAATCTCTTTCAGTATATATCTAAATTAATTTTTACCGCCTAACATATGCCTATCTTTGAAAGCGATGGAAAATCAAAACTCTGAACAGGTACAGAGATCGCCACAACTATTTTTTCCACAACAGCTTTAGCAAATGTTTTTTGTTGTATTGGTTTGACAATATTGTTCTGAATGAATCCATTAAAAGCAAACAGATCGGTGTGACTGAGAAAATCATTCATTGGAGGACAAACAAGATTAGGGTTTTCCACCATCATAGGGTTTTCCACATTATCATCCATATATATATATATAACTGAAAGAGAAGCAATAATCAAACCTTTATTTTATACTTATCAATCAACAATTTTTTTTTAAAAAAAAGACATATCCTTACCCAATTTTCACTAAATTTCCTACACACAACATAAATCTAAGAAATTATTAGAATATCGAATGAAAAACAAAAAGAAAGAAGATGTTAGAACAATTATATTTATTGACTTTTTCTACTTAATCTTGCTATGTCGCAAAAAAAAAAAAAAAAAAAAAAAAAAAAAAAAAAAACTCAGAGTTGGAGAAAGATAATTTAAGAAAAAAAAACTAATATATATATATATATATATATATATATATATATATATATTAAATGATAAATCCTAAATTCATTAAACATAAATTGTGACAAGTGTCTATTCTCATAATTTAGCATTTACTTATACTTAATTTTTACAATTTTGAATACTTTTGTTTAAAAAAAATTAAAAAACTAGTTTTTTTCTATATAACTCTGTTTTTTTCTTATGGAACTATATTATTTTTTTAATGAAACTAAAATACTATTTTATATATATATATATATATATATATATTAAATCACTCAAATATTTATTTTCAAACCATTAAAAATTTTATTTTTAAAAAAAATTAAAAATATAATTTTGTACAACATACGCATATATGACTGGTATTAAAATATAAATTGTCACGACCCGAACCCGAGGGCACGTGACCGGCACTAGGGAATGGGTAGGCATAAGGCCCCCGAAACCCGTAGTAAGCCTAAAGGAAAAGAAAATAAAACCATTCACATTTTAAACTTTACTTTAAAAAAAAACACATTATCAAACTGATTTTTCTCAATTTACACAAATTTAACTGTTTAATAAAATATGATTCAACATCTCATACTATAAATTGAATCTATGTCATATACATAAATGTATTTCGTACAAATAGACTACATAATTTAGTTTAAACCATACAAATCCTCAATACATATACTACTGCAGCATTCCTAGACTAATACACAATACAGCTTATAATGACCTACATAAAATCGCCGGTGAGGAAGAAATCCGGCGTAGAGGTAGCCTGAGGTCGAACTCCCAAGTTCCTAAAAAAATAAATTGAGGGGAATCAGACCTCACTGAGTAAGTCAATAAAAGAGCTGTACGGTTTAAAAACCTTTTTGAAAAACTATATATATTTATAGTGAAAGTAATTTATAATATATGATTATAGCTTTTGAAAAATCTCGGTAGAACCCTAAACCCAAAATTCTAAATGGCCAACCGGGCCCACTTATTCCAACTAGACTACCGGTCCCCGAGAGCAAAGGCATCAACCGAGGCACCAAGCCGCAGTCATTCACCTAATCCAAATATATGGCTCTGGCGGTCCCCGAGAGCAAAGACATCAACCGAGGCACCCATCCCAGTCCATTTTAACCTTACAATCACTGGCGGTCCCCGAGAGCGTAGGCTTCCACCGAGGCACCCGTCCCAGTTTAACATTCACCAAACATATATTACGGATCCATCTCTCAATCTCTACCATGTGCACATAGTCCTGGTGAAGCCCACCAGGTAGCCCCGTTCTACCAAAATTTCTCAAATCGATTTTAAATAATTAAAATGCATTTAAATCTTAAATAATAGCATTAAATTAGATAAATCATATAATCAATGTAATAAAATACGAGCGCATGCATTCTTTACATAAACACACGCACAGATTGTTCTATTGACTTACATGATGAATGTGAAGGCTGACGACCACGCGTCTGCCTCGGCCTCACGGCTTCTGCTCCGAGATGATCTAAAGGAAAATAATAATAGTTGACCTTTAAAATATGACTATGAAAATCGAAACCAAAAATCAACAAAGCAATGAAATTCCAAACTGACTCGACAGACAGGATTTAACCTAACTAACGGTAGAAATTTTACGGATATCACGTTTTATGAGAAAATCTACCGAAATTTTGGCAGAGTCTCCTCTGTAAAACGGACATCTCTCTACCAAAGGTAGAGCCAGACCTGCATAGAAAAATGCACTTCTAATTCCAAAACCATTCACACTCGAGTCGGGCTCCCAAAAATACAATTTGCCCCGACCGAGATCACAACTCAAATAAAATATCAAAAATTAATAATATTTGTTTCTTAAATACATATATCACATACATACATACTAGAATAGATGAAAATTATACAAAATCTCCATTATTCAAAATTGAGAAATTAAATTTGTATTCCAATCATATTAAAATTATAATTATAGCCCAAATTAAAACTAGTGCAATGTATTATATATATATATATATATATATATTGGAAATTTGATATTCAAAATTTACACTACCTAGGAAATTATGTCAATTAATTTATAAAAATTATCTAAACCCTTTAATTATTAATAAAACTAATTAAAATATATATATTTATCATATTAGTGTAAAATTACATTTTTTTACCCCCCCTAAAATACATAATTTACATAATGAGCTTTTAATACTGAAAATAATTCCTTAAAATTATTTAATCATGTCAAAAATTCATTTTCTCAAGATACATTTTCTTAACATAATTAAAACATTTAATTAACCAACAAATTTTCTCCCAAAAAATATTATTTAACCTAAAAAATCAAATTTGGCATAAACTCAAATATAGTTATAAAAATCTCAAAAATTATGACTTGAGTTCTAAAATTCATATTATTCACTAATATCCTCATTTATCAAATTTCATAATTTTTGACAATAATTTCCAAAAATTTACATAAACACCAATTATATACCTAAAATTTATAAAATCTATAATTAACTCCATAATTTTTTAGAACATCAATACCTCACAAATAATTAACACTAATTAACCTAATTACTATTTAACTCAAATAACAATTAACCAAACAACTAATAACTAAATAAAATCACATAAAAATTCAAATAAAAATTCTGAAAAAAAAATAACACACATTTACTAAAATTAACATCAACTTTTTTTTTTTGTTATTTAAAATACTAAACAACCTCACATAGCTAAAGAAAACTACCAAACTATCCGGATCAAAGAAAGGAAGAAGAGATCGGTGAGCATGACTTACTGTCGAGCTTGAAGGGCTGGGGAAGGGAAGCTTATTGTTGTCGGAAAGAATGGAGAAGAAGGAGCAGCAAGTCGTAGCTGAGAAGCAGCACCGGAAGTGGGGGACAGGAACTGGACAGAGTTGGACGAGTAGCTGTCGCGCGAGGAAGGAGAGTTGGCTGCCCGACGAGAAGAGAAGAAGAAGAAGGACAATCAGCAGCAGCAGAGAGGGCTGGGTGAGGATGGTGAGTAAGGGAGGAAGACGGGGGATGGGGCTGAGGTCGGGAACCTCTGCTGCTCTCTGCTCTATTATTTTTTTTTTTCCTTTTATCTCCCTTGTTTTCCGGTTTGGGTCACTACTATATGTATACTTATATATATATATATATATATATATATATATATATATATATATATATATATATATATATATATATATATATATATATATATATTATAACTATTAATTTATATAATTATACATATATGTGTATAGGCAATCATTGGTATGTATTACATATACTACATACACATATGCATATACACTAGCTATTTTAATGCACACACTTAAAATAATATTTAACCTTAAATATACACATAAGTGTGAATATATATATATATATATATATATACACATGTACATAGAAACACATATATGGCCTTAAAGTTTAATATAATTTAAAATAGCAATAATCAAAATAATAATAATGATAATAATAGACAATGAAATTCTAGACATTAAGTAAGTAATACTCACATATATTAATAGTCCTAAAATTAATATTAACATAAATATAATATAATGTAAAAGTAATTATTAATAACACTATTTAAAATCCCTTTATTTAAATAAATATATAGGGTATTACATAAATATTGTACAATTAGAACCACATGGCATTATATGTAAGTTATGAACAAATATGCAATCGTTCGCACCTATTGTAAAATCTTATCACGATATAAGTAAACGTTTAGTACAATACTTCTTATCACGATATAATCCGAGCCTTTTAATAATTGGTTAATATTTTTAAATATAAAGTTTACAACTGTGAAAAAATATAAATTTTACAAGTGTGAAAAAAGGAAAAAAATAGTAAATACCAATTAAAAAAAAAAAAAGGTTCGTATAAAAGAAAAAAATAAGCAATAGTAAAACCTCTGTTTCATCTATAATAATAAACAATAAAGAAAAAAAAAACACATTTCTACCCAATTTTCACTAAATCGTTTACACACAATCATTCAAGTAATTCAACTAATTTAAATTTGACTATGAGCTATAGTGTTTTAATGGAATTTTAAAGTAAAAAGCAATACTAATCCAAAAGAATCAATGATACTAAATCTTAATCAATAATACTCATAATGAGCAATAACTAAAATAACCCTTAAAATATATACTAAATAACTACTACTATTGCAAATTCTAAAACTAAACCAATCATTAGTTATAATGTTAAACAACTAAAGTAGCAAAGTTAAAGTACCATATAACCTAAGATAAAGTAGCCAATATAAAATAGAAAACACATAAAATAAAAATAAAAATAAGAAAATGAAAATAAAAAGGAAGAAATATCAAAATCAAAATTTGTCTCTCCTCCTACACTTATTATTGCCATTGTCCCTAATATAAAACAATAATTGTAAGCTCAAGTCTCATCCTTATCAGGGTGCTCTAATGCTTAGGAAGACATGAAAGCATGTGCTCCAGAAATTGATTTCCAAAACTGGATGTCAAAACATGATTAAACGCCATTTGATATTTCATAAAGTGATACTCAGTAGCAGTTAGGCAATTAGCAATAGGCAAATCAGTAGCCTGTAGACAAAATTGAGCATGGAGCTTGTGGGAGTATTATAAGAAATTTTGTCATCCAAAATTTAATTGATAACACCTTGAAGTAGTCTATATTGGCATATCGTGATATAAAGTTGTAATTAATGATGCATGCCCATAAGCACCCATTATAGAAGCACACATTCAAATCCTCATTTAAATGTAAATGTAATAATCCTATTTTTAAATTAATTTATTTTAAAATAAAATATACAGTGTTAATAAATTTAAAAATTATATTTAAATTATTCTATTATTTGTGATTATTAATTGACATTTTATATTGAATTATATATTCTATGTAAATATGTATTTTAGAAGTTAATAAACTTATATTAGGGTTTATATTATTATTCTTATTTTGAAAATTATTACTTTAATAATATTAATTTAAGTATTATATTATTTGATTGATTTACTTAATATTTTCTATATTATTAAATATTATTTAATTATTTCATAAATATAATTTAATATATATTTATCCTTATTATTTTTCAAGGCTGTTATATGTAATCATATAATATATAATTAATTAGGGTTTTATATTATATATATGTGTATTTTATGTGCATATATATATATATATATATATATATATATATATATATATATATATATATATATATATATATATATATATATATAGTATGTGTGTTATGGAGGTTAATACATAAGTTTATTATATTATTATAATATAAAATATATTATTTATACCTACAATAAACATATACATACATATACAAAACATAAAAAAAAAAAAAACAACAACACAACATCATCACCCTCACCTTCTCTTCCCGTTGCGTGATCCTGACCCATAGCCCTCACTGAGCCTCCCTCTCCTCTGGCCATCACCCACCGTCATTCCCTTCCTCTTCCTCATCTCCGACCACCAGCAACATCGCTAGCAACGCAAAGAAACTGGAGAAATCAAGAATCTCCATTAAAACCGGCCAAGCTTCATCCGGCCACCATTTCACGCAATTTCGGTGTCATTCTCCTCCTCTTGCACCGGTGAGAACCATTCCAAGCTTAGTTTGAGCTTTGATTGAGTTTTGTTGATTTTTAGTTTTTGAGCTCTAGGGTTTTGAAATTTTTTTTTAGCTTGATCTAGCTTGAATCTTGCAAACTCCTTTACAAATGTGATTCCTAAATGTAATAGCTCAATCTACCTCTATGAATTTTTGTATGATTTTTTTTGGAATTTATTTTGATTTTTGTATTTTTTGAATATTTTATTATTATTTTATTAATTTTCATAAATTAATTTATTAAATTATAAAATTGGTTAATTTAGTGATATTATATATTGTTATTAATTTTAGTGTTGAGAAATTAATTTTTGAGAATATTATATAATTTTTATGAATTTTTATAGTTTATGTTACAATTGAATAAGTAGGTTAGAGTTGGATTTTTTGTTGAAATAAAGGTTTAAATATGTGTTTTAGTTAATATTAATAATATATAAGTTGAGAAAATAATTTTTATGCATTTGTATAATTTTTATAGAATTTTTAGTAATAATAGTAAATTATGTATAATTTTGTATTATAGGGATAAATTCATAATTTTGTGTTAATTATGGCTAAATACTATATTTTAATTGGTTTTAATATTATTTGAGGAATTAAAATTATTTTTTTACAATTATTTACTATTTTTAACTAATTACTACTAATTTTTGAAAATTATTTTCAAATAATATATTACAAATTATTTTGGGTACAAAAATGGGGTTTAAAGTAATTTTGTTATATAATTAAACTATTTAAGTAATTAAATGTGAATTTTATTAATTAGAATTAAGTTGTGTTGTTTGGTTGGGTTGTGAACTCGATCGGGCTAAATGCAGTATTGGAGATCCGACCCGAGTATGGTTGAGTGTGAATGCTAAAAGTGCATTTTTCTATGCAGGAATGACTCTACCGTAAAGAGAGATGTCCATTTTACAGGGGAGACTCTGTCGAAATTTAGGTAGATTTTCTTATAAAACGTGACATCTTTTGTAATTTCCTAGCATAAATTAGGGTATTTCAATATATCGAGTCTTATCCAGTTTTTTTCTTATTCATTCTATAGTCTCGTAAATTTTTTTAATTTCCCTTCTTATTCCATAAGTATGATTTTGAAAATGAATATGTTATTTTTAGAGAGTACCGAAGCGGGAGCTTGTGGATTGAGGCAGACGCACGGTCGTCAACCATCTCGCTCATCTTGTACGTTAATGAACTGATATGTGCATGTGTTTTCTTTAAAATTGCGTGTGCTCATATTTTAGTATTATTTACATTATCGATTTGAAATAAATGTTGTTATAAAAAATTGTATTGCAATTTATTTATTTATTTAAAAACTAGTTTTGAGAAATGTTGGTCGAATGGGCTACCTAGTGGGTTTCATCAGGACCATGTGCACATGGTAGAAATTAAGAGATGGATCCAAAATATGTATGACTTGTGGTCATAAACTGGGACGGGTGTCTTGGTGGATGCCTTAGCTCTCAGGGACCGTTAGTGATGTGGAAAGTTAATAATGGATTGGGATTGGTGCCTCAGTGGACGCCTTAGCTCTCGGAGACCGCCAGTGCCATGTGTTTGGATTAAGTGGATGACTGCGGCTTGGTGCCTCGATTGATGCCTCTACTCTTGGGGACCGGCAGTCTATTTGGATTAAGTGGGCCCAGTTGGCCATTTAGAATTGGGTTTAGGGTTCTACCGAGATTTTTCAAAAGCTATATATGTATATATATATTATAAATTATTTTTACTACGTCTATACGGTTTTCAAAAAAGGTTTTTTAACTGTACAGCTCTTTTATTAACTTACTCAGAGAGGTTTGACTCCCCTCAATTTATTTTTTTCAAGAGTTTGGGATTTTTCGATTAGGCCTACTTCTCTTTACATTGTAGTTTTTTCATTGACTATTCTACGTAGGTCTATTTAGTTGTGATGAATTTATTTTCGCGTACTGCAGTAGAGAAAACAGTATAACTGAATATTTTATTTGGGATATCGTATATTTATAATATTGTGTACTGAGACATTATTATATAACTGAAGTTTATATATTTTATGCACTATGATATTATGGTTTAAATTATATTGAGAAAAATCAGTTTAATAATGTGCATTGTGATTTAATTATTTATTGTAAGGTTTTAAAGTTTTTAAATTCCGCATTTTCTTTTAAGGCTTACTACGGGATTCAGTAGCTTTATGTTTTCCCATTCCCTAGTGCCAATCACGTGCCCTGGGTTCTGATCGTGACTGTAATACCCTACGTTTTATTTAAATAAAGTAATAATTGAATTTGCATTATTAGTAATAATTTTAAATTATATTAAATAATTGTTAATTAGCTAGCTATATTATTATTATGTTAGGGTTATATATATATATATATATATATATATATATATATATATATATATATATATATATATATATATTACATGTATTAGGCCTAAAAACAACAAGATTAATATAAAATAATTTATACTTACAAAATAGTCAAATAATAGTTAATACTATAGGAAATATAATTCACTAAAATAATAATTACATAACCCTAACATAATAATATAGCTAGCTAATTAACAATTATTTAATATAATTTAAAATTATTACTAATAATGCAAATTCAATTATTACTTTATTTAAATAAAATGTAGGGTATTATAGTCACAACCAGAACTCAGGGCATGTGATCGGCACTAGGGAATGGAAAAGTATAAAGCTACCGAATCCTGTAGTAAGTCTTAAAAGAAAATGCAAAATTTAAAAACTTTAAAACCTTACAATAAATATATAAATAAATAAATAAATATATATATATATATACATACATATAGTCAAATAATAGTTAATACTATAGGAAATATAATTCACTAAAATAATAATTACATAACCTTAACATAATAATATAGCTAGCTAATTAACAATTATTTAATATAATTTAAAATTATTACTAATAATGCAAATTCAATTACTACTTTATTTAAATAAAATGTAGGGTATTACAGTCACAACCAGAACCCAGGATACGTGATCGGCACTAGGGAATGGGAAAGTATAAAGCTACCAAATCTCGTAGTAAGCCTTAAAAGAAAATGCAAAATTTAAAAACTTTAAAACCTTATAATATGAACCCTAAAAGGGATCAAAAGTGCCTAAATATTAAGAATTCAAGCTAATTAATTTAATTTCCTATTTTGAAATTAATTAGCTTGATATGGATGAATTTTGGAGTTATTCCTATTTTGGAGTCAATAAGGAAGATTCAAGAAGATTCTAGAAGATGTGAGAAGATTCAAGAATATTCCAAGTCAAAGTCAACAAGTCAAAGTCATAGTCAAATAGTCAACAAATCAAAGTCAAGGGTCAACGGTCAACATATGACATGACATGCTTCTATTCTTAGTTGTCATGAGTTGTCATTTTACTTAATTGTCATGAGTTGTCATTTTACTTAATTGTCATGACTTGTAATGAGTTGTCAATTTTGACTTTTCAAAGATGAGTTGTTATGAGTTGTCATTAGTTATCCTATTTTGAAGGAAATCTCCTTAATTAAGGATTTTCCTATATAGGTATCTTTGGGAATAAGGAATAGAACCTTTTCCTTTAAGGATTAGGTTGTTTACATGCCTATATAAGGGCTAACCCTATGACATACAAATTTTAAAAAAAACATTGAAATATTAAAAGTGAGGTTTTTCCTTAAACTTTGTTCTTTTGAAACTTTGCAAGTTTACTTGAATTGTTTCACTTCTACCTTTCATTATAATTGCTAGGTTAGATTAAACTTAGAATTGTGTGATTGTTCATCTTATCATAGCTAAGTATCATGCTTCAAATTAATAAGCAAGGGGTTTAGCTCCATCTTCACAACCTCATCTTGACGATCTTGGGCAACGATTTCAAAGTTGGATGCGCGTTCTATCTCTGTTATAGGTAATAATATGAACCCTAAAAGGGATCAACAACGTCTGAATATGAAGAATCCAAGCAAATTAGCTTAATTTCCTATTCTGAAATTAACTAGCTTGATTGGATGAATTTTGATTTATTTTCCTATTTTGGAGTTAATAAGAAAGATTCTAGAAGATTCTAGAAGATGTGAGAAGATTCAAGAATATTCTAAGTCAAAGTCAAATAGTCAACAAGTCAAAGTCAATGGTCAACGGTCAACATATGACATGGCATGCTTCTATTCTTAGTTGTCATGAGTTGTCATTTTGCTTAGTTGTCATGACTTGTAATGAGTTGTCAATTTTGACTTTTCAAAGATGAGTTGTCATTAGTTATCCTATTTTGAAGGAAATCTCCTTAATTAAGGATTTTCCTATATAGGTATCTTTGGGAATAAGGAATACAACCTTTTCCTTTAAGGATTAGGTTGTTTACATGCCTATATAAGGGCTAACCCTATGACATACGAATTTAAAAAAAAGCATTGAAATATAAAAAGTAAGGTTTTTCCTTGAACTTTGTTCTTTTGAAACTTTGCCAGTTTACTTGAATTATTTCACTTCTACCTTTCATTACAATTGCTAGGTTAGATTAAACTTATAATTGTGTGATTGTTCATCTTATAATAGCTAAGTATCTTGCTTCAAATTAATAAGCAAGGGGTTTAGCTCCATCAACACAACCTATCCTTGATGATCCTTGGGCTAATATTCAAAGTTGGATGCGCGTTCTATCTCTGTTATAGGTAGGGTTCGTATCAGTTTGGTATCAAAGCCAAACTTCAAGGTTTGGTTACGTATCCTTTAATTTTCATGTATTATCTATTCTTTTCTTCTTCTCAATTCTTCATAATTTGAAAAAAAAAACAAAAAATTGAAATTAAACTAATTAGCTTGAATTCTTAATATTTAGGCACTTTTGATCCCTTTTAGGGTTCATATTACCTTACAATAAATAAATAAATAAATAAATAAATATATATATATATATATATATATATATATATATATATATATATATACCGAATCCCGAATCCTAGGGCATGTGATCGGCACTAGGGAATGAGAAAGCATAAAGCTACCGAATCCCGTAGTAAGCCTTAAAAGAAAATGCGAAATTTAAAAACTTTAAAACCTTACAATAAATAAAAAAAATATATATATATATATAGGTATAGATTCAAAGAAAAACTCGAAAACCACCCCAAACCTCAGCCCCTCCTCCCTGTCCATCACCGTCACCGCCACTTTTCCTCTCCCTCCGGTGCGTCTCGACCTCCTAGAGCCGCCATTACCGTCGCCAGCTTCTTCTTCCTCTCTCTTTTCTTCCATTTTCGATGCCCTGTTTCCTTTCACTCTCGGTTAAAGCTGCCTCGTCACTGTCGGAGCTGGATCCGGCACCACCGTAGCTCCCTCAGCCTCCCTCACCCTCTCAGACATCAATCCATGCTAAGACCCGTTACTACAACTCATCTCCGGCGACGGCATTGAAGGTTGAAGGTGAGTTGCTACAGGTTGATTTTTGGTTGTCTTGGGGTTGTTTCCTGGTTGTTTGAGTGGATGTATGTTTTAATCTTTATTTATTCTAAGCTAGATGATGAATTATACTAATTTGGTTATTCAAATCCGATTTTTTGTGCATTATTTTGATTTACAGAATTTTTGTTTGATTTTATTTAATTTTTATTTGACTTTATTTGAATTTTTTTAGTTTAATTAGTAATTAGGGTAATTAAGGTTAATTATTTGTAATGTATTGATGTTTATTTAAGATGTTTTAGAAATTATAGAGTTAATTATAAATTTTGTAAATTTTGGGTATTTAATTAATATTTTTATTAATTTCGAAATTATTGTTAAAAATTATGAAATTTTGATAATTGATATTATTATTAAATGTTATTAATTTTGGAATTTAAACTATGGTTTTTGTGATTTTTAAACTATTTTTATAAATATTTTTAAGTTTATGTCAAATGTGATTATTAGGTTAAATTATATTTTTTAGAAGAAATTAATAGTTATTTATATGTTTTAATTATGTTAAGATGTTTAATATAGAGAAAAAGATTTTTAGACGTTTGTATAATTTTCCTATTAGTTTAGGTAAATATGTAATTTGACGCTAATTATAATATATATATTTTAATTAGTTTTATTAACATTAAGAGGATTAGAGATATATTTTTATATATGTATTAATAGATAATTTTCATTAAGTGATATTAATTGTGAGTGTTGTTTATATATATATATGTTGGGTTGTGAAATTTTATTTTTAAAATCTATATTATTAGACGAATTTTTTTTTCTATGGCTAATCATTTTTGTGATGTGTATTTTTGGGAAAATAAATGATTTAAATTCTTGGTGTTTTGTTGAGTTGTGATCTCAGTCGGGGCTAAGTGTAGTTTTAGAAGCCCGACTTGAGTGTGAATGTCTTTGAATATTAGAAGTACATTTTCTATGCAGGTTTGGCTCTACCTTTGGTAGAGAGATGTCCGTTTTACTGAGGAGACTCTATCGAAATTTCGGTAGATTTTCTCGTAAAACATGATATTCGTAATAATTTCCACCGTTAGTTAGGTTTTATCTTGTCTATCGAGTCTTGTCCAGTCTTCCTTGAGTCAGTCTAGAATTTCACTGCTTTTGTTGATTTTCGATTTTAATTTCATAGTCATGTTTTAAAAATCGATCTGTTAATTTCTTTTCTAGAGCATATCGGAGCGGAAGCCGTGAGATCGAGGCAGACGCGCGGTCGTCAGCCTTCTCATTCATCTTGTAAGTTGATAATATAAACTGTGCATGTGTTTTATTTAAAGATGCATGCGCTTATATTTTTATGTTAATATTATATGATTTATTTAATTTAATGCTGCTATTTAAGGTTTAAAACACATTTTATTTATTTAAAAAATCGATTTTGAGAAATTTTGGTAAAACGAGCTACCTGGTGGGCTTCACCAGGACCGTGTGCACATGGTAGAGATTGAAAGGTGGATCCGAATTATATATGACTGGTGAATGTTAAACTAGGACGGGTGCCTCAGTGGAAGCCTATGCTCTCAGGGACTGCCAGTGATTGTAAGGTTAATAATAGACTGGGATGGGTGCCTCGGTTGATGCCCTAGCTCTCGGGGACTGCCAGTGCCATATATTTGGATTAAGTGAACAACTGTGACTTTGTGCCTCGGCTGATGCCTTTGCTCTCGAGGACTGGCAGTCTAGTTAGAACAAGTGGGCCCGATTGGCCATTTAGGATTTTGGGTTTAGGGTTCTACCGAGATTTTTCAAAAGCTATATATACATATTATAAATTATTTTTACTATTACTATATGGTCTTCAAAGAGGTTTTCAAACCGTATAGCTCTTTTATTGACTTACTCAGTGAGGTTTGATTCCCCTCAATTTATTTTTTCAGGAGCTTGGGAGTTCAACCTCAGACTGCCTCCACGCTCGATTTCTTCATCACCGACCATTTTATGTAGGTCATTGTAAGCTGTACTGTTGTAATGTTCTAGGAAGCTGCAGTGGTAACTGTACTCTGAATTGTATGACTTAAATATATTTGAGTATTTTACTTATATGCACCACGTTTATGTATAATGATTTAAATTTGATTTATATATATGACGCTGGAAATATTTTAATTATGTACTCAATTATGTTTTAATTTTAGAAAAATTAATTTGATAATGTGCTCTATTTTAAAATAAAGTTTTAAATTGTGAGGTTTTATTTTTCTTTTCTTTTAGGCTTACTAAGAGTTTCAGGGGCCTTATGCCTTCCCATTCCCTAGTGTCGGTCATGTGCCCTCAGGTTCGGGTCGTGACAAAGTTGGTATCAGAGCATAAGTTCGATTAATTGTCTACGTCTGTCTTTCTGTGTAACTACTGTAGCAATAGGGTTGATAATTGTCTTTGAGATGTTCCTGTTTCTAATTTCGTGTTGCGTTAAATATACTTACTTTATTTTGAATTCAATTTTCCTTATCTTTTTCAGAATGAGGCGTGTGCGCACCGACCCCGATGCCGATCCAACCCTTAGACTTGATGAGTAGTCTGTGCACGATGAGGCTCCCCCTCCTGCTCCATGTCGTAGGGGTAGAGGTAGAGGCAGAGGTCGAGCCAGGGTATCTGCAGCTGAGATTCCTGATCAGCAGCCAGTCGAGCCTAAAGCCCTAGCCGTTGACCCCACAGCCCTAGCCGTTGACCCCACAGCCTTGTAGTGGGACTGGCAGGAATTAATCAGGGTCTTGCAACATTGAATCAGGCGATGCCCCTTGTACAGTAGATGCTACAACAGAGGAATTATAGGATAATAGATACTGAGGCAGCACTTCTTTACTCCCAGATCGGTAGAGTTTCTTTTGACGGTACGGATGATGCCTTAGACTTCATTAATGCTATTAAGGCATGTACCAGGACAGGACACACGGATTATCAGAGGATAATGATTATGGAGTTGTCAGTTCAAGCCGTAACTCAAGACTGGTTTATGCAGTCGATTCAGCCATCTATGAACGAGTTGACTTGGCCAGAGTTTAAGGACCGCTTCTTGAGATTTTTCTATCCTCCAGCCACCAGAGATGCCTACAGGTGGCAGTTGCTCCACATCACTAGAGGGGATAGATCAGTGGAGGACTACACCAGGGAGTTTAATAGGCTATCCTAACATACAGAGGATATCATGAGGGACCCTTACAAAGCAATAGAGTTGTATGTTACTAGTTTGGGACCCACTTTTATTAGTATGCGTACCAAGGACCGTACCCTAGAGAGTGTGATTGAGGAGGCCTGTTTGATTGAGAGGTAACATATTCGCCAGGGCACCATGATAGATCCCTATATAGTTGGTGGTAGTGGATATGGTGTAGCTCTCGGGTATCAGCAGCCAACATTTCACATTGGTAGTTCGAGTCAGCAGGCTGTGGGTAGTTCACAGCAGGGTGGTAGGAGGTCCATGACTCACCGAGTTGGTCGCCATGGTTATGCCATGAACAAGAGAAGTGGTAAAGGTCACAGATTCAGTACTGGAGTCAGTAGCAGTAGTAGTGGGCAGAGCTCCGGACAGAGTAGTTCTAGGTCTGGGGCCAGTGCATGTGCGAGTTATGGATGATTTCATCAAGCCCATGTCATTTATTATTGGGCGCTTGTTTCAGATGTGGACAAGTTGGTCATCTTGCCAGAGCTTGTCCTCACTCAGGATATCAGCCACAGTATGCTCAGGGTTCGTCCTCATCAGTGGCTCAGCCCTACTATCCGATGCCCCAGTAGTATAGAGCACCAGTACAGCCACAGCAGAGGCCGCCATAGCTTATGGGTCAGTAAGGCCGAGGTTCAGTTGGTAGGCCTAATGGTTGTGGGTTTGTGCATCGCTCGACATCTCTGTAGGCAGGTTGTCGCCAGGCTCGAGTGTTCACTTTGACACCACGGGATGCTCATACTTCGAATGCAATGGTAGCAGGCATTCTCTCAGTATGTGCACTTGATGCTAGAGTATTGTTTGACCACAGTGCCTCGCATTCATTCATTTCTCCTGTGTTCGCTTCGAGAATCGAGTAGCAGCCTTCCAGGTTGTCCTTTCCTTTATATGTGTCGACTCCTCTTAGTGATGAGTTAGAGATAGATATTTTCTTTCCTTCATGTCCGGTATTGGTTGATGGTAGAGAATTATTGGCGGACTTGGTGTTGCTTGATGTGTTGGAATTTGATGTCATTTTGGGTATGGATTGGTTGTCGAGGTATTATGCTTCTGTGAATTATCGAGAGAAAGAAGTGGTGTTCAGAATTCCAAATGAAGAAGAATTTTATTTTAAAGGCGAAAAGAGCTCCATGCCTCGTAATCTCATTTCTACCATTACAGCCCAAAAGATGCTTAGAAGGAGTTATCAGGGTTATTTGGCAGTGGTAAGGGATGTTGATTAAGTGAATGGGGTGATCGAACAGGTGCCAGTGGTGTGTGAATTTCTGGATGTCTTTCCTGAAGAATTACCAGGATTACCACCAGACAGAGAGATAGAGTTCTATATCGATGTTATACCTGGTACAGATCCTATTTCTATACCACCCTACAGAATGGCACCAGCTGAATTACAGGAGTTGAAAGAGCAGTTACAGGAGTTACTTGATAAAGGTTTCATAAGGCCTAATACATCACCTTAGGGTGCTCCGGTGTTGTTTATGAAGAAGAAGGATGGTAGCCTTCGACTCTGTATTGATTACAGGCAGTTGAATAAAGTCGCCATCAAGAACAAGTATCCACTTCCAAGGATTGATGACCTGTTTGATCAAATTCAAGGTGCTACATCCTTCTCTAAGATAGACTTGAGATCTGGGTATCACCGGTTGAGGATCAGAAGAGGTGATGAGCCCAAGACAGCATTTCGGATGAGATGTGGCCATTATAAGTTCTTAGTGATGTCCTTTGGGTTGACTAATGCTCTAATAGCCTTTATGGACTTGATGAATTGGGTATTTAGGCCATACTTGGACCGGTTTATAATAGTCTTCATTGATGATATCTTAGTTTATTCCAAGAATGAAGCTGAGCATGTTATGCATCTGAGAAGGGTACTTCAGACTTTAAGGGAGCACAAGTTGTATGCCAAGTTTTCAAAGTGCGAGTTCTGGTTGAACCAAGTGGCATTTTTAGGCCACATGGTTTTTACGGATGGCATACAAGTGGACCCTAAAAAGATAGAAGCTATTACGGAGTGGTCAAGGCCGACTACAGTTAGAGAAGTATGGAGTTTCCTGGGTCTAGCCGGCTATTATAAGAAATTTGTGAAGGACTTCTCTAAAATTGCCATACCTTTGACAAGGTTGACCGAGAAGAGTGCTAAATTTATGTGGACAGATAGATGCGAAGAGAACTTTCAGTTATTGAAGGATTTGTTGACGTCAGCTCCAATTCTGACTTTGCCTTTTGGAAATGAAGGGTATACAGTGTATTATGATGCTTCTAGAGTAGGATTGGGCTGTGTGTTGATGCAAAATGGCTAAGTGATTGCTTATGCTATGAGGCAATTGAAGAAGCACGAGCAAAACTATCCTACTCATGACTTGGAGATGGCTGCCGTTGTGTTTGCTTTGAAAATATGGAGGCATTACTTGTATGGGGTGACATGTAAGATATACACTGATCATAAGAGCTTGAAATATATCTTCCAGTAGAGGGACTTGAATTTGAGGCAGAGAAAATGGATGGAACTTCTTAGGGATTATGATTACTCCATTTTATACCATCCAGGCAAGGTGATTGTTGTTGCTGATGCTTTGAGTAGGAAGTCAGTGGGCAGTCTTACCCACATTAGCACAGAAAGGAGGCCCATTGTTAAAGAGTTGCATGGGTTGATTGATCAAGGGTTGCAGATGAAAGTTATTTGAAAGTGCCTGTTAGCTCAATTCAAGGTACGATCGGTGTACTTGGATCGAGTTAAGGCAACTTAAAATAGAGACCCACAGTTGCAGAGGACTATATATGAAGTGCAACAAGGGCAGTCAAGGGATTTTGTGATTGACAGAGAAGGTGTGTTGCGGTTAGGCACTAGGATTTGTGTGCCAGATGTTGACGACTTGAGGAAGGAAATCATGGAAGAAGCACATTTTTTTTGCTTATAATATTCATCCAGGTTCTACCAAGATGTATCATGACTTGAAAGATACATATTGGTGGAATGGAATGAAGAGGGACATTGCAGAATTTATGTCTAGATGTCTGACTTGTCAACAAGTGAAGCTTGAACATCAGAGACCCTCAGGATTGTTGTAGCCTATGCCAATTCCTGAATGGAAATGGGACATGATAACTATGGACTTTGTGTCTGGGCTACCTCGGACTACTGGAGGTTATGATGCAATATGGGTGATTGTTGATAGGCTAACTAAGTCAACACACTTTCTACCAATAAAGAAGACATACTCTACTGATAGACTGGCGAGACTTTATGTCAATAGGATTTTTTGCCTACATGGAGTACCGATGAGCATAGTGTCGGATAGAGGAGCCACATTCACCTCAGTCTTTTGGTAAGAGTTACACAAGGCCTTGGGTACCAGATTAGATTTCAGTACGGCCTTCCACCCTCAGACAGATGGTCAGTCAGAGAGGACTATCCAGACGTTAGAAGATATGCTAAGGATGTGTGTAATGGACTTTAAAGGACAGTGGGATTCGCACTTGCCATTGATTGAGTTTGCCTACAATAATAGCTATCATGCTAGCATTGAGATGGCTCCATATGAGGCATTGTATGGTAGGAAGTGTAGATCACCTTCATGTTGGGAGATTGGTGAAAGACAGTTAACGGGTCCAGAGTTGGTGCAAGTGACTTCAGAGAAGGTCCCCATTATACAGCAGAGATTAAAAATAGCCTTCAGCAGATAAAAGACCTATGCTGACCCTAGGAGGAAGGATGTATCCTTTATGGTTGGAGACATGGTGTTCCTGAAGGTGTCTCCAATGAAAGGAGTTATGAGATTTGGCAAGAAGGGTAAACTAGATCCTAGATACATTGGACCATTTGAGGTTCGGTCTAGAGTGGGTGAAGTGGTGTATAGGTTGGTGTTACCACTAGAACTATCGAGAATCCATCATGTATTTCATGTGTCTATGCTGAGGAAATACATTCCCGATCTGTCTCATGTGTTGCAACCTCAAACTGTAGAGCTTAGCAACGATTTGACTTATGAGGAGTACCCAGTGGCGATTGTAGATCGCCAAATCTGTAGTTATTTATATGTTTTAATTATGTTAAGATGTTTAATATAGAGAAAATGATTTTTAGACGTTTGTATAATTTTCCTATTAGTTTAGGTAAATATGTAATAGTTTTAGAAGCCCGACTTGAGTGTGAATGTCTTTGAATATTAGAAGTGTGTTTTCTATGCAGGTTTGGCTCTACCTTTGGTAGAGAGATGTCCATTTTACTGAGGAGACTCTGCCGAAATTTCGATAGATTTTCTCGTAAAACATGATATTCGTAATAATTTCTACCATTAGTTAGGTTTTATCTTATCTATCGAGTCTTGTCCAGTCTTCCTCGAGTCAGCCTAGAATTTCACTGTTTTTGTTGATTTCGATTTTAATTTCATAGTCATGTTTTAAAAATCGATCTATTAATTTCTTTTCTAGAGCATATCGAAGCAAAAGTTGTGAGATCGAGGCAGACGCGTGATCGTCAGCCTTCTCATTCATCTTGTAAGTCGATAATATGAACTGTGCATGTGTTTTATTTAAAGATGCATGCGCTCATATTTTTATGTTAATATTATATGATTTATTTAATTTAATGCTGCTATTTAAGGTTTAAAACGCATTTTATTTATTTAAAAAATCGATTTTGAGAAATTTTGGTAGAACGGGCTACCTGGTGGGCTTCACCAGGACTGTGTGCACATGGTAGAGATTGAAAGGTGGATCCAAATTATATATGACTGGTGAATGTTAAACTAGGATGCATGCCTCAGTGGAAACCTATGCTCTCAGGGACAGCCAGTGATTATAAGGTTAATAATGGACTGGGATGGGTGCCTCGGTTGATGCCCTAACTCTCAGGGACCGCCAGTGCCATATATTTGGATTAAGTGAACGACTGTGACTTTGTGCCTCGATTGATGCCTTTACTCTCAGGGACCGACAGTCTAGTTGGAAAAAGTGGGCCCGATTGGCCATTTAGGATTTTGGGTTTAGGGTTCTACCAAAATTTTTCAAAAGCTATATATACATATTATAAATTATTTTTACTATAACTATATGGTCTTCAAAAAGGTTTTCAAACCATACAGCTCTTTTATTGACTTACTCAATGAGGTCTGATTCCCCTAAATTTATTTTTTCAGGAGCTTAGGAGTTCAACCTCAGACTGCCTCCACGCCCGATTTCTTCATCACTAGCCATTTATGTAGGTCATTGTAAGCTGTACTATTGTAATGTTCTAGGAAGTTGTAGTAGTAACTGTACTCTGAATTGTATGACTTAAATATATTTGAGTATTTTATTTATATGCACCACGTTTATGTATAATGGTTTAAATTTGATTTATATATGTGACGTAGGAAATATTTTAATTATGTACTCAATTATGTTTTAATTTTAGAAAAATTAGTTTGATAATGTGCTCTATTTTAAAATAAAGTTTTAAATTGTATGGTTTTATTTTTCTTTTCTTTTAGGCTTACTATAGGTTTCAGGGGCCTTATGCCTTCCCATTCCCTAGTGCCGGTCACGTGCCCTCGGGCTCAGGTCGTGACAGTGACAGTAAAATTGATTATTAAATCATTATGCCCAAACTTATTGACTTGCCACTGGCAATAACATAAAGAAGAACTACCTTTTCTTATTTTTACTTGTATCCAACAAATGTAAAATGGGCATCAATTTGGCATCGATGAAGTAGTGCGATGTTTTTTTTTCTTATTCAACACTTATTTTGGAAAATTGACTACTTCTCTTTTCTTAAGCTTTTATTGTATGTACAATTGAGCAAGGTATTAAATCACCTCTTCATAATCTAATTCCTCCTTCACATGCTAGGGATGCTCATTACTTTCAATATCTTCTAATTCATATTAGGCATTTATAACTGTTTGACAAAAATTAACTTGATTTCTTATGATTTTGGTGGTCATGAACATTAGCATAAAACTCTCCCACTATGGGTGTCATCGTAGCCTCCAAACATTCCACAAATTTCAATTTATTTTCTATCCATTACTTGTTTACATAATTCCTTTCAATCTAATAAGGAAAGAAAAGCATATTAGAGTTAAAAGGAGATGCCTCACTTGATGACTAAAGGTCGGCTTACGATATCATGCATGTATTGCTTAAATGCATTACTACTCACAAAGCAAGTATTATCATATGAAGTGTTACTCTCTTGATGAGTGCATTTAGGAGCCACTACAAAATATAAAAATCAAACTAAATCCAAAAATAAAAATTAATATAACTCACAAATAGTCATACAATTTTAATCAAATTTATAGAAAAATTGCAAGGTAATGATATTTCCAAATCAACAAAATCCAATTTCAAAATCTAAAATCAAATAGAAATATAGTTATATACATTTGAGTAAACCATGAAAATTTTAAAGGCACATAAACAATATTGATTGAAATTGAAATGGTATTTATTAACAAGTCTACGGGGTTTGAAAGTGTTGGTCCACGCATACATTTGTGGATTTATAAATGAGGTTGAATTCATATAAGATAAAATCAATTAGTTTATGTTAAGGTTCAATCTACACCACTTATAAGTTCTTTATTGCTTTGCACATTTTCAATGTAGGATTCCAACACTCCCTCTTAAGTGTAACTAGGCCTGGACTAGTAACACTTGCGAAACACAAATGGGTCGCACTCAATGACTCCCAACGACTCAAATGGGATTACAAATGGGCCGCACCCAACTCTAGGACTTAAACACGAACCCGAGAATAGTGCTCTGATGCCATGTTAACAAGTCTGTGAACCTCGAGAGTATTGACCCACGCATACACATGTGGACTTATAAATGAGGTTGAGCCCATGTAATACAAAACTAATTGCCTTGTGTTAAGATTCATTCTATACCACTAATAAACCTTTTATTACTTTGCATATTTTTAATGTGGGATTCCAATAGTATTAAAGCACAAAATTCAAAAATTCACATGAATAATATTAAAGTGTATATATATATATATATATATATATATATTGGATCAATATCAAAGTGTTAAAAATTGCATAGAATTGATGATATAATAAATAAAATTTAAAAGCCCCAAATTTTAGAAACCATAGGTTAATCTACAACTAAGTTAGACCATTAAACAAAAAACAATAAAATTAAATAAGAAGGAAAATTACTTAATTTTAAATAGAAGACAAGAAAATAAAAGTAAAAGATGATTTTAATGTTGAGTGAAGAGTTGACGAGACTGGAGGAAGAGAGAAAAGAGAGAATGAAAAGAAAAAGTAAATGAAATTGGAGTTTTAGAACTAAAATCTACAACAACGCTAAAATCAAGCACTATGGAGCTGAAACCAAAGTATTGTGTTGTTGAAATCAAGCATTGTGACTAGAGTTGAGTAGGAAATGGAGAAAATACCGAATCGAACTGAAAGATAATAAAATCATATCAAACTGAATAAATTTAATTTTGAACTGAATTGTATCGAACTTTATGGCTGATTTGGTATGACATTGGATATTTACAAAACACCAAACAGAGAATCATACCAAATTATACCGAAACTATACCAAACCAAAAACTGCTACTGCTACTACTACTACTATTGCTATTACTGCTACTGCTACTACTGGTAATGTTGCTGCTACTATGCTACTGCTACTACTACTATTATGAGAAATAAGAAAATTATTATTATTATCAACAATAAGTAAAAATGTGGATATTACATTATATTTCAATTTAAAATAAAAAATATGAAATATGAAAATGAACATTGTATGATTTTAAATATTATAATTTTTAACTAAAGTATGTTGTTATTATTATATTTGATAACTTATTAATTATTATATTTGATAACTTATTAATAAATAATATTATTGATAGGCCAACTAAAAAATTACATAGTTGTTTCAACAAAAACAATGGATAATAAATATAATTTAAATTAATAATATAAATTTATTTATTACATAAATTTCTAAAAATTCATTTTGAATCTTATCATACCGATCCATTTTAATCGAATCAAATTTTGATACCAAACCATTCCGAAAAATGAGATGGTACTGGTATGGAGATTTTTAAATTAGGTACTGGTACTAGAGATTTAATTTTTAAAATCCCTAAAATATGGTACAGTTTTGGAGATTTTAAATCTCCATCTTTACTCGACCCATGCTCACCCCTAATTGTGATATTGAAATAAAGTACTATAATGCTTCACATGTAAATTTGAGTTTCCATATTGTAGTACTTAAGACAACATTGGCTATAGATGTAGTATAACAGTGTTGTAAACTAGTGTCATAGCACTACATAGGCAGCCAAAGGCTTTTGCATAAATTAATAAATGAAAAGCAATACTAATTGAATGAAAATCAAAAGAAAAGTAATGAAAATGGTTGCCTCCCATATAACACTTAGTTTATAATCTTTAGCTTGACTTTATATGAGAGTTAAGGTGTATTAGGAGAATTGAGATGGGAGATTTCAAGTGTGCCTTTAAAGTATGAGGGGGTAAATAGGGCTAATGAATGATTAAAATAAAATTAAAATAATTGAGTAAGAATTAAAAGAAAATTGAGATGGGAGAATAATCAACTTAAGAATTTAAGGAGTTCATATTCTTCAATAATCCTATGTCTCAACCTAACTTATCCCTATGTTAGGATTTTGAATTACCATAATATATTCCGCTAGATTGATTTTACAACTTGATTTTAGGCTCAACTCAAGCCTTACAACTTGATTTTCAAGGCTCGCTCAAAAACTTATACACAAGTGTTTAGGCTCACACTAAAACTAATTTTCCAAATGCTGTAATAGCTAAACACTTAAACCAATTCCTTTAGAATAGATTCTCACTTACCATTTTCTTAATCCCAGAAAATAGAAGAATAAGAAATTCTATTCTAACACTCGCTAACTTTTATAAGAGTTATACAAATATAAAATGAATTTGAAAGAGTATTTTGAGAGCTTAATTGAATGCTTGAGAGTATATAAATGATAAAAAAATTTTCTTAATCTCTAAATGTAGAAATGAGTTTGTATTTATACTTAAGCAATTCAATTATAGCTATTAGAAATAAAAATTTAATTTCCAATAAATTCAAATTTCATTGAAATGAAATTTGGACTTTTAAGCAATAATTAACTTGGTCGTGGTTAGGATTCCATCAATCCTGGTCGGGATACTCAAAAGATAGTCATTTATAGCCATTTAATTTGAATTTTTAACTGATCCTAAGCATCATCCCAATTGAGACTTGGATCGGGATTTATTCTGGAAAATCTTTAGAAGATTGCTTCAATTGGTCCCGGTCCAGCTTGCTTGGTCTCAGTTAGGACTGTGTAGTTCCGGGTGGTGTCTCGATCGGGACACCGTTCAAGATAAGTTCTGGAATATTGATAGAAATTTGAGAATTTTGATCCCGGTCTAGCTTCTTCAATCCTAGGTGGGACTAGCATGTCTCGGTCCATGTCCAGGTCGGGATTGGACCTGGGATTGGTTCTGAAATTTGATTAATTTGAGTAATTTGATCCCAGTCTTGATTTTGATCATGACCATACTCGTGACCACAGTCCAGAGTATATTTTCTTTGATATTTCTTCATATTTTGACTTCCAATTAATTCCTAACTTATACACACTTCTAACAAACACATTAAATGCTCAAAATTAAGTTTGTTAAGATTAAAATCAAGACTGATTATTGCTAAGGTCAACAATCTCCATTTTTTTATTTTGACAAACTTATTTTGGATTTGAGAAAATAATATAAAGTGAAGTGTGTGATGATTTGAATTTCATTTAAGTATGAAATTTTTGCTCCCCTTAATTTATGCATATTATAAAGATAATAATTTTAAGGAGTAAAAGAACAAAAATTAATGAAGAATGTCAACAATAAATGAAATTAAATGATATCAATTGAAAAAGAATGATATCAATTTAAAATAATGATACCAATTTGAAAACTAATGATCATAAGTTAATTAAAGATGATCATTCATAAATACATTTATCTTAAAAAGAATCTCCCCCTTTGTGTTATAAGAAATATCAATTTGAAAAATATCTCCCCCCTTAGAAAGTAATAAATCCTCTTTTTAAACGAAATGATATCAATTAAAATATTTAATATATTTCTTTATTTCTCCCACTTTGGACATTATAAGAAATATAAAATTAAAACCTTTTCCTTAAAAAAATTCCCTTTTAATACATAAAAAATATAGTACATATAGCACTAAAAAAGACCAAGAACTAAAACAATGAAAAATAGGAAATAGATTTTAAGGCTTTCTCTCCTTTATCAAACATTTATCAGTTAAAAAATTAACAAAACAAGGTTTAACATTACAAATATGAAAACACGATAACATAATCATAAAAACTAGTCATACTTACAATACATGCATAAACAAAATTATGTTAAGCATAAATAAACTCAAATATTTCCCCATTTGTCAAAATGCAAAAAAAATAATTAAAATTACATTAATAAAAGGATAGAGTTACAATGATATTAAAATACCAATTGTAAACTAAACACAAACTAGTAGCTCATAACTTATAAACCGAAAGGAAATAGAAAATAAACTAAACATAAATTGACACAAAATAAACTTAAACATAAACTAAAAGTTCAAAGCTTAAAAACTGAAAAGAAACCCAAAAAAAACCAACAAAAAATAAATAAAACACACATAAAAAATAAAATAAGTATTGTTGAGGAGGTGGAGGAGGATGAGTAAAAGGTGCGTATTATTAAGAATAGCCTTGTTGCTCATAGAGACAATGGACATCATGTTGAAGATGAGCTATATTGGCATCCACTTGATCAAAATGTGAATGAAGTTTGCTTCCATTAGGCTCATTCGATCAAACAATTGCCCAACCCATTAAGGTTTATCTCCAAATGCTTGAGCTCCTTGGTAAGTACCTTTTTGCCTTGATCTTTTCCTTTATGGAGAACCTTGAGTTTGAGTTTCAAGTTCTTTATCTCGTTGATCTTCAAAATCTTCAATTTACTTGAATAAAGCATTAATATGCTCACTTTCACCAATATCATGCTTCTAAACCTAAGCATCATCAATAGAGGCAAATTGTTTGGAATTTTTAATGAATGCTTCATCAAGAAGAATGGGATTGGTAAGGTGCAAAAGATCAATATTAATGCCATAAAATTGAGCTAAATTTGCAACAATCCCACTAATACAAATAGCACCAGTATGACTATCACTAATTAGCCACAATCTCCATTGCACAAATCTTCCTAAGGCTATAGGTTCATTATGTCAATAAAGGATGAAAAGATCATCTAAAGAGAGGGTTTCATTAGAGAGAGCTCTACCATTTATGGAATAGGTAAGGAAATGATGCACATACTATAATGATTTAGATTTGAGATGACAAGCTTTTGTGTGGTCGGCGGAAAAGCTTTTATCTTGAGGAGAATGAACTTCACTCTA